>CM077675.1:380167817-380635317 GCA_039707655.1 Elymus sibiricus | reverse complement strand
TTAGAGATTTCACTACGAACTACACACACACACACTATATATATATATATATATATATATATATATATATATATATATATATATATATATATATACGTACTTTAGAGTGTAGATTCACTTATTTTACTCCGTACCTATATAGTTAGTACTGGAATCTCTAAAAAATTTTGAAAACTCTAAAAAGACTTATATTTAGGAACGGAGGGAGTATATATTTGGGCCACTAGCGGGCGTGGTTGTGTTTTGACCCTCTCTTGCGTTTTTTTGTCGTTTATCCCAAAGATGCTAGTATTATGTAAAATAGCAAACGAAACCGACGAAACAACCGTATGCGATTGTATCCCCAACACGAGTGTGCTACTCTAACCGTGTCCGTGTGCGATGCCCGTACACAGCAAAATCGGCCTTGCCTAGTGGTGGCAACCGCAAGCGTCAGCCAGTGCAAAGTGGTAATGTGCACAGTAAAAACCCAAACCCGACAGCGACCTATAAAAGATCTCGCCGGCGGCGGCTAACAACTAATTTTTCCGCCGATAGCTCGCCACCACCACCACACACACCAAATGGAACCGGTGCTCAACCATGGGGATGTGCATGGCGCCGTCCTGATAGTGTTGGACGACGACGTGATAGAGGATTCCGACGTATTGGCCGCCATGGCGGGCAACGGCAAACAACCAGTTGCTACGGCTGACGACGACGGCATAGAGGATTCCAACGCGCTGTCCTCCATGTCGGTCAACGGCCAACCGTCATCTACCGCGGCCGACGATGACGACGACGACCCCGAGTTTCAGCGTCAGATGCAGATGTCCATCGCTCTGTCTGTCCAGGAATCGGGCCTCGATGCGTTCCTGCGCGACGAGGACGAGCGTCGTCTCAGTGTCGGTGTGGAACAATCTATCGCATCTGCGGATGCCATCCGCAACGCGGCTAGGGATCTGAAGCGGCAGAAACGGTGGCAGAGTGCGAAGAGGAAGCGAAACTCAGATGCAGAGGGCAAAAAGAGACGGGAGCAGGACCAGAAGGCGGCGGAGCAGGCCGCCGCATGCCTCTCAGCCGCGTTGGAGGCCAGTGCAGGCCTTGCAGTTGCGGCAGCAGCCCTGGCAACAGCGGCCACGGCGACCAGGGACGCGGCTCTAGCGAGAGCGGCGCCCGTCTATATCCCGATGGGCCACGTGGACGCCACGACATCTTCGTCGACGGCGACAAACCTGGCGAGAGGCGTCGCGGTCGCTCCGGCCGAGGTAGCCCCGCTGGTCTCAACCGTGGAACCACTGGAGCTCATCGACTTGACGAGCTCCTCTGAATACTCGTTCTGTGCCGAGGAAGGTCATGACGACGGTGGAGGCGCGGCGTTTGTATGCATCCATGGCGTAGTGAGTATTTTGTGTAGTTCATCTTCATGTAAATTGACGAACTGTTTGTAAATTACTGAGCGTATGAACTAATGTCAACTAATCCGCTGCAAAATAAGGCATTTTGTGGTGAAAATTTGTCAAATGTTTGTGTCATTTGTTTGTGGGCATGTGGAAATTTAGGATGAATTTCACGTCTGAGACTAAAATTGAGGATGAACCGTGTGAGATGAACCCGCCTTGAGAAATCACAGAAAGAGCTACCCGCCTTGAGCGATGCATAAAATCATGGTTTCGCGGCACGGCATTTTGTTACAGCGTACAAACTTTATTATGTTAGGACCGTGTGCGATCTTGGTTGCTCCCGCCCAGTTCCTTTACCAAAATTCAAGTGGAAGCGGTATTTCAACTGGATGCCGCCCTTCATCGTCCACCGCACCGACCCTATAGTAAATTTTCAGCTCCGAGGCATTTCAACCGTCGCCATCCCTCGTCCACCACCATCTCCACCCACACCATTACTACTAAAATTTTCAGCAGCAGCGGCACATCCGCAAACACCCCCCCCCCCGTCCACACAACACCCCCCTCCCCATTCCTCCCCTGCTTGAACCCTAGCTCGGCCCCGCCGCCGCCTTCCACCGTCAACCTCAGCCGGTCTACCCGTGCCTCATAGCTAAACAGGTTCAGGGTCCCCACCGATCCACATACACCATCGCCGCCCTGAGTTTTTAGATGAGGCCGGTGGTGTCCCTTTCCCCCAGATCCCCATCTTGTACTCCAGAGATTTGCAGCCTAATCAGCCCGACCACATCTCCTATGGAGCTCGAGGAGTGTACGAGCAAAAGGAGGTCTATCATGGCCTCTCCGCCGTACGCTGGCCAGGTGGGCGCCGTCCGTGCCGACCCTTCTATCCCGGACGAACACCTCGTCGCGGGAGCCGGTGAGGACGATGCCTACGTTGCCATGCCGAAGGCTTCAAGTCAGTGGGCTCGCGTATTCCTGTATCTCAGGAGAGCCGGCTACGACATCAAGCTCGTCAACATCACCGGCTTCACTCGGGCCATGTCACAAGTTAAGTGGTCCACCGGCAACGCCTCTGGTTCAACCGCTGTCGATCTCTTCAAAGGCCCTGCCGCTGATCTCCTCCGCCTCACGGTCATGGATTTGCGATCCTTCTACACCATCGATCCTTCTACGCCTTGTTTCTCTGAATTTGGTTGTCAGGTTGGTTGAAGTGAGCATTTGTCTAGTTTTCAAGCAGATGCCTTGCTTTTCTGTATCTGGTTGTTAGGTTGATTGCAGTGAGCATTTGTCTAGTTTCCAAGCAGACGCCTTGCTTTTCGTTATCTGGTTGTTAGGTTGGTTCCATTGAGCATTTGTCCAGTATCAAATGGCTATATTTGGTTGTTATAGTGAGCATATATGCCTTGTTTATTTCAAGCAGACACCTCGTATACTTGGTTGATGTTAATCCTCTTGTACTTATCATGACTTTACATGTACTTGCATAGGACAAAAATGGGAGTGGCCAACGTTTTCCATCGAGGTTCTTTTCATCCCTCCGCTTATACTCCATCCATTCCATCATGTATTGCATATAGATTTTTGTGATGTATCTATATATACCATCTAAAATGTATACAATATGAAATTTTGTGATGTATCTAATGAAATAGAATTGCAATTCTAGATGTAAATGTTTTTCTCTACAAACTTGGTCAAAGTAAGTAAATGTTGACTTCTCAAAATGTTTATAGGCAACACATTGTGGAACTGATGGAGTAATATATTACACCATTCTGCAACTGCATTTTAGCTTCTAATATCGGCTTCTTGCTTGTAGGTACATATGTCTTAGGTAAAGATCCATTCCTGGACCCTTTTTGCGTGTGGGGCAATGAAATATTCATGAACCAGCATCAAGTGAGGAAACTGAAAATGATTGTTAGGGAAAAGAGACGAACAATGCCAATTAGACTATTTGTTTACGCTCTATCCAGCACAATAGTGAGTTGTCGGATGGTAACTACGATATCTGTAGGCATCTATTAGTACTGCCCATAATGAGTTGTCACACAACAACGTCTGAATCTTTTTCTTTTGCAGTGGTTCCCAAAGCAGTTTACTCAAGATTACCTCGCAAAGTACATGATTGTTGGACATGCAATGAAGGTTAAAATAAATCACCGAGACTACAATGAGCATCGAGAAGTCACAATGAAGACAATGAAGGATGGGCGGGCGGCCATCACTAGGGGCTAGCCTAGAGTCGTTCGTGCATTAGGCATGGAGGAGGGCACAATATGGGCATTCCGCTTCACCTACTCCAGCAACCAGAATGTCTTTCGGCTCTCACTTTACCGTCTTTAATACAACTGTGGTTCCATCATTCTTTATTTGTCCCTTCTGTAGTGTTCCTTTTTTTTGAGAATTGATGCTTATGTAGTTCTTGAGTATATGTACATGTGAATTGAATTATGCATTCGTTCTTACACCTACATTTAAACATGATTTCATATGAAATACATGAATTCCTGCTTTTAAATGTAAGTTATGTGAATTATGAACAAAGGTATTAAATTAGGGGCAAATCATGCTCTACAGGCCATTACAATGCACACAGTTTGATAAAGCAAAACGTCTGCGATCAACTTCAACATCACACACGTTTCTCCATTCGCGGCGTGTGCGATGAGTCTCGTCTTTGCACACGGTCAGGCGAGAAAGAACGTGTGCGATTAATGACACCAGCGTTTGTGCTAGTCTCCTTATTACACACGATTTCGTATTTTGAACTGTGTATGATATCGTGCCCATCATAAACGTTGGTCAAAGAAGAACGCGTGCGATAGGCCTTCATCCGACACATTCAGTTTGGATGACACGTTTGGGAAGTATGGATCACACGTTTGGGACGTTTTGTAAATCACAAACTTATATCAAAAATGCAGCGTGTGGGATAGATTCAACCTTCGTATACGATTTTATAATAACAAACGTACGCACTCTTATATCATATCACATACGGTCATAGTGGAACTAAATGTGTGTGATAGCCCCCTTATCATACACGCTTTATAATCGTGAACTGTTTGCGATTCTGTGCACATCGTAAACGACGCGCCACATAATAGCGCGTGCGGTGTTAGTGTGATCTCACACGAGTTGCAAGGATGAACCGTATGGTAAATACACCATATCTCAAATGATTGCCCGGTGACCCTCGTTTGTGATAGATGCGGACATCCCATACGCTTAGTTTTGCCAAACGTTTGCGTTTGTTGGCCACCATCGCCGACGGGTTTGACGTGTCATGTGGGGTGGACCCCCCCCCTATCGCCAACACATGCAAGGCGACGGTTTACAACTACGTCGCGGAAAGGGGTTAAAACCCGTTTCTATAGCACGTCGCTGCACCAGTGGATAACGCTTGTTGGGAGGCAACTAATACGTCTCCGACGTATCTATAATATTTTATTGTTCCATGCTATTATATTATCTGTTTTGGATGTTTTATATGCATTAATATGTTATTTTATATTATTTTTAGGACTAACCTATTAATCTAGAGCCTAGTGCCAGTTTCAATTTTTTCCTTGTTTTTGAGTATTGCAGATTAGGAATATTAAACGGAGTCCACACGGAATAAAATCTTCGGAATGATTTTTCTTGGACCAGAAGAAACCCAGCAAACTTGGAGATGAAGGCAGGAGACCTGCCGTGGTGTCACAAGCCACCAGGGCGCGCCCTAGGAGGGGGGCGCGCCCCCCTGGCTTGTGGCCCCACGGCAGCCCTCCTAACCCTATTCTTCGGCCTATAAATTCCCAAATATTCCCTGGATACTAAAAAGAGCCACAAAAATACTTTTCCGCCGCCGGAAGCCTCTGTTCCCGTGAGATCCAATCTTGGAGCCTTTTCCGGTAATCTGCCGGAGGGGGAATCGATCACGGAGGGCATCTACATCAACTCCATTGCCCCTCCGATGATGCGTGAGTAGTTTACCACAGACCTTCGGGTCCATAGCTAGTAGCTAGATGGCTTCTTCTCTCTCTTTGTTCTTCAATACCATGTTCTTCATGGAGATCTATCCGATGTAATACTCTTTTGCGGTGTGTTTGTCGAGATCCGATGAATTGTGGGTTTATGATCAGCTTATCTATGAATATTATTTGAATCTTTTCTAAATTCTTATATGCATGATTTAATATCTTTGCAAGTCTCTTCGAGTTATTGGTTTGGTTTGGCCAACTAGATTGGTAATTCTTGCAATGGGAGAAGTGCTTAGTTTTGGGTTCAATCTTGCGGTGTCCTCACCTAGTGACAAAGTAGGGGTAGCGAGGCACGTATTTGTATTGTTGCCATCGAGGATAAAAAGATGGGGTTTTCATCATATTGCTTGAGTTTATCCCTCTACATCATGTCATCTTACCTAATGCGTTACTCTGTTCTTCATGAACTTAATACTCTAGATGCAGGCAGGAGTCGATCGATGTGTGGAGTAATAGTAGTAGATGCAGAATTGTTTCGGTCTACTTGACACAGACGTGATGCCTATATGCATAATCATTGCCTTAGATATCTTCATAATTATTCGCTTTTCTATCAATTGCTCGACAGTAATTTGTTCACCCACCGTATTATTTTGCTTCATGAGAGAAGCCTCTAGTGAAACCTATGGCCCCCGGGTCTATTTTCCACATTATACTTTCAGATCTAAAACCAAAAATACCAAAAATACTTAGCTGCAATCTTTTTACTTTTGTTTTACTTTCCGTTCTAGCAATCCTATCTATCTATCTCTATCAGATCTCATCCTTGCAAATAACCGTGAAGGGATTGACAACCCCTTTATAGCGTTGGGTGCAAGTGTTCGATTATTTGTGTAGGTACATCTATTGGGGACTTGCTTGTATCTCCTACCGGATTGATACCTTGGTTCTCAACAACTGAGGGAAATACTTATCTACTTTGCTGCATCACCCTTTCCTCTTCAAGGGAAAACCAACGCATGCTCAAGAAGTAGCAAGAAGGATTTCTGGCGCCGTTGCCGGGGAGATCTACATCAAGCCTACCAAGTACCCATCACAAACTCATCTCTTGCATTTACCTTATTTGCCATTTGCCTCTCGTTTTCCTCTCCCCCACTTCTAAAACGATTTTCAGAAAATACCAAAAAGATTTGCCTTTTTATTCGCCCTTCTTCCGTTCGTCTTTCTGTTTGCTTTTCGTTTGCTTGTGTGCTAGATTGCTTGCTTTGTCACGATGACTCAAGAGAATACCAAGTTGTGTGACTTTTCCAATACTAATAATAATGATTTTATTAGTACTCCGATTGCTCCTGCCACTAGTGCGGAATCTTATGAAATTAATGCCGCTTTGCTTAATCTTGTTATGAAAGAACAATTTTCCGGCCTTCCTAGTGAAGATGCCGCATCCCATCTAAATACTTTCGTTGAGTTGTGTGATATGCAAAAGAAGAAAGATGTGGATAATGATATTGTTTAATTGAAGCTATTTCCGTTATCACTACGAGATCGTGCTAAAACTTGGTTTTCATCTTTGCCTAAAAATAGTATTGATTCATGGAATAAGTGTAAAGATGCTTTTATTTCCAAGTACTTTCTGTTGGGTAATGTTGCATGGGAAACAAAATTTTTCCTACGCACACACAAGATCTATCCATGGTGATGAGCATCTACGAGAGGGAGAGTGAATCTACATACCCTTGTAGATCGCTAAGCGGAAGCGTTAAGAAACGCGGTTGATGTAGTCGAACGTCTCCGCGATCCAAATCGCAAGTCGTCCCTCGATCCAATCACGAACTAGTGCCGAACGGACGGCACCTCCCCATTCAACACATGTACGGCTAGATGACGCCTTCACCTCCTCGATCCAGCGAGCGATGATGAAGTAGTAGATGAGTTCCGGCAGCACGACGGCGTGGTGATGGTGGTGAGGAACAATCTCTGCAGGGCTTCGCCAAGCACTACGGAGATTATGACGGGAGAACTAGAGGGTTAGGGTTGCCGACACACGGCTTGGGAAATCTTGATGTCTCCCGTGTGCTAGCCCTGCCCCTCTATTTATATGTTGAGCCTTGGGGTCTAAACTTGGAGTAAAAGCCTCCTCCAGGTCGGTTTTGCCCGCACAAGGTCGGTTTGGTCCACAGGGAAAGAGTCCAACTCGGATCCCTGTAGTACCGCACACAAGCGGTAGTACCGCTCACGAGCGGTAGTACCGCTTCATACAAGTGGTAGTACCGCTTACGCGGTAGTACTGCCTTACCAGCGGTAGTACCGCTTAAGGCAGCAGCAAAACTTCCTTTTGCACTTTCCAATACCTCGTGGGCTTTACCCCTTTGGCCCATATAAAGTGTTGCTGCACCCGAACACTTCGGTAAACACCCGGAACCCCTTCCGGTGAATTACGGAACCCTTCCAGAGATCAAAACACTATTATCACATATATCAATCTTTACCCCCGGACTCTTCCGGAGATCCTCGTCATGTCCGGGATCTTATCCGGGACTCCGAACAACCTTCGGTCACCAACAAAATAACTCAACTATATTAATCGTCACCAAACGTTAAGTGTGTAGACACTGCGGGTTCGAGAACTATGTAGACATGACCGAGACACCTCTACGATCAATAACCAATAGCGGGACCTGGATGCCCATATTGGCTCCTACATATTCTACGAAGATCTTTATCGGTCGAACCTCTATGTCAAGGATTCAGTTAATCCCGTATGCTGTTCCCTTTGTTCTTCGGTATGTTACTTGCCCGAGATTCGATCATCGGTATCTCTATACCTAGTTCAATCTCGTTACCGGCAAGTCTCTTTACTCGTTCCGTAATACAAGATCTCGTGGCTAACACTTTAGTCACATTGCTTGCAAGGCTCATTGTGATGTTGTATTACCGAGTGGGCCCTGAGATACCTCTCCGTCACACGGAGTAACAAATCCCAGTCTTGATCCATGCCAACCCAACAGACACCCTCGGAGATACCTGTAGAGCACCTTTATAGTCACCCAGTTACGTTGCGACGTTTGATACACACAAGGTACTCCTCCGATGTCAGGGAGTTGCATGATCTCATGGTCATAGGAATAGATACTTGACATGCAGAAAACAATAGCAATAAACTGACACGATCATATGCTACGTTTATAGTTTGGGTCTTGTCCATCACATCATTCTCCTAATGATGTGATCCCGTTATCAAATGACATCTCATGTCAATGGCTAGGAAACCTTAACCATCTTTGATCAACGAGCTAGTCAACTAGAGGCTTACTAGGGACACAGTGTTGTCTATGTACCCACACATGTATTTGAGTTTCCAATCAATACAATTATAGCATGGATAATAAACGATTATCATGAACAAGGAAATATAATAATAACCAATTTATTATTGCCTCTAGGGCATATTTCCAACAGTCTCCCACTTGCACTAGAGTCAATAATCTAGTTCACATCACTATGTGATTTACATTGTAATGAATCGAACACCCATGCAGTTCTGATGTTGTTCATGTTTAGCCCTTGGAAGAGGTTTAGTCATCGGATCTGCAACATTCAGATCCGTGTGTACTTTGCAAATATTTATGTCGTCCTCCTTGATGTAATCGCGGATGGAATTGAAACGTCGCTTTATGTGTCTGTGTCAAAGCTTGCATCGACGTAACCCTTTACGACGAGCTCTTGATCACCTCCATAAACGAGAAACATGTCCCTGGTCCTTTTCAGGTACTTCAGGATATTCTTGACCGCCGTCCAGTGTTCCATTCCTGGATCACTTTGAAACCTTCCGACCATACTTATGGCAAGGCTGACATCGGGTCTTGTGCACAGCATTGCATACATGATAGAGCCTATGGCTGAAGCATAGGGGATGACACTCATCTTTTCTCTATCTTCTGCAGTCACTGGGCATTGAGTCTTACTCAACTTCACACCTTGCAATACAGGCAAGAACCCCTTCTTGGACTGATCCATTTTGAACTTCTTCAAAACTTTGTCAAGGTATGTGCTTTGTGAAAGTCCTATTAAGCGTCTCGATCTATCTCTATAGATCTTGATCCCTAATATGAAAGCAGCTTCTCCTAGGTCCTTCATTGAAAAACTCTTGTTCAAATATTCCTTCACGCCTTCCAACATTTCTATATTGTTTCCAATCAGCAATATGTCATCCACATATAATATTAGAAACGCTATAGAGCTCCCACTCACTTTCTTGTAAATACAAGCTTCTCCGTAAACTTGTATAAACTCGAACGCTTTGATCACCTCATCAAAGCGATGATTCCAACTCCGAGATGCTTGCACCAGTCCATAAATGGATCGCTGGAGTTTGCAAACTTTGTCAGCATTCTCTGGATCGACAAAACCTTCTGGTGCATCATATACAACTCTTCCTTAAGGAAACCGTTAAGGAACGCTGTTTTGACATCCATCTGCCAAATTTCATAATCGAAAAAGGCAGCTATTGCTAACATGATTCTGACGGACTTAAGCATCGCTACGGGTGAGAAGGTCTCATCGTAGTCAACTCCTTGAATTTGTGAAAAACCCTTTGCCACAAGTCGAGCTTTATAGACGGTGACATTACCGTCCGCGTCCGTCTTCCTCTTAAAGATCCATTTGTTCTGAATGGCCTTACGCCCTTCAGGTAATACTTCCAAAGTCCACACTTTGTTTTCATACATGGATCCCATCTCGGATTTCATGGCCTCTAACCACTTCTCGGAATCCGGGCCCATCATCGCTTCTCCATAGTTCGTAGGTTCATCGTTGTCCAACAACATGACCTCTAAGACAGGGTTGCCGTACCACTGAGGAGCAGTACGCGTCCTTGTCGACCTACGAGGTTCGATAGTAACTTGATCCAAAGCTTCATGATCATCATCATTAACTTCCTCTTCAGCTGATGTAGGCTCTACAGAAACATTTTTCTGCGCTGCGCTACTTTCAGGTTGAAGTAAAGGTTCAACAACCTCATCAAGTTCTATCTTCCTCCCACTCAATTCTTTCGAGAGAAACTCTTTCTCAAGAAATGTTCCGTTTTTAGCGACAAACACTTTGCCTTCGGATCTGAGGTAGAAGGTATACCCAACTGTCTCTTTTGGGTATCCTATGAAGACGCATTTCTCCGCTTTGGGTTCCAGCTTTTCAGGCTGAAGCTTTTTGACATAAGCATCACATCCCCAAACTTTAAGAAACGACAGCTTTGGCTTCTTGCTAAACCAAAGTTCATATGGCGTCGTCTCAACGGATTTCGATGGTGCCCTATTTAAAGTGAATGTAGCTGTCTCTAATGCATAACCCCAAAACGATAGTGGCAAATCGGCAAGAGACATCATAGATCGCACCATATCCAATAAGGTTCAATTACGACGTTCGGACACACCATTACGCTGTGGTGTTCCAGGCGGTGTCAATTGTGAAACAATTCCACACTGTCTTAAGTGACTGCCAAACTCATAACTCAGATATTCTCCTCCTCGATCAGATCGTAGGAATTTAATCTTCTTGTTACGATGATTCTCAACTTCACTCTGAAATTGTTTGAACTTTTCAAATGTTTCAGACTTTTGTTTCATTAAGTAAATATACCCATATCTACTTAAGTCATCAGTGAAGGTGAGAAAGTAACGATAACCACCGCGCGCCTCAATACTCATCGGACCGCACACATCAGTATGTATGATTTCCAATAAGTCACTTGCCCGTTCCATTATTCCAGAGAACGGCGTTTTAGTCATCTTGCCCATGAGGCATGGCTCGCATGTGTCAAGTGATTCAAAATCAAGTGACTCTAAAAGTCCATCAGCATGGAGCTTCCTCATGCGTTTTACGCCAATATGACCTAAACGGCAGTGCCACAAGAAAGTGGTATTATCATTATCAATTCTACATCTTTTGGCATCAATGTTATGAACATCTGTATCATTACTATCGAGATTCAATAAGAATAAACCCCTCACATTGGGTGCATGACCATAAAAGATATTACTCATATAAATAGAACAACCATTATTCTCTGATTTAAATGAGTAACCGTCTCGCAATAAACAAGATCCAGATATAATGTTCATGCTTAACGCAGGCACTAAATAACAATTATTCAGGTTCATCACTAATCCCGATGGTAATCGAAGAGAGAGCGTGCCGACGGCGATCACATCAACCTTGGAACCATTTCCCACGCGCATCGTCACTTCGTCCTTTGCCAGCCTCCGTCTATTCCGCAGTTCCTGTTTTGAGTTGCAAATATGAGCAACCGCACCGGTATCAAATACCCAGGCACTACAACGAGAGTTGGTAAGGTACACATCAATAACATGTATATCATATATACCTTGTTTGTTGTTGGCCGCCTTCTTGTCAGCCAAATACTTGGGGCAGTTCCGCTTCCAGTGTCCAGTTCCCTTGCAATGAAAGCACACAGTTTCTGGTTTGGGTCCAGCCTTGGGTTTCTTCACGAGAGGAGCAACTGCTTTGCCACTCTTCTTGGAGTTACCCTTCTTACCCTTGCCATTTTTCTTGAAACTAGTGGTTTTATTGACCATCAACACTTGATGCTCCTTCTGAATTTCAGACTCAGCGGCTTTCAGCATCGCAAACAGCTCGGCGACTGACTTGTTCATCCCGTGCATGTTATAGTTCAACACGAAGCTCTTGTAGCTAGGTGGCAATGATTGAAGAACTCTGTCAGTGATAGCCTCTGACGGAAGGGGCATCCCCAATTCAGCCAGACGGGTGGAGTACCCAGACATTCTGAGTACGTGATCACTGATAGACCCGTTCTCCTCCATCTTGCAAGCATAGAACTTATCGGAGATCTCATATCTCTCCATCCGGGCATTCTTCTGAAAGATAAACTTCAACTCCTGGAACATCTCATATGCTCCATGACGTTTAAAACGTCTTTGAAGTCCCGGTTCTAAGCCATACAATATTGCACATTGAACTATTGAGTAATCTTCAGAACGAGCCTGCCAGGCGTTCACAACGTCTAGAGACTCAACTGGAGCGGGTGGATCACCAAGCGGTGCATCAAGGACATAAGCCTTCTGGAAAGCCGTAAGGATAATATTTAGATTACGGGCCCAGTCCACAAAGTTACTTCCATCATCTTTCAACTTAGCTTTCTATAGGAACGCATTAAAATTCAGGGGTGCTACTACGCGAGCCATGATCTACAACATAAATATAGCAAAGACAACTTAGACTATTGTTCTAGATAATGAGTTTAGTTAATCATATTACTTAAAAACTCCCACTCAAATTGACATCCCTCCGGTCATTCGAGTGTAACATGATCCAAATCCACCAACTCAAGTCCGATCATCACGTGAGTTGAGGTGGTTTCAATGGTGAACATCTTCATGTTGATCATATCTACTATATGACTCATGTTCGACCTTTCAGTCTCTTGTGTTCCGAGGACATGTCTATACATGCTAGGCTCGTCAAGTTTAACCCGAGTGTTCCGCACGTGCAACATGGCTTACACCCGTTGTATGTGAACGTAGAGTCTATCACACCCGATCATCACGGCGTGTCTCGAAACGACGAACTTTCGCAACGGTGCACACTCGGGGAGAACACAATTTTATCTTGAAATTTAAGTGAGGGATCACCTTATAATGCTACCGTCGTCCTAAGCAAAATAAGATGCATAAAAGGATTAACATCACATGCAAATCATAAGTGACATGATATGGCCATGAACTTGTGCTTTTGATCTCCATCTCCAAAGCACCGGCATGATCTCCATCGTCACCGGCATGACACCATGATCTCCATCATCTTGATCTCCATCAACGTGTCGCCATGAGGTTGTCGCGCCGACTGTTGCTTCCACGACTATTGCTAACTCATAGCGATAAAGTAAAGCAAAACGGCGAAAATAATTAAAGACAACTCTATGGCTCCTGCCAGTTGCCGTACTCATCGACATGCAAGTCGTGATATTCTATACAACACATGATCATCTCATACATCACATATATCTCATCATGTAATTGGCCATATCACATCACAACATACCCTGCAAAAACAAGTTAGACGTCCTCTAATTGTTGTTGCAAATTTTACGTGGCTGCTACGGGTTTGCAAGAACCGTTCTTACCTATGCAAAACCACAACGTGGTGTAGTGATTGCTTTTTGATCTTCTAAAAGAACCCTCTTAATTGAAATCGATTCAACTAAAGTGAGAGAGACAGATACCCGCTAGCCATCTTTATGCAACGAAGTTACATGTCAGTTGAAGGAACCTGTCTCGCGTAAGCATACGCGTAATGTCGGTCCGGGCCCCTTCATCTCGAAATACCGCCGAATCAAGTATCAACTAGTAACGGCAAGCAATATGTATACACACACGCCCACAACTCGTTTGTGTTCTACTCGAGATCTCATCTACGCATAGACCTAGCTCTGATACCACTGTTGGGTAACGTTGCATGGGAAACAAAAAATTTCCTACGCACACACAAGATCTATCCATGGTGATGAGCATCTACGAGAGGGAGAGTGAATCTACATACCCTTGTAGATCGCTAAGTGGAAGCGTTAAGAAACGCGGTTGATGTAGTCGAACGTCTCCGCGATCCAAATCGCAAGTCGTCCCTCGATCCGATCACGAACTAGTGCCGAACAGACGGCACCTCCGCGTTCAACACACGTACGGCTTGATGACGCCTTCACCTCCTCGATCCAGCGAGCGATGATGAAGTAGTAGATGAGTTTCGGCAGCACGACGGCGTGGTGATGGTGGTGAGGAACAATCTCTGCAGGGCTTCGCCAAGCACTACGGAGATTATGACGGGAGAACTAGAGGGTTAGGGTT
Organism: Elymus sibiricus; assembly: GCA_039707655.1. Taxonomy (NCBI): domain Eukaryota; kingdom Viridiplantae; phylum Streptophyta; class Magnoliopsida; order Poales; family Poaceae; genus Elymus; species Elymus sibiricus. The sequence goes on along the minus strand of CM077675.1, from coordinate 380,621,094 downwards.
GCCGACACACGGCTTGGGAAATCTTGATGTCTCCCGTGTGCTAGCCCTGCCCCTCTATTTATATGTTGAGCCTTGGGGTCTAAACTTGGAGTAAAAGCCTCCTCCAGGTCGGTTTTGCCCGCACAAGGTCGGTTTGGTCCGCAGGGAAAGAGTCCAACTCGGATCCCTGCAGTACCGCGCACAAGCGGTAGTACCGCTCACGAGCGGTAGTACCGCTTGAGCGGTAGTACTGCCTTACCAGCGGTAGAACCGCTTAAGGCAACAGCAAAACTTCCTTTTGCACTTTCCAATACCTCGTGGGCTTTACCCCTTTGGCCCATATAAAGTGTTGCTGCACCCGAACACTTCGGTAAACACCCGGAACCCCTTCCGGTGAATTCCGGAACCCTTCCGGAGATCAAAACACTATTATCACATATATCAATCTTTACCCCCGGACTCTTCCGGAGATCCTCGTCATGTCCGGGATCTTATCCGGGACTCCGAACAACCTTCGGTCACCAACAAAATAACTCAACTATATTAATCGTCACCAAACGTTAAGTGTGTAGACCCTGCGGGTTCGAGAACTATGTAGACATGACCGAGACACCTCTACGATCAATAACCAATAGCGGGACCTGGATGCCCATATTGGCTCCTACATATTCTACGAAGATCTTTATCGGTCGAACCTCTATGTCAAGGATTCAGTTAATCCCGTATGTTGTTCCCTTTGTTCTTCGGTATGTTACTTGCCCGAGATTCGATCGTCGGTATCTCTATACCTAGTTCAATCTCGTTACCGGCAAGTCTCTTTACTCGTTCCGTAATACAAGATCTCGTGGCTAACACTTTAGTCACATTGCTTGCAAGGCTCATTGTGATGTTGTATTACCGAGTGGGCCCTGAGATACCTCTCCGTCACACGGAGTAACAAATCCCAGTCTTGATCCATGCCAACCCAACAAACACCCTCGGAGATACCTGTAGAACACCTTTATAGTCACCCAGTTACATTGCGACGTTTGATACACACAAGGTACTCCTCCGATGTCAGGGAGTTGCATGATCTCATGGTCATAGGAACAGATACTTGACATGCAGAAAACAATAGCAATAAACTGACACGATCATATGCTACGTTTATAGTTTGGGTCTTGTCCATCACATCATTCTCCTAATGATGTGATCCCGTTATCAAATGACATCTCATGTCAATGGCTAGGAAACCTTAACCATCTTTGATCAACGAGCTAGTCAACTAGAGGCTTACTAGGGACACAGTGTTGTCTATGTACCCACACATGTATTTGAGTTTCCAATCAATACAATTATAGCATGGATAATAAACGATTATCATGAACAAGGAAATATAATAATAACCAATTTATTATTGCCTCTAGGGCATATTTCCAACACTTTCCGCCCGCTAAGATCATCTCCCTTAGGAACGATATAATGAATTTTAAGCAACTTGATCATGAGCACGTTGCCCAATCTTGGGAGAGGATGAAACTAATGATTAGAGATTGCCCCGCGCATGGTTTGAGTTTATGGATGATTATACAAATTTTCTATGCGGGATTGAATTTTGCTTCTAGGAATCTCTTAGATTCCGCCGCGGGTGGTACTTTTATGGAAATCACATTAGGAGAAGCTACTAAACTCCTAGATAATATTATGGCAAATTACTCTCAATGGCATACCGAAAGATCTCCTACTAGTAAAAAAGTGCATGCTATTGAAGAGATTAATACTTTGAGTGAAAAGATGGATGAATTGATGAAATTGTTTGCTAGTAAGAGTGCTCCTATCGATCCTAATGATATGCCTTTGTCTTCTTTGATTGGAAATAATAATGAATCTATGGATGTGAATTTTGTTGGTAGGAACAATTTTGGTAATAACGCGTATAGAGGTAATTTCAATCCTAGGCCGTTTCCTAGTAATTCCTCTAATAATTATGGTAGTTCCTACAACAATTCTTATGGAAATTATAATAAGATGCCCTCTGATCTTGAGAATAATATTAAAGAATTTATTAGCTCGCAAAAAGGTTTCAATGCTATGATTGAAGAAAAATTGCTCAAGATTGATGATTTGGCTAGGAACGTTGATAGAATTTCTCTTGAGATTGATTCTTTGAAAATTAGATCTATTCCACCCAAGCATGATATTAATGAGTCTTTAAAATCTATGAGAATTTCTATTGATGAGTGTAAGGAAAGAACCGCTAGAATACGTGCTAAGCGTGAATGGCTTGAAAAAGTGTGTTCTCGTGATAATATTGATGAAGATCTTAAAGTGATTGATGTGAATCCTATTGAATCTTTGTTTTCTAATATAAATCTTGATAAATATGGGACTGTATATAAGTCAACTTTAGTTAAAAGGCGTCCCAATGATTAGGAGTTTATAGATCTTGATGCTAAGATTGATAAAAGTGGTATTGAAGAGGTCAAAACTTTAGATAGCAATGAACCCACTCTTTTGGATTTCAAGGACTTTAATTATGATAGTTGTTCTTTGATTGATTGTGTTTCCTTGTTGCAATCCATGTTGAATTCTCCGTATGCTTATAATCAAAATAAAGCTTTTACTAAACATATCGTGGATGCTTTGATGAAATCTTTTGAAGAAAAACTTGAGTTGGAAGTTTCTATACCTAGGAAACTTTATGATGAGTGGGAACCTACTATTAAGATTAAAATTAAAGATTATGAGTGCCATGCTTTGTGTGATTTGGGTGCTAGCGTTTCCACGATTCCAAAAACTTTATGTGATGTGTTAGGTTTCCGTGATTTTGACGATTGCTCTTTAAATTTGCATCTTGCGGATTCCACTATAAAGAAACCTATGGGAAGGATTAATGATGTTCTTATTGTTGCAAATAGGAATTATGTGCCCGTAGATTTCATTGTTCTTGATATAGATTGCAATCCTACATGTCCTATTATTCTTGGTAGACCTTTCCTTAGAACGATTGGTGCGATTATTGATGTGAAGGAAGGAAATATTAGGTTCCAATTTCCATTAAGGAAAGGCATGGAGCACTTTCCTAGAAAGAAAATAAAATTACCTTATGAATCTATTATGAGAGCTACTTATGGATTGCATACCAAAGATGACAATACCTAGATCTATTGCGTTATGCCTAGCTAGGGGCGTTAAACAATAGCGCTTGTTGGGAGGCAACCCAATTTTATTTTTATGCTTTTGTTTTTGCTTCTGTTTTTGAGTGCTGCACACATTATTTCCTCTGTAGTAATTGTGTTTTCTTGTTTAAATTAGTGTTTGAGCCAAGTAAGACCTTTGGGATGGTCTACGGTGTTTGTGATTTGATTTTGCTGAAAAACAGAAACTTTTGCTCTCAGTCCAGGAATTTTGTAAATTCACTGGAACGTGATTTTGATCTGAAATTTGTACATAAGATTTATATACAAATTTACCTGATTGTACTAATTTTTCCGAATTTTTGGAGTTACAGAAGTATTCGAAGTCTATAGATTGCTACAGACTGTTCTGTTTTAAACAGATTATGTTTTCTTTGTGTTGTTTGCTTATTTTGATGTATCTATGGGTTGTATCGGGGGGTATGTGTTGGGGAACGTTGCATGGGAAACAAAAATTTTCCTACGCACACACAAGATCTATCCATGGTGATGAGCATCTACGAGAGGGAGAGTGAATCTACATACCCTTGTAGATCGCTAAGCGGAAGCGTTAATAAACGCGGTTGATGTAGTCGAACGTCTTCGCGATCCAAATCGCCGAGCGTCCCGCGATCCAATCACGATCCTTCCGATCTAGTGCCGAACGGACGGCACCTCCGCGTTCAACACACGTACGGCTTGATGACGCCTTCACCTCCTCGATCCAGCGAGCGATGGTGAAGTAGTGGTTGAGTTCCAGCAGCACGACGGCGTGGTGATGGTGGTGAGGAACAATCTCTGCAGGGCTTCGCCAAGCACTACGGAGATTATGACGGAGGAACTAGAGGGCTAGGGTTGCCGGCACACGGCTTGGGAAATCCTGATGTGTCCCGTGTGCTAGCCCTACCCCTCTATTTATATGTTGAGCCTTGGGGTCTAAACTTGGAGTAAAAGCCTCCTCCGGGTCGGTTTTGCCCGCACAAGGTCGGTTTGGCCCGCAGGAAAAGAGTCCAATTCGGACCCTGCCGAATCGTGCACAGCCGCACACAAGCGGTAGTACCGCTTCACACAAGCGGTAGTACCGCTTGGGCGGTAGTACCGCTTCACACAAGCGGTAGTACCGCTCGGGCGGTAGTACCGCTTCACCAAGCGGTAGTACCGCTTACGCGGCAGCAAAACTACTTTTGCACTTTCCAATACCTTTGTGGGCTTTATCCCTTTGGCTCATATAAAGTGTTGCTGCACCCGAACACTTCGGTAAACATCCGGAACCCCTTCCGGTGAACTCCGGAACTCTTCCGAAGATCAAAACACTATTATCACATATATCAATCTTTACCTCCGGACTATTCCGGAGATCCTCGTCATGTCCGGGATCTTATCCGGGACTCCGAACAACTTTCGGTCACCAACATAATAACTCAATTATACTAATCGTCACCAAACGTTAAGTGTGTAGACCCTGCGGGTTCGAGAACTATGTAGACATGACCGAGACACCTCTACGGCCAATAACCAATAGCGGGACCTGGATGCCCATATTGGCTCCTACATATTCTACGAAGATCTTTATCGGTCGAACCTCTATGTCAAGGATTCAGTTAATCCCGTATGCTGTTCCCTTTGTTCTTCGGTATGTTACTTGCCCGAGATTCGATCGTCGGTATCACTATACCTAGTTCAATCTCGTTACCGGCAAGTCTCTTTACTCGTTCCGTAATACAAGATCTTGTGGCTAACACTTTAGTCACATTGCTTGCAAGGCTCATTGTGATGTTGTATTACCGAGTGGGCCCTGAGATACCTCTCCGTCATACGGAGTAACAAATCCCAGTCTTGATCCATGCCAACCCAACAGACACCCTCGGAGATACCTGTAGAGCACCTTTATAGTCACCCAGTTACGTTGCGACGTTTGATACACACAAGGTATTCCTCCGGTGTTAGTGAGTTGCATGATCTCATGGTCAAAGGAACAGATACTTGACATGCAGAAAACAATAGCAATAAACTGACACGATCAAATGCTACGTTTACAGTTTGGGTCTTGTCCATCACATCATTCTCCTAATGATGTGATCCCATTATCAAATGACATCTCATGTCAATGGCTAGGAAACCTTAACCATCTTTGATCAACGAGCTAGTCAACTAGAGGCTTACTAGGGACACAGTGTTGTCTATGTATCCACACATGTATTTGAGTTTCCAATCAATACAATTATAGCATGGATAATAAACGATTATCATGAACAAGGAAATATAATAATAACTAATTTATTATTGCCTCTAGGGCATATTTCCAACAGTCTCCCACTTGCACTAGAGTCAATAATCTAGTTCACATCACTATGTGATTTACATTGTAATGAATCGAACACCCATGCAGTTCTGGTGTTGTTCATGTTTAGCCCTTGGAAGAGGTTTAGTCATCGGATCTGCAACATTTAGATCCGTGTGTACTTTGCAAATATTTATGTCGTCCTCCTTGATGTAATCGCGGATGGAATTGAAACGTCGCTTTATGTGTCTGGTCCTCTTGTGAAATCTTGGTTCCTTGGCTAGAGCAATGGCACCAGTATTATCACAAAACAGAGTCATTGGGTCAAGTGCACTAGGCACTACTCCAAGATCTGTCATGAACTCCTTCATCCAGACACCTTCCTTCGCCGCCTCCGAGGCAGCGATGTACTCCGCTTCGCATGTAGAATCTGCTACCACGCTTTGCTTGGAACTGCACCAGCTAACCGCACCCCCATTAAGAATAAATACGTATCCGGTTTGCGACTTAGAGTCATCCGGATCAGTGTCAAAGCTTGCATCGACGTAACCCTTTACGACGAGCTCTTGATCACCTCCATAAACGAGAAACATGTCCTTAGTCCTTTTCAGGTACTTCAGGATATTCTTGACCGCCGTCCAGTGTTCCATTCCTGGATCACCTTGAAACCTTCCGACCATACTTATGGCAAGGCTGACATCGGGTCTTGTGCACAGCATTGCATACATGATAGAGCCTATGGCTGAAGCATAGGGGATGACACTCATCTTTTCTCTATCTTCTGCAGTCACTGGGCATTGAGTCTTACTCAACTTCACACCTTGCAAAACAGGCAAGAACCCCTTCTTGGACTGATCCATTTTGAACTTCTTCAAAATCTTATCAAGGTATGTGCTTTGTGAAAGTCCTATTAAGCGTCTTGATCTATCTCTATAGATCTTGATGCCTAATATGAAAGCAGCTTTTCCTAGGTCCTTCATTGAAAAACTCTTGTTCAAATATTCCTTTACGCTTTCCAGCATTTCTATATTGTTTCCAATCAGCAATATGTCATCCACATATAATATTAGAAACGCTATAGAGCTCCCACTCACTTTCTTGTAAATACAAGCTTCTCCGTAAACTTGTATAAACTCGAACGCTTTGATCACCTCATCAAAACGAAGATTCCAACTCCGAGATGCTTGCACCAGTCCATAAATGGATCGCTGGAGTTTGCAAACTTTGTCAGCATTCTCTGGATCGACAAAACCTTCTGGTTGCATCATATACAACTCTTCCTTAAGGAAACCGTTAAGGAACGCTGTTTTGACATCCATCTGCCAAATTTCATAATCGAAAAAGGCAGCTATTGCTAACATGATTCTGACGGACTTAAGCATCGCTACGGGTGAGAAGGTCTCATCGTAGTCAACTCCTTGAACTTGTGAAAAACCCTTTGCCACAAGTCGAGCTTTATAGACGGTGACATTACCGTCCGCGTCCGTCTTCCTCTTAAAGATCCATTTGTTCTGAATGGCCTTACGCCCTTCAGGTAATACTTCCAAAGTCCATACTTTGTTTTCATACATGGATCCCATCTCGGATTTCATGGCCTCTAACCACTTCTCGGAATCCGGGCCCATCATCGCTTCTCCATAGCTCGTAGGTTCATCGTTGTCTAACAACATGACCTCTAAGACAGGGTTGCCGTACCACTCAGGAGCAGTACGCGTCCTTGTCGACCTACGAGGTTCGATAGCAACTTGATCCAAAGCTTCATGATCATCATCATTAACTTCCTCTTCAGCTAATGTAGGCTCCACAGAAACAACTTTCTGCGCTGCGCTACTCTCAGGTTGAAGTAAAGGTTCAACAACCTCATCAAGTTCTATCTTCCTCCCACTCAATTCTTTCGAGAGAAACTCTTTCTCAAGAAATGTTCCGTTTTTAGCGACAAACACTTTGCCTTCGGATCTGAGGTAGAAGGTATACCCAACTGTCTCTTTTGGGTATCCTATGAAGACGCATTTCTCCGCTTTGGGTTCCAGCTTTTCAGGCTGAAGTTTTTTGACATAAGCATCACATCCCCAAACTTTAAGAAACGACAGCTTTGGCTTCTTGCCAAACCAAAGTTCATATGGCGTCGTCTCAACGGATTTCGATGGTGCCCTATTTAAAGTGAATGCAGCTGTCTCTAATGCATAACCCCAAAACGATAGTGGCAAATCGGCAAGAGACATCATAGATCGCACCATATCCAATAAGGTTCGATTACGACGTTCGGACACACCATTACGCTGTGGTGTTCCAGGCGGTGTTAATTGTGAAACAATTCCACACTGTCTTAAGTGACTGCCAAACTCATAACTCAGATATTCTCCTCCTCGATCAGATCGTAGGAATTTAATCTTCTTGTCACGATGATTCTCAACTTCACTCTGAAATTGTTTGAACTTTTCAAATGTTTCAGACTTGTGTTTCATTAAGTAAATATACCCATATCTACTTAAGTCATCAGTGAAGGTGAGAAAGTAACGATAACCACCGCGCGCCTCAATACTCATCGGACCGCACACATCAGTATGTATGATTTCCAATAAGTCACTTGCCCGTTCCATTATTCCAGAGAACGGCGTTTTAGTCATCTTGCCCATGAGGCATGGCTCACATGTGTCAAGTGATTCAAAATCAAGTGACTCCAAAAGTCCATCAGCATGGAGCTTCCTCATGCGTTTTACGCCAATATGACCTAAACGGCAGTGCCACAAGAAAGTGGTATTATCATTATCAATTCTACATCTTTTGGCATCAATGTTATGAACATGTGTATCATTACTATCGAGATTCAACAAGAATAAACCCCTCACATTGGGTGCATGACCATAAAAGATATTACTCATATAAATAGAACAACCATTATTCTCTGATTTAAATGAGTAACCGTCTCGCAATAAACAAGATCCAGATATAATGTTCATGCTTAACGCAGGCACCAAATAACATTTATTTAGGTTCATCACTAATCCCGACGGTAATCGAAGAGCGAGCGTGCCGACGGCGATCACATCAACCTTGGAACCATTTCCCACGCGCATCGTCACTTCGTCCTTTGCCAGCCTCCGTCTATTCCGCAGTTCCTGTTTTGAGTTGCAAATATGAGCAACCGCACCGGTATCAAATACCCAGGCACTACAACGAGAGTTGGTAAGGTACACATCAATAACATGTATATCATATATACCTTGTTTGTTGTTGGCCGCCTTCTTGTCAGCCAAATACTTGGGGCAATTCCGCTTCCAGTGTCCAGTTCCCTTGCAATGAAAACACACAGTTTCTGGTTTGGGTCCAGCCTTGGGTTTCTTCACGAGAGGAGCAACTGCTTTGCCACTCTTCTTGGAGTTACCCTTCTTACCCTTGCCATTTTTCTTGAAACTAGTGGTTTTATTGACCATCAACACTTGATGCTCCTTCTGAATTTCAGACTCAGCGGCTTTCAGCATCGCAAACAGCTCGGCGACTGACTTGTTCATCCCGTGCATGTTATAGTTCAACACGAAGCTCTTGTAGCTAGGTGGCAATGATTGAAGAACTCTGTCAGTGATAGCCTCTGGCGGAAGGGGCATCCCTAACTCAGCCAGACGGGTGGAGTACCCAGACATTCTGAGCACGTGATCACTGATAGACCCGTTCTCCTCCATCTTGCAAGCATAGAACTTATCGGAGATCTCATATCTCTCGATCCGGGCATTCTTCTGAAAGATAAACTTCAACTCCTGGAACATCTCATATGCTCCATGACGTTCAAAACGTCTTTGAAGTCCCGGTTCTAAGCCATACAACATTGCACATTGAACTATTGAGTAATCATCAGAACGAGCCTGCCAGGCGTTCACAACGTCTAGAGACTCAACTGGAGCGGGTGGATCACCAAGCGGTGCATCAAGGACATAAGCCTTCTGGGAAGCCGTAAGGATAATCCTTAGATTACGGGCCCAGTCCACAAAGTTACTTCCATCATCTTTCAACTTAGCTTTCTCTAGGAACGCATTAAAATTCAGGGGTGCTACTGCGCGAGCCATGATCTACAACATAAATATAGCAAAGACAACTTAGACGATTGTTCTAGATAATGAGTTTAGTTAATCATATTACTTAAAAACTCCCACTCAAATTGACATCCCTCCGATCATTCGAGTGTAACATGATCCAAATCCACGAACTCAAGTCCGATCATCACGTGAGTTGAGGTGGTTTCAATGGTGAACATCTTCATGTTGATCATATCTACTATATGACTCATGTTCGACCTTTCGGTCTCTTGTGTTCCGAGGCCATGTCTGTACATGCTAGGCTCGTCAAGCTTAACCCGAGTGTTCCGCACGTGTAACATGGCTTACACCCGTTGTATGCGAACGTAGAGTCTATCACACCCGATCGTCACGGCGTGTCTCGAAACGACGAACTTTCGCAACGGTGCACACTTGGGGAGAACACAATTTTATCTTGAAATTTAAGTGAGGGATCACCTTATAATGCTACCGTCGTCCTAAGCAAAATAAGATGCATAAAAGGATTAACATCACATGCAAATCATAAGTGACATGATATGGCCATGAACTTGTGCTTTTGATCTCCATCTCCAAAGCACCGGCATGATCTCCATCGTCACCGGCATGACACCATGATCTCCATCATCTTGATCTCCATCAACGTGTCGCCATAAGGTTGTCGCGCCGACTGTTGCTTCCACGACTATTGCTAACGTTTAGCGATAAAGTAAAGCATTACATAGCGCTTAATGATTGACACGCAGGTCATACAATAATTAAAGACAACTCTATGGCTCCTGCCAGTTGCCATATTCATCGACATGCAAGTCGTGATATTCTATACAACACATGATCATCTCATACATCACATATATCTCATCATGTAATTGGCCATATCACATCACAACATACCCTGCAAAAACAAGTTAGACGTCCTCTAATTGTAGTTGCAAATTTTACGTGGCTGCTATGGGTTTGCAAGAACCGTTCTTACCTACGCAAAACCACAACGTGGTGTAGTGATTGCTTTTTGATCTTCTAAAAGAACCCTCTTCATTGAACCGATTCAACTAAAGTGAGAGAGACAGACACCCGCCAGTCACCTTTATGCAACAAGTGCACGCAGCGGTAAAACCAGTCTCGCGTAAGCGTACGCGTAATGTCGGTCCGGGCCGCTTCATCTCACAATACCGCTGAATCAAGTATCAACTAGTAACGGCAAGCAATATGTATACACCCACGCCCACAACTCGTTTGTGTTCTACTCGAGATCTCATCTACGCATAGACCTAGCTCATGATGCCACTGTCGGGGAACGTTGCATGGGAAACAAAAATTTTCCTACGCACACACAAGATCTATCCATGGTGATGAGCATCTACGAGAGGGAGAGTGAATCTACATACCCTTGTAGATCGCTAAGCGGAAGCGTTAATAAACGCGGTTGATGTAGTCGAACGTCTTCGCGATCCAAATCGCCGAGCGTCCCGCGATCCAATCACGATCCTTCCGATCTAGTGCCGAACGGACGGCACCTCCGCGTTCAACACACGTACGGCTTGATGACGCCTTCACCTCCTCGATCCAGCGAGCGATGGTGAAGTAGTGGTTGAGTTCCAGCAGCACGACGGCGTGGTGATGGTGGTGAGGAACAATCTCTGCAGGGCTTCGCCAAGCACTACGGAGATTATGACGGAGGAACTAGAGGGCTAGGGTTGCCGGCACACGGCTTGGGAAATCCTGATGTGTCCCGTGTGCTAGCCCTACCCCTCTATTTATATGTTGAGCCTTGGGGTCTAAACTTGGAGTAAAAGCCTCCTCCGGGTCGGTTTTGCCCGCACAAGGTCGGTTTGGCCCGCAGGAAAAGAGTCCAATTCGGACCCTGCCGAATCGTGCACAGCCGCACACAAGCGGTAGTACCGCTTCACACAAGCGGTAGTACCGCTTGGGCGGTAGTACCGCTTCACACAAGCGGTAGTACCGCTCGGGCGGTAGTACCGCTTCACCAAGCGGTAGTACCGCTTACGCGGCAGCAAAACTACTTTTGCACTTTCCAATACCTTTGTGGGCTTTATCCCTTTGGCTCATATAAAGTGTTGCTGCACCCGAACACTTCGGTAAACATCCGGAACCCCTTCCGGTGAACTCCGGAACTCTTCCGGAGATCAAAACACTATTATCACATATATCAATCTTTACCTCCGGACTATTCCGGAGATCCTCGTCATGTCCGGGATCTTATCCGGGACTCCGAACAACTTTCGGTCACCAACATAATAACTCAATTATACTAATCGTCACCAAACGTTAAGTGTGTAGACCCTGCGGGTTCGAGAACTATGTAGACATGACCGAGACACCTCTACGGCCAATAACCAATAGCGGGACCTGGATGCCCATATTGGCTCCTACATATTCTACGAAGATCTTTATCGGTCGAACCTCTATGTCAAGGATTCAGTTAATCCCGTATGCTGTTCCCTTTGTTCTTCGGTATGTTACTTGCCCGAGATTCGATCGTCGGTATCACTATACCTAGTTCAATCTCGTTACCGGCAAGTCTCTTTACTCGTTCCGTAATACAAGATCTCGTGGCTAACACTTTAGTCACATTGCTTGCAAGGCTCATTGTGATGTTGTATTACCGAGTGGGCCCTGAGATACCTCTCCGTCATACGGAGTAACAAATCCCAGTCTTGATCCATGCCAACCCAACAGACACCCTCGGAGATACCTGTAGAGCACCTTTATAGTCACCCAGTTACGTTGCGACGTTTGATACACACAAGGTATTCCTCCGGTGTTAGTGAGTTGCATGATCTCATGGTCAAAGGAACAGATACTTGACATGCAGAAAACAATAGCAATAAACTGACACGATCAAATGCTACGTTTACAGTTTGGGTCTTGTCCATCACATCATTCTCCTAATGATGTGATCCCATTATCAAATGACATCTCATGTCAATGGCTAGGAAACCTTAACCATCTTTGATCAACGAGCTAGTCAACTAGAGGCTTACTAGGGACACAGTGTTGTCTATGTATCCACACATGTATTTGAGTTTCCAATCAATACAATTATAGCATGGATAATAAACGATTATCATGAACAAGGAAATATAATAATAACTAATTTATTATTGCCTCTAGGGCATATTTCCAACAGTATGAACCATGGAGAAGTTGGAATACAGTAGATATTACACCAATATAAATAAATAATGAGTTCACAACAGTACCTAAAGTGGTGATTTATGTTTCTTATACTAACAGATCTCGTGAGTTTTCTGTTGAGTTTTGTGTTGTGAAGTTTTCAAGTTTTGGGTAAAGATTTGATGGACTATGGAATAAGGAGTGGCAAGAGCCTAAGCTTGGGGATGCCCAAGGCACCCCAAGCCATATTCAAGGATACCAAAAAGCCTAAGCTTGGGGATGCCCCGGAAGGCATCCCCTCTTTAGTCTTCAATCCATCGGTAAATTTACTTGAGGCTATATTTTTATTCACCACATGATATGTGTTTTACTTGGAGCGTCTTGTATGATATGAGTCTTTGATTTTTAGTTTGCCAAAATCATCCTTGCGGCACACATCTTTTTGAGAGAGACACGCTGAATCGTGAATTTATTAGAATACTCTATGTGCTTCACTTATATCTTTTGAGCTAGGCAATGTTGCTCTAGTACTTCACTTATACCTTTTAAGAGCACGGTGGTGTTTTATTTTATAGAAATTATTGAACTCTCGTACCTCACTTATATTATTTTGAGAGTCTTTAAACAGCATGGTAATTGGTTTAGGTTATGAATTTAGTCCTAATATAATGGGCATCCAAGAGGGATATAATAAAAACTTTCATATTAAGTGCATTGAATACTATGAGAAGTTTGATTCCTTGCATATAGTTTTGAGATATGAAGATGGTAATATGAGAGTCATGCTAGTGAGTAGTTGTGAATTGGAAGAAATACTTATGTTAAAGTTTGTGATTCCCGTAGCATGCACGTATGGTGAACCGTTATGTAACGAAGTCGAAGCATGATTTGTTTAATGATTGTCAACCTTTGTGTGAGGGTCGGGAGCGCGCGATGGTTAACTCCTACCAACCTCTCCCCTAGGAGCATGCGTCTAATGCTTTGCTTCGATAACTAATAGACTTTTGCAATAAGTATGTGAGTTCTTTATGACTAATGTTGAGTCCATGGATTATACGCACTCACACCCTTCCACCTTTGCTAGCCTCTCTAGTACCGCGCAACTTTCGCCGGTGCATCAAACCCACCTTCCTCAAAACAGCCACCATATAATTTCCTCAAAACAGCCACCATACCTACCTATTATGGCATTTCCATAGCCATTCCGAGATATATTGCCATGCAACTTCCACCGTTCCGTTTTTCATGACACGTACCATCACTTTGATATTGCATATAGAGTCATATTTTGTTCTAGGTATCGAGCTGTAATTTTTGAGTTGTAAGTAAATAAAAGTGTGATGATTTTCATTATTAGAGCATTGTCCCGTGAGAGAAAAGGATGATGGAAGCTATGACTCCCTCGCAAGTTGGGATGAGTCTCCGGACTTTACAAATAATAAAAGAGGCCAGCGAAGCCCAAATAAAAAAAAGGAGGCCAAAGATGCCCACCAAAATAAAAAAAATGAGAGAAAGAGAGAAGGGACAATTGCTACTATCTTTTTCCACACTTGTGCTTCAAAGTAGCACCATGATCTTCATGATAGAGAGTCTCCTAATTTGTCACTTTCATATAACTAGTGGAATTTTTCATCTTATGCACAAACACTTAGTTTTCTTTTTGAGCTTTCATACACTTATAGCTCTAGTGCATTCGTTGCATGGCAATCCCTACTCACTCACATTGATATCTATTGATGGGCATCTCCATAGCCCGTTGATATGCCTAGTTGATGTGAGACTATCTTCTCCTTTTTCCTTGCAACCTCCACCATATTCTATTCCACCTATAGTGCTATATCCATGGCTCACACTCATGTATTGCGTGAGAGTTGAAAAGGTTTGAGAACATAAAAAGTGTGAAACAATTGCTTGGCTTGTCATCGGGGTTGTGCATGATTTAGATACTTTGTGTGGGGAAGATGGAGCATAGCCAGACCATATGATTTTATAGGGATAACTTTCTAAGGCCATGTTATTTCGAAAGGACACAATTGCCTTGTTGGTATGCTTGAAGTATTACTGTTTTTATGTCAATATTAGACTTTTGTTTTGAATCTTATGGATCTGAATATTCATGCCACAATAAAGAATATTACATGGATAAATATGTTAGGTAGCATTCCACATCAAAAATTCTGTTTTTATCATTTACCTACTCGAGGACGAGCAGGAATTAAGCTTGGGGATGCTTGATACGTCTCCAACGTATCTATAATTTTTGATTGTCCCATGCTATTATATTATCTGTTTTGGATGTTTTATATGCATTAATATGCTATTTTATATTATTTTTGGGACTAACCTATTAATCTAGAGCCTAGTGCCAGTTTCTGTTTTTTTCCTTGTTTTTGAGTATTGCAGATAAGGAATATTAAACGGAGTCCAAACGGAATAAAATCTTCGGAATGATTTTTCTTGGACCAGAAAAAACCCAGCAAACTTGGAGATGAAGGCAGGAGACCTGCCGTGGCATCACAAGCCCTAGGGGGGTGGCGCGCCCCCCTGGCTTGTGGCCCCACGGCAGCCCTCCTAACCCTATTCTTCGGCCTATAAATTCCCAAATATTCCCTGGATACTAAAAAGAGCCACAAAAGTACTTTTTCGCCGCCGGAAGCCTCTGTTCCCGTGAGATCCAATCTTGGAGCCTTTTTCGGTAATCTGCCGGAGGGGGAATCGATCACGGAGGGCATCTACATCAACTCCATTGCCCCTCCGATGATGCGTGAGTAGTTTACCACAGACCTTCGGGTCCATAGCTAGTAGCTAGATGGCTTCTTCTCTCTCTTTGTTCTTCAATACCATGTTCTTCATGGAGATCTATCCGATGTAATACTCTTTTGCGGTGTGTTTGTCGAGATCCAATGAATTGTGGGTTTATGATCAGCTTATCTATGAATATTATTTGAATCTTCTCTGAATTCTTATATGCATGATTTCATATCTTTGCAAGTCTCTTCGAGTTATTGGTTTGGTTTGGCCAACTAGATTGGTAATTCTTGCAATGGGAGAAGTGCTTAGTTTTGGGTTCAATCTTGCGATGTCCTCACCCAATGACAAAGTAGGGGTAGCGAGGCACGTATTTGTATTGTTGCCATCGAGGATAAAAAGATGGGGTTTTCATCATATTGCTTGAGTTTATCCCTCTACATCATGTCATCTTACCTAATGCGTTACTCTGTTCTTCATGAACTTAATACTCTAGATGCAGGCAGGAGTCGGTCGATGTGTGGAGTAATAGTAGTAGATGCAGAATCATTTCGGTCTACTTGACACAGACGTGATGCCTATATGCATAATCATTGCCTTAGATATCTTCATAATTATTCGTTTTCTATCAATTGCTCGACAGTAATTTGTTCACCCACCGTATTATTTTCCTTCATGAGAGAAGCCTCTAGTGAACCTATGGCCCTCGGGTCTATTTTCCACATTATACTTTCAGATCTAAAACCAAAAATACCAAAAATATTTAGCTGCAATCTTTTTACTTTTGTTTTACTTTCCGTTCTAGCAATCCTATCTATCTATCTCTATCAGATCTCCTCCTTGCAAATAACCGTGAAGGGATTGACAACCCCTTTATAGCGTTGGGTGCAAGTGTTTGATTATTTGTGTAGGTACATCTATTGGGGACTTGCTTGTATCTCCTACCGGATTGATACCTTGGTTCTCAACAACTGAGGGAAATACTTATCTACTTTGTTGCATCACCCTTTCCTCTTCAAGGGAAAACCAACACATGCTCAAGAAGTAGCAGCAACCCAATGAATAAATTTATTTACACCTTTTTATTTCTGTTCTTGAGTGTTGACACAATTATGCTAATGTTATGATTGTGTTTTTATCTTTTAATTAGTGTTTGTGCCAAGTAAAGCCTTTAGGATGATTCACAAGATGAGTAGAAACAATGCTGAATCTGAAACAGAAACTTTGACTCAAGAGCGGGAATTTTCATTTTTTACTGGAGCGTGATAATGAGCTGAAATTTTAACACAGTATTGCTATACAAATTCTTTACGTTGTTCTATTTTTTCAGAATTTTAGAGTTACAGAAGTATGGTTAGAGTACAGATTACTATAGACTGTTCTGTTTTTGACAGATTCTGTTTTCGTTGCATTGTGTGCTTGTTTTGATGAATCTATGGTTTGTATTGAAGGGTATAATCCATGGTAAAGTTAGAATACAGTAGATATAATGCAATAATAAAATATGAATGGGTTTGCAACAGTACTTGGAGTGGTGATTTGCTTTATTATACTAACGGATCTCACGAAGGTTTTGTTGAGTTTTGTGTGATTGAAGTTTTCAAGTTTTGGGTGAGATCACGATGGATGAAGGAATAAGGAGTGAAAGGAGACTAAGCTTGGGGATGCTACAGCACCCCCAAGATAATATCCAAAGATAAACAAGCAACTAAGCTTGGGGATGCCCCGAGTGGCATCCCCTCTTTCTTCTAACGACCATCGGTATTTTACTTGGAGCTATATTTTTATTCGTCACATATCATGACTTTTGCTTGGAGCGTCTTGTATTATTTGAGTCTTTGATTGATTTTCTTTTTATTTTGTCACAAGTATCATTGATGGACACACCTATTTGAGAGAGCCAAAATTATGCTATGATTTGTTAGAATTGCTCTATATGCTTCACTTAAATTTTTTGAGCCATGGAATTGCTCTAGTGCTTCACTTATATCTTTTTGAGCACGGTGTGCTTTAATTTTTTGAAGAAACACTCTCATGATTCACTTAGATTAATTTGAGAGTTAGTAAATTTTGAAGAAATTCTCTCATGCTTCACTTATATTATTTTGAGAGATGAAATTTTTATGCTCATGTTCTTCACTTAAATTTATTTGAGCTTGTCAAAAGCAATGGCAATGTATGAAACTAGTCCCAAAGTGATAGATATTCAAGAGGGATATAATAAAAACTTTCATGAAGATCATTGGACAAATTAAACTTGATTCCTTGTAATAGTGTTGAGACATAATGATAGTAATATGTGAGTCATGTTGGTGAGTAATTATGCTTTAGTAAGAATATTGGTGTTAAGGTTTGTGACTCCCTATGCAAGCACGAAAGTCAATAGTTATGCAATGAAATTATATCCTTTTATGGTGCATTATTCGGTGTTAGTTATGCTCAATGCTCGTTTATGTGAATTTTCGTTTCTTGGTTGGTTGCTTCTCAATCTATTTGCTAGCCTCCACTTGTACTAAGTAGAAATACTACTTGTGCATCCAAAATCCTTAAACCCAGTTTTGCCTTATGAGTCCACCATACCTACCTATATGCGGTAATTCCATGGCATTCTAAGCAAATTTGTATGTGCCATCTCTAATTTTCAAAATGAATTTCCTTTTTGTGTGTTCGCACCGCTCATGAAACGGTAGGGGGTGTCCAATATTTTTCCATGCTAGATGTGTTATTGTCAAGATGAGTGTTTATTCACTTGTCATTGCACGAGAGTACGGCGGTAATAGGGATGCCCAGTCCCGAAATGAAAAAGAAATTTACTTTATGATGTCAAATAATAAATTCCTTGGAAAGTGTTGGTATGGAAGGCAACCGTGGATACAGCTAGCCATAGATTGTGAAAGAATGGTGGAAAAAGGAATAAACCTTATTTTATGTTTGGGTACCGCCTATGATGTATCTAGCATGGAAAGTATTGAGAACTACTCGGTCATTTTCGTTGACAGGAAAGGCATGCCACCCAAAATATTTTTCTCTCTCAATTTAAGCTTTGAGCTCTGGCACCACTACAAATCCCTACTTCCCTCTGCGAAGGCCTTATCTATTTACTTTATGCAATTTTTATTTTTAATTTGAGTCTCCATCTTCTCTTATAAAGCACCAACTAGGGGGCACTATGATCATACTTGTGCATTGGGTGTAGTTAATATTTGAGTGTGTTTCATGAATGGATCAATGATTGAGAATGATGGGCTAGGGATAACTTTCTTTAGTGTTGATATTTTGAAAGACATGGTTTCTTGTTGGCATGATTGAGTATTAAAGTCTTCATGACAAAACTAGACTATTGCTTTGAACCATCTAAAAGTCCAAATGTCCATGCTACAAAAGAAAAGAATATGTGATGAACATGTTAGGCAGCATTCCACATCAAAAATTCTATTTTTATCATTTACCTACTCGAGGACGAGTAGGAATTAACCTTGGGGATGATGATACGTCTCCAACGTATCTATAATTTTTGATAGTTCCATGATGTTATACAATCATTTTATAGCAACTTTATATCATTTTTTGGGACTAACCTATTAACATAGTGCCAAGTGCCAGTTGCTATTTTTTGCTTTTTTTTACTTCGCAGAATATCAGTACCAAACGGAGTCCAATCATGATGAAACTTTTTGGAGATTTTTTTTGGACCAGAAGAAAGCCAGTGAGCCAAAGAAGCACCCGGGAGGAGGCCCAGGGGGGGCAGAAGACAACAGGGCGCGCCAGAGGCCCCCGGCGCGCCGTGTTGGGTTGTGGTGGCCTCGGGACTCCACTCCACCACCTCTGAGCTCTATAAATACCCAAATATTCTAGAAACTCTAGAGGAGTCGACGAAAAACACTTCCAGCTGCCGCAAGTTCCAGAATCGCGAGATCCAATCTAACACCATCACGGAGGGGTTCATCATCCTCATTGGTGCCTCTCCGATGATGCGTGAGTAGTCCACCATAGACCTACGGGTCCGTAGGCAGTAGCTAGATGGCTTTCTCTCTCTCTCTCTTTTGATTCTCAATACAATGGTCTCTTGGAGATCTATTTGATGTAATGACTTTTTGTGGTGTGTTTGTTGGGATCCGATGAATTTTGAGTTCATGATCAGTTTCTATCCATGAATATTATTTGAGTCTTCTTTTGATCTCTTATATGCATGATTACTTATAGCCTCGTATTTCTTCTTCGAATCTTTGGTTTAGTTAGGCCAACTAGATCGATTTCTCTTGACATGGGAAGAGGTGCTTTGTGATGGGTTCGATCTTGCGGTGTCCTCTCCCAGTGACAGAAGGGGCAGCGAGGCACGCATGTATCATTGCTATTAAGGATAACAAGATGGGGTCTATTCCTACATGAATAGATCTTGTCTACATCATGTCATCGTTCTTATTGCATTACTCCGTTTCTCCATGAACTTAATACACTAGATGCATGCTGGATAGCGGTCGATGTTTGGAGTAATAGTAGTAGATGCATAATCGTTTCGGTCTACTAATATTGGACATGATGCCTATATAATGATCATCGCCTTGGATATCGTCATGATTATTTGATCTTCTATCAATTGCCCGACAGTAATTTGTTTACCCACCGTGTGCTATACTCATGAGAGAAGCCATGAGTGAAACCTATGGCCCCCGGGTCTACTTTTCCAACATATTGCTTTCCGATCTATCTTTTGCCGCTTTTGTTTTCAGATCTATTATTCCAAAAACCCAAAAATACCTTGCTGCACATTTTATTTGCTTCTTTTATTTTGTGTTCTTGTGCGATCTATTTATCCATTCTACTACACCTAATCTATCTTTTTACCGTTGAGAGATTGACAACCTCTCTTACGCGTCGGGATGCAAGTATTTGTTCTTTGTGTCCAGGTACCGTTTACATAGCGTTGCGTGGTCCTCCTCCTAGGTTCAATAACCTTGTTTTCATAACTGAGGGAAATACTTACCGTCGCTGTGCTGCATCATCCCTTCCTCTTTGGGGAAATACCGACGCAGTCTCAAGCCACGTCAGTGGTTCGTTCAAGAATTCTTCAAGTCTGTGCTTTCTCTCTCCAATCTTTTCAAGAAGAGTAAGTAGTATGCCAAATCCATTACTTGTCATCAATTTAACTTGATGAAGGATAAGAATAACATAAATCTTATTCTTGTTTCATCGAGGTGATTTCAATCCTTCTTCCGGAGTTGTTCATGATATCAAATTCCCGATTATAAGTTGCTTATGTTTTGTTTTCCGGAGTTCCAAGTTTTCTCAAGTATCTCTCGCAAGCTTCATCTAAATCATGGAAAGGCCTCAATCTTGTTCTTTTTGCAACCTTCAATTCTTTTCTATCATCCTTTCATTTCGGAGTTCTTTGAAAAAGTTCTTCATGGTGGTTCGTTAAGGATGTAATTCTTTCTCGAAGTGTTCTTCAAGATTCTTGTTGGAAGAGCTCTAGTATTCTTTGTCTTGCATTTCAAAGTGCGATTAATTTCTCGTTTATCTTTTGAGGTGGTGTTATATCATTCTTGATTCGTAAGGAGTCTCGAAGGAAATTTGTCAAGAATGAGATATTTAAAGCCATCTTTTCTTTCTCGAAGTTATCTTGGATTGAACTTCACCTAAAGCCTTTCCTAAGGATTGTTGCTATTTTTGCTGCTCATAAATGAACCAAGTTTTCTCCTCCTCCTCCTCTCGACAAGAGAAGTTTTCATCTCTTCGTTGATCTCAATCAAATCAATTGTTCCCGTTAGTGGCCGGTTGTCACCTGATAATTTTGAGATGTTTTCCATAAGCCCACAACAAGCTTATTCTTCTTGTTGTTCATTTTCCAATAACTCTTTTCAATCCTCCGTTGTAACGATGCTTTTCAATTCAAGTGTGGTTGAAGTTGCCATTTTCTTCCCTGCTCATTTCTTTCCAAAGATCTAGCTTCTATTATTTTGTTCCGGAGGCGTTGTGATGTTGCTCTCTTCAAACCATCATCTTGTTTTATCAAGATCATGTTCTTTCCTTGCTTATCCATTTAACCGGAGTGTTCTGCCCTCTTTCCAAGTTCTTTCTATCTTATAAAGTTTTCCCTCTTTTTTCTACCAGAGTGCTGCCCAAATTCTTTCACATCCCTTGTCAATCTCTTTTCAATCGGAGTGGTTTCAAATTCTTTCTTGTTCCTCGTGCCATTCTTCATCTCTTTGCAACCTCCAAGTTTTGTTGGTTTCACTCGTTTGTCAAAGAAGCAACTAAGTTTTACCCCTTCCTTTCCTCTTCCTCTTCTCATTCTAAGATCTCGGGTCAAGATCTCTTGTTAGTGGAGGAGAGTTGTAACAGCTTGAGACCGACGCTCCATACGCCTTCCAGTTATTCGCGTGATCATCGCGTTATTCGTCTGCGTGCCGCATTCATCATTGCACCATTCGCATCATTAGCATTGCATCGACACTCCGTCGACATAATTTTTCAAAACTTGCATCCGTTCGTAGTTGCCGGTTCTCCCCGTTCTCGTCGTTCGCCATTCTCGTCGTTGACGATTCATTCTGGGATACCTTTTGGCATTTATTTGTTGATTTATATTATTTTTGAGCACTAACCTATTAACCAAGTGCCAAGAGCCAGTTTCTGTTTTCTGCATGTTTTTGGCTTTTCAGGAATACCACACCAAACGAAGTCCAAATACCACGAAACTTTTTGATGATTTTTTTTGGACAAAATAAAGACCTGGAAGCTTCAGAGGGATACCGAAGGGCACACGAGGTGCCCCTAACCCAATAGGGCGCACCCTGATGGCTTGAGGCCACCTCCCTGGCCCTCTGGCATTGTTCTCTAGCCTAATCTTCAAGCGCATTGCATCCATCTTGATCTTCTGATCATCGACGACATAGGCAACATACAACTCCAATTTCATCTTCTCTTCTTCAATTCTTTTCAATTTTTCTTTCAAATAATCCTTTTCTTTTTCAACTAAATTTAACTTCTCGACAAGAGGGTCGGTTGCAATTTCTGGTTCACATACCTCCTAGATAAAAATATCTATGTCAACTTGATGGGCATAATTGTCATAAAAACACGAAATGAAACAAAATAGTTATAAAAGATAATATACCATCCGGATCATAAACCGGACGAGGGCCGACGGGGACGGAAATCAAAACCATGCGACTATATATAACAAACAATCATACAAGTAAGAAAATTATACAAGTTAATTTGAGCTCAAATTGCATATAAATCAAATAAACTTCACATAATTACTCCCAAACTAAAACCCACAAATCACTATACTTATAGAGCATGAAACGAGCTAAACTAGCAATGAGAGATGAAAGGATGAAGTTGCTAACCTTTTAGAACGATGGGGTGCCTCCAATCTTGACAAATCTTGGCAACAATGGATGATGAGCTCGAGCTAGGGGAAGGGAACAGAGAGGAGAGAAAGGAGAGCTTGGGCTCGGGCTGGAAGAAGCATATATATATAGGGACATCTTTAGTCCCGGTTGGCATCACCAACCGGAACTAAAGGTCCATCTCTAGTCCCGGTTGGTGTCACCAACTGGGACTAAAGGGTATCGCAGGGGCCCCAGCCTGCTGCAACCCTGACACAACCCTTTAGTCCCGGTTGGTGTCACCAACCAGGACTAGAAGTCCCTCATGAACCGGGACTAGAAGTGGCCCTGCCCCCGTCCGCTCCTAGCCGTTGGAACCGGGACTAATGCTAACATTAGTCCCGGTTCCAAACCCGGACGGGACTAAAGCTCCGAACGAAAGGTCCATTTTCTACTAGTGTGGGGACACGAGAGATTTCTTGTATTTGATTGCAGGGTTGTTTGAGAGGGACCATTTTCATCCTACACCTCCCACAGACTGATAAACCTTAGGTCATCCACTTAAGGGAAAATTTCTACTGTCCTACAAAACTCTGCGCTTGAAGGCCCAACACGAGTCTACAAGAATAAAGTTGTGTAGTAGACATTGATACTTGTGATTTGCGTTGGGTTTTCCGTGAAGAGGAACGGGTAATTGCAGCACAAAGTGGGTAAGTATTTCCCTCAGTTATGAAACCAAGGTTTATCGAACCAATAGGAATATCAATCCTCAACCGTCTTCAGCGGCTGCAGACAAATGAACAAACAACTTGCACCCAACGCGGGCAAGAGGGTTGTCAATCCCCTTGATCTCGTTATTTGCAAGCAAATGAGTTGTGTAGATAATTGTTGATAAATATAAATTGCAAAATAAAATAAAAGATAAATAAAGGCAGCAAGGTAATTGTAGCGTTTGTAAATATACAAGTGAATAGACCCGGGGGGCATAGTTTTCCCTAGCGGCATCTCTCATGTGGGCAGCATACGATGGGTAACAAATTACTGTTGGTCAATTGATAGAAAAGCGGATAGTTATGCGATGTTCACGGCAATGATCATGTATATATAGGCATCACGTTCATAAGCAAATAGGCCGACTCCTGCCTGCACCTATTACTATTACTCCACTCATCGACCGCTATCCAGCATGCATCTAGAGTATTAAGTAAAACATAGTAATGCTTGCAGAACGATGACATGATGTAGACAAAGTAAACTCAAACAATATGAATGAACCCCCTCATTTTATCCTTAGTAGCAATAACACAAAGACGCATCTTGTCCCCTACTTTGTCACTGGGATATAGAAACTCGCCAGGTTGAACCTACCACAACGCACCACTCCCACTAATGAAATATCAATCTACTTGGCCAAAGCACATCAATAGATCGGAGAGCATTACGAAGCTATAATGATCATGCAATTAAGAGACAATATATATCAGAGGTATCTCAAATACTTTTCATGAATAATCTGAACATAAACCCACAATTCATCGGATCCCAACAAACACACCACACAATAGGATTACATCGGATAGATCAAAGCGAAGATGCGATGATCATTGTATTGAAGATCATAAGAGAGAGACATTACCATCTAGGTACTAGCTATGGACCCGTAGGTCTGTGGTGAACTACTCACACATCATCATGAGGGCAGCAAGGTTGATGAAGAGGCCCTCCGTGATCGATCCCCCCTCCGGCAGGGTGTCGGAACGGAGCTCCAGATGGCCTCGTGACGAAACAGAGACTTGTGGCAGCGGAAAAAGGGTTTCAGGACTGCCTTCAGGGTTTTTGCAATATTAGATAATTTATAGGCCGAAGAGGGACGTCGGGAGGCAGCCGAGGGGGGCACCACATATCAGGGCGCCCCCCTAGGGCGCGCCCTGATGTGTGGTGGGCCCCTCGTGCACCTCCTGGCCTCCTTCCAAAGCTTCTAGGTCTTCTTATAGTCCAGAAAAAATCATCAAAAAGTTTCATGGAAATTGGACTTCGTTTGGTACTGTAAACCTGAAAAGGCAAAAACATGCAGAAAACAGCAACTGGCACTGGGCACTGGGTCAATAGGTTAGTGCTCAAAAATATTATAAATTGGTAAATAAAGACCCAAAAAGTATCCTAGAATGATAATATATCAGCATGGAACAATCCAAAATTATAGATACATTGGAGATGTATCAGACATCAAGGCACCTCGGGCTTCCACTTGAAGGGCCACACCACGCGGCGCATCTCGGGGGTGAAGGCGAGGCAGCCCCCACAGATGGTGGCGACTCTGCCGACGAGAGAGCCCCGGTTCTGGTGCCCGGCCACTACAATGTCCTGGATGGTGCGGTACTGGAGGTCGCGCTGTCTTTCGAGCAGGAGGCGCGTGTCTGGCTGCGGGCGCTGGACGATCTGGCAACTGATGCCGGCTTGGTTGGGCGAGGACGCGCCCTGGGACGGCTCCAGTCCGTGCGGACGGCGGCGAGGCTCACGTCTTCACCGCCCGGGGGAGGTGGAGGAGGGGAGCCATGTCTCGCCTGTGTGCTACGCAACGACGGAGGTAGAAGAGGGCAAGAGGGCACCGGGGTATCCCCAGCAGTGTTGACGAGCTCAGTGAAGCGCGAGCCAAGCGTCGTAGCCAGCCGAAGTCGGGTGGTAGTGCAACAGCTCCTAAGCCATGAGTAGTGCAACCTGCGGTGCCGACGGCTCATGGCGAGCGAGCGAAGACGCCGTGCCGGTGCACTCAGGAGGTTGCTACTGAGCGGAAGGGTGGACGAAGGAAGCTTGTTGCTCCCCCGCCGCCGGCTCGGTGGCGGCACGCGCGCGTCTGAGGCGGTTGGCGTTCATGATGGGCTCCGTGCGGACACGGTTGGCCCAACGTTGGGCGCGAGCCTGACGCGTGTCGACCTTATCGAGGTCAAGGTCGAGGATGCTGCAACAAAAGAAGCCCCTACCTGGCGCGCCAAATTCGGAGAAGCGTTTGGGCTGGGGTACGCTCTCCAAAACCCTAGTTCGGACTCTGGGGACTCTTTGTGAAGCCATCTCACGACCTGACGGTGACTAAGGCTACGGTGAACGGAGCTTCCCGAAAGTGCAAACAGACAGGGCACAACAATGGACACGCAGTTTACCCAGGTTCGGGCCACCTTGCAGTGTAAAACCCTACTCCTGCTTGGTGGGATTGCTCTCAGAGAGACACAGGTGTTACAAGGTAGAAGACGACCAGACAAGTGAATGATTGGGGGTCGGAAGTATCGATCCCATCTACCGTGGCGGCACTGCCCCTCTTATCCTTGCCTTGGTCCTCTTCTCCGAAAATATGGCGGGAAAGGGCAGCCACAGGGCGCCAATTTGAAGGGGGGACATGCGCTCAGTATGTCGTGACAAAAGGTGGTCTTCATCTACAAAGGCGATGTCCATGACGTGCCTGTGGGCTCGGTGATGACCTTCGTCCTGGCGACCGTTGTCACCACGGTCGCCTTGCACCAAAATAGCAAGCTTTGGGAAACTACTTTGGAGGAGGCAGTGGGCGCTGCCCTTTAATCACCAGAAAGGAAATCCTTTCTGTCTGTGCCTGCTGGCACGGGCCTGTTGTCCTAGCCTACGCGGGTGCATCACCCACGTGGCGGACGCGCAGCCGTGCGACCGGCGCCGCACGACCCCTCCAGGTGGAGGGCCTCGCGGGGAACTCGCCTCGCGAGGGGGGGCTCGCGAGGATGCCTGATGCTGACGATGCTTGACTTGAAGAGTTCCACCTCGTGGGGCGGGGCCTTGCGAGGTCCGAGCCTCGCGAGGTGCTTTGCTTGTGGAGACCTTGAGTGGGCCTCCTACTGGGCCTTTCGCCAGGTGTCTCTCCTGGGCCACAGGCAGACGGGCCGTGGTACCCTGGTTCCAACTAGACCGACAACAGGTGGCCTCCGGTTCCCATCTTCTGCTATGTGAGGGGTTTTGACCTAGAAAAAATAGAGAGAGGACTTTTGGGACGAAGCGCCGCCGTCTCGAGGCGAAACCTGGGCAGGAGCACTTTTGCTCTCCGGCGGAGCGATTCCATCGGGGAAACTTCCCTCCGGGAGGGGGAAATCAGAGCCATTGTCATCACCAACGCTTCCTACATCGTGGGAAGACTAATCTTCAGCACCATCTCATCCCAAACCCGAGTTCATCTCTTGTATTCAATCTTTGTCTCCAAACCTCACATTGGTATGTGTGGGTTGCTAGTAGTGTTGATTACATCTTGTAGTTGATGCTAGTTGGTTTAATTGGTGGAAGATTATATGTTCAGATCCTTAAGCATATTCATTACACCTCTGATCTTGAACATGTTGATGCTTTGTGAGTAGTTACTTTCATTCTTGAGGACATGGGAGAAGTCTTGTCTTAGGTAATCATGCGATGTTGGTATTTGTTCGGTATTTTGATGATATGTATGTTGCTCTTCCTTTAGTGGTGTCGCGTGAATGTCGACTACATGACAGTTCACCATATTTGCTCCTAAAGGAAATCATTGGGGGAATGATAAGTAGATGATGGGTTGCGAGAGTGATAGAAGCTTAAACCCTAGTTTATGAGTTGTTTCGTAAGGAGCTGATTTGATTCCACATGTTTAGTGATATGGTTAGATTTATCTTGATTCTTCTTTAGTAGTTGTGGATGCTTGTGAGAGGGGGTAATCATAAGTGTGTTGTTTTTTCAAGTAAGAACAACAACCTAGCACCAGTCCACCCACATATCAAATTATCAAAGTAGCGAACGTGAATAAGCTAAACATGATTAGACGAAATTCTCATGTGTCCCCAAGAGCGCTTTGCTTCATATAAGAGTACGTTTTGGCTTGTCCTTTGCTATAAAAAGGATTGGGCCACCTTGCTGCACCATTTCTACTATTGTTACTTGTTACGAATTACTTTGCTACCAAACTATCTATCACTGTTACTTTCAGTGCTTGCAGGAATTTCCATACCAAAACAACTTTTCATTTCCTTTTTCTCCTCGTTGGGCTCGACACTCTTACTTATCGAAAGGACTACAACTGATCACCTATACTTATGGATCATCAATGCCCAAGGCACCCCAAGGTAATATTCAAGGAAGACCCAAGCGTCTAAGCTTGGGGATGCCCCGGAAGGCATCCCCTCTTTCGTATCCAATCTATCGGTATGTCACTTGGAGCAATATTTTTGTTCATCAAATGATATGAGTTTTGCTTGGAGAGTCGTGTATTATAGTTTATTTTCCTTTTTAGTTTGCCACAATCATCGTTTGCTGGAAATACTTTTTGAGAGAGACACACTTTCATCATAATTTGTTAGAATACTCTATGTGCTTCACTTATATCTCTTGAGCTAGCCAGTTGCTCTAGTGCTTCACTTACATCTTGTCAGAGCACGACGGTGAACATATTTTATAGAAATAATTGAAATCTCATGCTTCACTTAAATCTTTTTGTGAGTATAAGGCAATAGGAATGGTAATTTGCACATGTTATAAGACTAGTCCAAAAAGGATAGGTATTCAAGGGGGATATAATAAATATTTAACGTGTAAAAAAAAAATTGTTCAAGGTGTCGACGAAAAATTTAGAGATGTATTGAAAAAAGTTAGACATGTATTGAGTGACATTTAACGAAAATATTTATACAATGTAAAAAAGTGTTTCATGCATAAGAAAATGTTCAACGTGTATTTGGAAAATGCTTAACTTGTACTCCCTCCATTCCTTTATATAAGGTGTATTTGTTTTTTGAAAAGTCAAACGAACGCATGTTTGACCGAGTTTTTAGAAAAATATATGAATATCCACAATACGAAATTTATATCATTTGATTCATCATGAAAAGTAGTTTTATATTTTACCTATTAGACATTGCAGATGTTGTTATTTTATTCTATAATGTTGGTCAAACATTCAAGTGGTTGACTTGCACGGAAATCAATACACCTTATATTTTGGAATGGAGGGAGTATTTAAAAAGTATATACATCATGTATTTGAAACATATTTAACGTGTATCGAAAATTGTTATGCATGTGTACAAAAAATGTGCAAAGTGTATCAAAAAAGTAGACATGTATTTGAAAATAAAACGTTGAAAACCTTAAGAAAAACATATAGAAACAAAAGAAGAAAAAGCACACAGAAGGATATAAACCGGTCCGAACCAATCCACGGAATATTCTCAAAACAACTACAAACGCTGCAGTGCTGGGCCGACACATTTAGTAGAGACCCATAGGCAGAGCCACATTCGTG
Organism: Elymus sibiricus; assembly: GCA_039707655.1. Lineage (NCBI taxonomy): Eukaryota > Viridiplantae > Streptophyta > Magnoliopsida > Poales > Poaceae > Elymus > Elymus sibiricus. The sequence goes on along the minus strand of CM077675.1, from coordinate 380,592,133 downwards.
AGCACGTGGTGCGAGAAGATCCCCTTCCCTCCTCCCGTGTCGCTCCCGCGAGCGACCCGGGGGGGAGGGGACCCTAGCCGCCTCCCCTCGGCCCTCCTCCGCCCCTCGTCCCCTTCTCGCCGCCACCAGGGCACGCTGGCGGGCAAAGCCTGCTGGCGTCGGTGGTGGCAGGGCCCTTCATCCTTTCGCCCGGCGGCGGCTGGCGTGGGCCAGCAGCGGCGGGCGTTGTGTCGTGCTGACGATGGGCGTGGCGACGCGGCGGCTGGGTCAGGCTCGGCTAGATCTGCGGCTCGGTCGCCTCGGGCGGCGTAGGTCGTCTCTCCGGCGGGGCGCAGGTACATCTTCTACGGCTTGCACGACTGTCGGTGACTGGTGTGCAAGGCCCGGCATGGCACCTCGTGTGGTCGTCTCCGGGACGGATCTTGACCGTCCGGGCATCCTCGTCGTCGGCGGGTGTCTGGCGTGCTCCTCGTTGATCTGACCTGGAGGTCATGGTGGGGCGTTGCAGGGGGCAACATGAGGAGGCTGGCTGGAGGGATGGGTGGTCTGCCCACCCGTCACCGGCGCGGGGGTGTGCCGGTCGAGGTCTCGCAACACCCCGCCCCCTCCTCGTTCCCCTGGCCTGGTTGCCTCCGGCTCCATCTGTCGAGGCGCTGGCGGCTCCAACGATGGTAGGGGTCTGGTGGTGGTGAATATCCTTTCCTTTGGGCGGTTGATGGGGGTGTCGATTGGCAGGGGCAACGGCTCTGCGGTGGGAGTTGCGGTGTTCATGAGCGGAGCTCGGAACTCGGGTGCGGACTGGCGACCTTGGTCGCGTGGGCGGCGGGGTGGCTCAGGCTCAACGAGCCGTGGTGGTGGTGCGACGGGTCTCTTGCCGGGGTGAACTCCTTCTCTAACCGCGGTCAGACCAATGGTGGCGGCGCCTGTGGGCGTCACCCCCTTCTTGTAGGCTCCGTCGCGGTCTCTCCTGATTCTCTGTGTTGCTCCGGATGAAAATCTTGACCTTTAGATCCGGTGGTGGCGGCGCTCCGGTGTCGTGTCCTTCCTGAAGGAACTACCTTGAAGCTCACGGTTCGTTGGCGGTCATCTATGTTCTTCACGGTAGCTTGTTCACGGTGGAGGACTCCGTCATCTTCGTAGCGATGCTTGTTGTACATCCGTTGTTCGCTTCGAGTTGGCTTAGGTGATCTCCGACACCTTTGTATCTTGTTTTGGGTGTGTGTGTTTGGATGATGTGTTGTATGGTTCGGATGTATGAGGATCATTGCTTTATATATAAAACGGGACAAAGCCTTTTTCGGTGAGCCCGATAGGCGAGGCCAGGCTACATATAGACCTGACGATCAACAATGTACTTCCTGCATTGAAGATAGCAAACCCTAGGTATGTTTATCGACCAAGGCTTTACATTAAGGGCTCCTTTGATTCAAAGGAATTTCATAGGATTTTCGAAGGGTTAGAATCCTTAGGGGTTTTTTCCTACATTGGTCGTTTGATTTATAGGATTGAATCCTATACGATTTTTTTCTATGGAATCATGTGTACTAGATTTCATTAGAAATCTAGCATCCACTCCAATCTTTTTTTTCACTTTCTTTGTTTTTTATATGGCATCAAACACTCTATGCTAATCCTATGGGATTCAAGTGAACATGCCATTCCATCCTTTATTTTTTCTATTCCTGCGTTTTGAGGATCCTACGAATCAAAGAGGGCCTAAGATGTGGTCCATCGAGATGTGATGAGAAAGTGCAGCCCAATATTTCTATAATTGCACTTTTTTAAGTGTTGTGTTGATATAAACTCAACCATGTTATATTGGCTGCCGGCACGAAGGAGAGTAGAAGACGAATATGCGGCTCCTAGCGTCCAGAACAGGTGAACGTCACGCGGGATATGCTCATCCGATGCCATTTGGCGACCCAAATGTTCCACCCTCTCGCAAAGGAAAACATTATCTCCGCCGGTGCTTCTTATCCTCCGCGCCATGTTCGTGATCATCCATAGGCCAACAAATTATAATCAAACTTCAAGCACGACTGTAGAGAGATCGCCACATCAATACGTTACAAATACGCACCGACACGCGAACCAACCTGTGGTTGGATGGTTAAAGGGACTGTGGTATCCCCAGCCCACCAGGGTTCAAATCCTGATGCTCGCATTTATTCCTGAAATTATTTCAGGATTTCCGGCGATACGCATTCAGTGGGAGGAGACGTTCCTGACTCATAGGGGTAGGGTGTGCGTGTGTGCGTTCATAGGGATGAATGTATGCGCATGTATATGAGCGCTTGCGTCTGTACTGTGTTCAAAAAAAAAACGCACCGACGCGTCCCAGCATGTACAGCAGCATTCTGGGCAGTTGATGCGCATCCCCGCGAGAATATGCAACGGCTCGGGTCGTGCTCTGCTCCCCGAGGGTTCGTACGGTTGGCCACGAGCTCGATTCAAATCCAACCCAGGCTGGCGGACGGTGGTCGCTCCCTCGCGGTTCAGATCAGACAGGACGGCCTCTTCTCCGCGTCGCCTTGTCCCGGATCGGAGATCGAGGAGCAGCGCCGTCGACTCGCGCTTGGAAAGCGATCCAATGTGCAGCCGGCCATTGCTTGCTCGATCTGTATGCATGGGCAGCCAAACGGGTCGATCATCGTCAGGTTAAAAAATGGGGGAACAGGGATTAGTCGAAGCCTATGAAACTGGTCGTATTCCTTGTCGTGGAAATGATAACTGGAAGCTACGGTCCATTTTTTCCAAGTTGACTTAAGGATGCTACAATGGTGATTCCTGTTAGTATATGTGGTTATTAGAAGCTTGATTTATCACCAGACATCATGCTTACATAGCCGAGATTCATGACTGGTGGTAATAAGGTGTACGCCATAATAACGTAATTAGTAGAGCATGCTAGATGCTAAACAAAGGAACGTGGTATTTTGAAGTACTCCACTGAAATACAAACAACGGTAACTAAAATGACAGATTTAGATCAAAAGCATGGGTGTAGAAATTTTATTCATAAAAGCACCCCATTAACGGATAACTCGTCTTAAGGCAATATACTAAAAGTGAAAAAAATACATACCACACGTAGACTAAAAGTTGACGAATGATAGGACATACTTTACGACCAGGACTAGAAAAACATATCTGGTGGTCGTCTCGTGTGGACCGCACAATAGTCCAATCACAACACACGCTTTTCTGACCCAGTAATAGCATGTGACTATGACCGGCCCCTAACAAACTCCAGTATTCTAGTCTTTGAGTCGTTGGGGTTCAACTCTGGTCTCTCACTACTTAAAATAGTGAAATAACCACTCACACTTTCTAAAAACAAGCAAGCGGCCGCCCAGTTACACATGGACTCGTGAGAAGTACACTATCACTCATCTCAAGAGGAACCCACACATCACTGTTCTTAACAAGTGAAAATATCACGTCAAAGAAGCAGCAAAAGAACAGTGTATAACTTTTTTTTTCTGGGTTTTGCCGCGAGGGAAAAGACAACTTCGAGGTGGAGTTTCTTGTGTTTTTTTTTTAATTTTCAGAGAGAGGGGAGGAGCGGGGGCTTTATGGCGGGACAGCGACGCGCAGAGGATCTGGGACAATGTCCGGTTGGATATTCGGGTTCCAGGCAAGGAATTATGCTCCGAATCTTCCATGGCTGCAAGGTCATGGCGTGTGCGTGTCTTTTGGGAATAGTTCGGGAGTTCTCCTGCCGATCTTCTGTGACACGCCAGCTGTGTTGCTCCATACGGCAGCTCTACCTTTTCTTTTTTCTTTTTGGATTTGGATAAGCGGGGTTCCTTGGAGTGGTACGTAGCTATACATTGTTGTTTGTTTCATTTGCTTGCAACTTTCTCGAGTCTTCGCGTCGCCGATAGGAACCGAAAATCCAAAGTGGTGGGTATATATGTTACACAGACGGATGGCGAAATAAAATACTCCCTCCGTAACTTAATATAAAACCTTAAAAATCGTCTTATATTAAATTACAGAGGAGTAGAGTTTTAGGCGTCCGATTGTACTTTAAATGCTACTCCCGTCGTTCCTAAATATAAGACCTTAGATTACACTATCGACTACATACGGAGTAAAATGAGTGAATCTACACTCTAAAATATGTCTATATACATCGGTACGTAGTCCATAGTGAAATCACTACAAGGTCTTATATTTAGGAACGGAGGGAGTATTAGCGTATCATAGTATTAGCTTTGAAGAGAAGTGTGCAAATGACATAATATGGTACTAGGAGACTAGTCATTTCGCTAAAATGTGACAACCCTATTGTTTGTGTGTGGACCAATTTTGTACTAGAAAAGATAGATTTCTAACAACTATAATATGTATGCAGAGATTTACGGGCATGAACCGAACGAGCACCAACACTGTTAGACACCAAGGCTGTCACCCTTATCTCATGGCACTGTCATCACTAACTCATGAGCCTTCTAAGAGCAGCTACACCCACATGGAGGTTTGTGTTCAAGTAACACGCTATCAGAGAAAAAAAAAGTGCCCAAAGTTGCCCATCACATTATTGCATGGAATATACTGGTGGATATCTCTGCCATGGCTACCTAATCACTTTGAAAAAACATTGATGTTCATCTCAAACAGTTGAGCAGCTGGGCTTATCGTTTCAGTGCTTTATGCTTCTATTGACTTTTGTTCTTATTCAGTTCACTTGCAAAATCAGCCAGTATTTTGTATAAATCATAACAGTCCTAACTAGCGGGCTAATAATAAGATAACATAATTAATCCTATTTGCTCACAATAGTGCCCAATGACAGTCTAAAAGAGATGTCACCTCTTATATGACATCCTTACAAAATGTTTTTTGGTCTTTTATAGTTATCCTTAATTGGCAACATGTAAAATTTCAGAGAAAAAACTTTTTACTGGGCAAATAAATGAAGAAGCATTTAAAAAAAACATATGGCCATGTTGGAACTACGATTTGGACGTGTGAAATTGACTTAAGTGGTCGTGGAGAAACACCATTGAGCAAACCATATTCTTCGATAAGCTGGTATGTAAACCCAAAAGGAGAATTACCACACACAAAAATGACAAATAACGTGAGAAACACAACGTACATAAGGTATTATCTGCAAAAAAGATAAGTGTAGAATTGAGCCAACAACAAAACTTCTTTTTTGTCGAGAAACACAACACAACTTGAGACGCAAAAACATGCATGCACACACACTACCCTATATGAGCACCTCTGGAGGACTCAGTCACGGATATTCAGATTGATGAAGTCGCAACAAGCATCTCGTAGTTGACGGATACGCTATACGACTGAAAGATTTGCACTGAAAAGTCAGAAATAAATCCAGAAAAAAAAATGAGAAACTCCACTACAAAGAATCTAACCAATTTGACTATGCTCAGTTTGCAACAAGACTTCTTTTATTCTCACTCGGAAAAGCCAATAGTGTCGCACTTGAGATGTTTACTATTGGTACATAATTTACTAATCAAAAGTGGTCTTATGATGCGAACCAACCTGTGGTTGGATGGTTAGAGGGACTGTGGTATCCCCAGCCCACCAGGGTTCAAATCCTGGTGCTCGCATTTATTTCTGGAATTATTTCAGGATTTCCGGCGATACACATTCAGTGGGAGGAGACGTTCCCGTCGACGACGAGGTGCCTACGGTGACTTCGTAAATTTCAAGATGATATGCCGGCTCAGTCTCTCGGAGGTGCTCATAGGGATAGGGTGTGCGTGTGTGCGTTCATAGGAGTGAGTGTATGCGCGTGTATATGAGCGCTTGCGTCTGTATTGTGTTCAAAAAAAAAAGTGGTCTTATGATCATGTAGCATATAATATTTGTGTAGCAAATCATGCTTAAGTTTCGTCGCCAAGATAAGATATATGTGATCGAAACTGGTTGGTTGAGAAAGCAATTTTTCGTAGTAAATCAGTTGATTGGCAACATGGATGGACATACCCACTGTCTAGTATCAAATTGTCATGAACAGAAATTTGGATTTTTATTTATACCATAGAGGTTTTTCTTATAATTTTTATTGGGAAATTAATTGAAGATGTAAGAAATTATGTAAATGACATGTTACATTGGAACAAAGTGTCTCTGCAAATTTGCAAAAAAAAGTGTCTACACTATCATGATTTTCCTCCCTATGTATCCATTGGTTGTTTTATGACATTGTATGCCACTGCGGAGATTAAAGTGACGAATTTTGTGGTCAGAGGAGATGTGGACATTGACATGGCCGTGTCCCCTTAACATTCGAAAAGTTACAAACACATGGAACATACATATGCATTGCATCCACTTGTTCTTTTTTGACGTTATACGATGTAATGTACATCGATGTGGTGAAAGAACATGGTGATGAGAAGTGGATACACGACCTTCTCGCTAACATGCAAAAAGTTATGTGGCTTGGATGGTGGCGGAGGCGGGAGTGTCGGAGCCTCGGGTGAAAGCCCAGCTCCACCCTGGTTGGAGCCGACGACGATGGCGCCCGCAGGTGTCGTTTTCCTCCTTGGAGGTGTCGTCTTGGGTGCTCCGGCTCATCTCCTGCCTTCACTAGCGGTGGTTCCTCCGAGCGAAAGTTCGAGTTCCCGGTTTCTGCCGGAACGGGCGACGGTGGCGTCCTCGTCACTTCCTCCTTGGAGGCGCCATGTGATGGTGCCATGCCGGCGTGCATGCGGACGCCGTGGTCATGCCATCGGCTCGAGTGGTGCGCGGCCTCGGGGTCGGTGTGGAAGTCGGAGCGGCGGCTCCGGATCTCGCTTTCATGGAAGGGTGTCGGCACTGGTCGCTTGGGTGGCAGTTTCGATGGCTAGCCTGGTGCGCGGCCTTGGGGTCGGCGTGGATGTCGGAGCGGCGGCTTCGGAGGTGGTTTTTGTGTGCCGACTTTGGTTGCTCGGGTGACGAGGCAGGCGGCTCGTCTGGGGCGCGGCCTCGGGGTCGGCGTGTGTGTAGCTTGCGTTTGTAAGTCGGGGTGGCGGCTCCGGAGATGGTTGTAGGGTGTCGACTCTGGTTGCTCGGGTGCCGGAGCAGGCGGCTCGCCTGGTGCGTGGCCTCGGGGCCGACGTGTGTGTTTGTTTGCGTTTGTTGTAGGTCGGAGCGGCGGCTCCGGAAATGGTTGTAGGGCGTCGACTCTGGTTGCTCGTGTGACGGAGTAGGCGGCTCGCCTGGTGCGCGGCCTCGGGGCCGGTGTGGATGTCGGAGCGGCGGCTTCGGATTTGGTTGTAGGGTGTCGGCTCCGGTTGCTTGGGTGACGGAATCGGCGACTCATTAGGGGCGCGACCTCGGGGTCGGTGTGTGCATTGCTTATGTATCGGTTTTCGGCCAGTTTTCCTTATTAACTGGTCATTTCTCTTCTTCTTAATGAAAAGGCAGAGCTCCTGTTGGTTCCTCGAAAAAAACACACACAAAAGTAACATTTTCATCATGATAGGGATTGGTTTGCCGGAAATTGGATCATCGATTTTTGCACCACAGGGCTTTTTAGATCGTGACTATCTTTGTCATATGTTGCCACATTAATTTTGTCACACTTGTCACAATTGCCTTACTTGAGTTGTTCAAATTGTGGGGCTGTTTGGTTCCTAGCCATACTTTGTCACACCTCACCTTAGACAAGTTTGACTAAGTTAGGTGGGTGTTTGGTTCTAGCCACACCTAAGGCAAGAATTTTTTTTATAAGTAGTAAACCCCACATGTCATAGACTTAGCCACACTTTGGCTTGCCTAAGAGAATCTTGCCACACTTTTTATGTCTATGACATGTGCAGTTTACTACTTATATTTTTTTTTGCCTTAGGTGTGGCTAGAACCAAACACCCACCGAACTTGGTCAAACCTGCCTAAGGTGAGGTGTGTCAAAGTGTGACTAGGAACCAAACAACGCCTACATCATTTTCCATCTCAACATCTGCCTAAGCGAAGTTGTCACATCACCGTCCAACCTAGCGATTTTTGTCACTCTAGAGACGACAAAGAGCAGGATCAGAAAGCCTTGATAGTTTTAAGAACCAATGATGCAGAAGAAGCCTGCCGAGAGAGTCAAACGAAATCATGATAGTATGATTTTCTCGAGGAATGGCTATCGTCTAGCCGAGTTTTACATCGATATAGGGGTTTCGTTTCGTGAAAAGGCAATTCCCCGTTCGAATGGAATATCTATCAACTTGTCGAGATCCATATTTAACACCATATATTAGCATAGCACACACCAATCACACACACAAAACTAGTGGGAAAGAATTTGCACCATCCTTTTCTTTTTATCATTCTTCTCTCCACACCATTTTTTTGGGTACATTTGCATCTTTATTTTCTTGGCCAACAAATTCCGCTGCTGTCTCGCTGACATTTTATTTTACAAGAAAAACAATTCACCTGCAAATTTCGTCAAACACCGACGTGGTCTCGCTGGGCGATGAGTGTTCGTGCTGGGTCTCGCCTGCGATCCGGAAAAAGAAACCCAGAAACGCAGGCGGAGAACAACCACTGGCGCACACCGCAAAAAATAATATCCTCCCGCTCGCGAATATTCCGCTCTCGCCTCGCCCGTCTCCGCATATCCTCTCTGCCCCCTTCCCTTTCCCCTCTATTTCACCACCCCCGTCCGCCGCAGGACCGCCGAACGACCTCACAATCCCTCGATCCTGCCCCCCTCATCGCCATTGGAGATCGTGCGAGACGGCGAGGATCCTCTCCGCGGGTGCTGGGCGATGAAGTTCGGCAAGAGCCTGAGCAGCCAGATCGTGGAGACGCTGCCGGAGTGGCGCGACAAGTTCCTGTCCTACAAGGACCTCAAGAAGCGGCTCAAGCTCATCGGCATCGGCGCTGACGGCGAGGAGCGGCAGGCCAAGCGGGCCCGCGTCTCGGAGCCAACCGGGGACGGCGGCGACGAGGCGGCGGCGGCCGCCGCCGCGGCGATGACGCCCGAGGAGGCCGACTTCATGCGGCTCCTGGAGGCCGAGCTCGACAAGTTCAATTCTTTCTTTGTGGAGAAGGAGGAGGAGTACATCATCCGCCAGAAGGTTGCTAGCCGCCCGCCCGCCGGTCCAATTCGTCATTTAATATATTTTTCTTTGTAATAATTCGCGGAGTCCATTGATCTGATTGAGATTGCGGGTGAGTTTTGCAGGAGTTGCAGGACAGGGTGGCCAGGGCGGCCGGGATGGAGTCCAGGGAGGAGTTGCTGCGTGTGCACAAGGAGATCGTCGACTTCCATGGCGAGATGGTGCTGCTTGAGAATTACAGCGCCCTCAACTACACCGGTGAGTCGCCGCACCACCGCTGCATGGGGTTGTCTCTAGTTATTTATTTATGCTGTCACCTAGTTAGTAGTAGTACTTTGTTGTTGCTTATCTCGTTTTGGCATTGTATGTGCGTGTAGTGGATGGGAAGGGAGTAGGAAGATGGTTCCAATATGGGTAATTGGGTAACTGAGCGTACATCTTAAAGCAGGGGAACTAAGAGTGAGCTTTTGTGAACATGAGTCAAGAAAAAAAAAGGGGAGTTGCCGTTCCTCGGAGCAGCTATGTCTCTCTTGTCAGTGAGTGGAGCACTTGTGTCACTGTCAACGCGAATAGATCCGTATTGCGCCGTTGAAATTGCACGTGCAGTCGTGCACTGCCCGAGTCGTTGACAAATATATAAATGGTTGGGGAGAAATTGCGTCAGCACGATATATCAGCAGTTCGATTTCTTGCGAGAGATTAGCAATTTATCGCATAAGCGTAGATATCTTTTATCAGTTTGGAGCACACTATGTTTCTTTTTCTTGTGATTTGAAATGGCCCGAATAGGTTCTACGTCTTTAGGTCTAGACATAATTTTGTCTGGCTTTCTGTAGAAATCAGCTAAATATTCGAGTAGAGATCTAGACGTATAAACATTAAAAACAAATAGTAGAAAATAAGTTGTTCTTTTCACTAGCCTGATATTGCATCTCACATTGTAATAGGACTTATAAGTTCACATGATGCATTCATGGATTATGCGTTGAAGGACTAGTCTATGAGTCTCAACTCCAGGACCAATTACACTTCAGTGTTGACTAGTCTATGAGTTGCAACTTCAGTGTCGATTAGTGACGATTAGTCTATGAGTCTCAACCTCGGAACGACTAGTCGACTCGTAAACCTTCATGCATTGAATCTATTGTCATTCAAAATGGTGTTCTGCTATTCTCACTAGAAATGTGCCTTGTTTTTCACATACTCGCACAATGTCATGATGGCGTTGTATTATGTACTAGATCACCTGTCTCCTTTCCAAACTGTCCTGCAATCAGCATATATAGTGCTTGTGCAGACTAGGTCTTCATTTGTTAGCTTTACAGCTGAGTAATCTTGTTTGCTCTTTGTCAATATCGCTGTTTTGAGTGTGAAGAAAATGCTGCTCTAGCTATCAGCGGGGTTGCTGATAAATCATGTAATCTAAAACAATTGAAGTGTCAGTTTTAATGGTTGTTGTTTTCTCTTGGGATCAAATTTACTAACCTGGATGAGGATATGTTAGAATATAGTAGCACGAAAGCTTAATAGTGAACATAACATCTTGTTAAGTTGAGGGGTTTCATCTTTGCCTTTTTCTTTCTTTCGGCTTGGCAAATTATAGTGGGTGAGGTCTTTTTTCCTCTAAGCTTTGTTACAATAAATCATCCTTCCGCAACATGACAAGGTCAACATGTTCATGAAAATTAAATCAATTAGCAAGGGTCATATCATATGTCCTACCATTTACAGCAGTGAACTCCCTTTTACTATTCGGAAGATTGATGAAAATTTCATGGATGATTATATAGTTTTTGCATGACTTGGAAAATTCTGGATGCAAACTCATATCAAAGTGCATAAATTGGGCCTCAAGTGCCCCTCGCCCATACATCTTTAGTAGGAGTATGGAAGTCTACCGACTAGAGTTACACCTCATAGGAATATGTATAATAATGGGTCTTTTGGCAATTTGCATGTTACTGTTATTATTGCAATTTGGAAGGACAGGCCTGGCGCAGTGGCTAAGTACTCCCCACTTGTGGCAAGAGGTCCTGGGTTCGATGCAGCCTCTCTGCATTGCACTGTGCAGGGGTAAGGCTTGCCTCGTATAATCCTTCCCCAGGCCCCACCTGATGTGGGAGCTTCTAGCACTGGGTCTGTCCTTTTCATGTTACTGTTGCCCAAATTCTTCGACAATTCAAAGAAGTGCTATATGATTGCTCATAACTGACCTGCAACGCGTGATCTATTTTCTAGTGTTAGTCTGGTAGGTTGCTTTTATAAAGTCATATTCTTGCAAGCTATAATCAACTTGAGGTTAATGAGTAGCTTGTTTTGTTGAGTTATATCTGCTGCATAATGGCTTTGGTGGACTTGCTGTGACCCACTCAATACGATATTGGCTCCTGCAATGTGCCCTGAACCGGCTGCACATGCTATCATGTTAGCTTTGATGAAACAGTAACAAGCTATAATCAACTTGAGGTTAATGAGTAGCTTGTTTTGTTGAGTTATATCTGCTGCATAATGTCTTTGGTGGACTTGCTGTGACCCACTCAATACGATATTGGCTCCTGCAATATGCCCTGAACCGGCTACACATGCTATCATGTTAGCTTTTATGAAACAGTAATTTTCGTGTTATGCTCCTCCGAGGGATCGGGTTTGCTAGTGATTGGGCATGATAAGTTACTTATGGCTGTGCTGTTCCTAAAGTGCAGCTTCTTAGCGTCACGATAAATTTGTATGTTTGTTTCCCGTCTGTTGTTTTCTGCAGATTTCGCCTAATTTATTCTGTCGTTTTCTGCAGATTTCACCTAATTTATTTTTAGAATGTGGCTAACGATAAAAGTTCATTCAGTCTAAAGTGCTGGTTATTATAGACGTAAAAGCAGAAAGCTATTTTTCATCATCGACAATGCTTATGTTTTTGTTGCAATTACAGGACTGGTGAAGATTCTTAAGAAGTATGACAAGAGAACGGGGGCTCTGATCCGTTTGCCCTTCATCCAAAATGTGCTGCTTCAGCCTTTCTTCACCACTGACCTCCTGTACAAGCTTGTGAAGGAGTGTGAGGCCATGCTTGACCAGCTACTGCCATCAAGCAAACCATCTGTATCAATTGAAGAGGGAAAGGAAGATGGCAACACTGTGGACCAGCCTCTGAACCCCGGTTCTTCCTTGGCTAACAGCAGATGTATTCCAGAGCTTGATGAGATTGAGTTCATGGAGAGCATGTACATGAAGAGCACGGTCGCGGCGCTTAGGGCTCTGAAAGAGATCCGAAGCAAAAGCTCCACAGTCAGTGCTTTCTCTTTGCCACCTCTTCAGGGCAACAGTGCACCCGAAGAACAGGAAAGGTGGACCAAGATATCTGTGATCGAGCAGGCTGCGAAATGACAGACCGACACAGTGACACACGGCACCTCTTACTCTTAATGTTCGCTGGAGATGCAACCAGGATCTCACCTGTTTCATTTCAGTAATTTGTAAAATTCGACGATTCCTAACAGCTGTAAAACGGTGGAAATGTTCAGTGTACATTGTTAAATCATATAATGCCATCGAAACCATCAGAGTGAACCTATAAGGTTTTATTCACTACTGTGAATTAAACCGTGTACTTTTGCTGTCCTTTGGTTTGTTTACACTAGTCAGTCTTTCGTACAGAACTGGTTTATGGATTGCACAAAGTTGCTTTGATCAATTTGATTCAGATTTTGCATTCCAGATATATCTGCACTATGTGTACCACTGAAATTGTATCTTTCACTAGAAACTTTGAAGGAAATATGCAGGATATGTGGCCTGTGGAATGCAGCAGGACACATTATAGTTGAGTAACGTTGCCGAGGTTTTCCTGTTAATATTAGAAAAATGTGGTTTCATGGTTATCAATTGATACTTTATTCAGGGATAAAAAATGGGGGAGCCTCCTTGATTCGTAGGGTTCTTACAAGTGCAGGAATCGAGGAATACAATGTCATGTCCGTTTGGATTCTGAAGTTTGAATTTGCATCAAACTCTGCCTGGAATAAAAGAATTTTTCCAACATGAATGGAAAATTCCCATGAAATGTATTCCAAAAGAACCCAAGATTAAATTCCCACAACTTTCAACGCTACGCACAAGAAAATTCTAAGCATTCTAAACCTTGAAATATCCTATGAAAATCTGTTGAATCAAATAAGCACTCGTACTTTTTGAACGGAACCAGGAGTAAGTCTATTACGCTTTAAGGGTTAACTTGATCTATTTTAGAAGTGTATTATTTCAATACCAGCCAGGGTAATAGAATAAAGACACAATTGTAGGCATTCTAAACCTTAAAATTTCCTATAATCTGTTGAATCAAATAAGCACTCATACTTTTGAACGGAACTAGGAGTAAGTCTAGTTACACGTTAGGGTTAACGTGATCTATTCCAGAAGTGTATTGTTTCAAATACTAGCAGCACCCATAAACTGGTGGATAAAGACACAATTTTGCTAGTAAGAATAATAGAAAAAAAATTGAAGCACTACCATTTGTTACTTCAGTTCTACAAAAGAATTGTGCACGAAAACATTTATAGATTCCTAGTGTATTGCTTGGGTTCATGCTAAATTATTTTGGAAACTTTTGGTAGTTGGAAAATGCTCTTTTTGGGAATTTTAAAAAATAAAGATCACACTGCTTGGGAGACCAAACCCATAAATGGTCAGGATAATTTTTTGGAAGAAGACAGCCTTGTATTTCAACCCATCCCTGTTGTGAACTCGTAATTGCGCATGTGCAAAGCATATCCAATTAACACAAATGAACCATGGCAGAAAAAAATTCTTTGGACATTTGCAAATATTTTTTCTAACATCTTGTATGGTTTTTACCAACAATAATATTGACGGCAAGGAAACTATAAAATTATGTAATTTCGCACACTTCCTAAGAAATGTTGTTATATGTTAGATCAAACATGTCACCAGCACAAAACAAAAATCGAGCCGGCATATGTAGATCATAGAATTCCATCTCAAATTTGAAAATGTTGTTAGTTCAGTTTTTAGATGACATTCATATCTTGAGAGCAAAGACATGGAACTTTTTCCATTAAAGAAAGATAACATAAAAAAACAAATACGTAGACACGAAGAAAGAACGATCGGGCTAGTTACTTTGTCAGAGTAACAATCACATCTATGCTTTCTCTAGGAATAGACCCCCATGCCCCTTGGGCGGGTGAGCCATTTTTTTAGAGACTTTGTGAGGACCCAGAGAGCAGAACCTTGAGTGTTTTGAAAGCGAAAACTCCTCCCTTTGTTGACCCATTCCTTTTGTTCATCTTTCTTTGCGTCAAGGCTATCTTTGAGAGAGAAAGAGATAAATTTGTGAGTTGTTAAGAACGTTGAGGAAATTTTAGTTGCAAATAAAATCCGAATAACGTCAACAAAAATTCAATAAGTTGCAGATACAACAAAAACTTTATTGTGCGTTATAGTTTTCATATTTATTAATATTGATGATGTTTTGATTAGAAGACACACAGTGTGACAACTATGCTATGAATTTTGCAAAGGAAACCCTTCTTTAAAATCGCCATAGTGTTAGTTTGGTTTGCTTTTATAAGTGTGGTGGCTCTTTGAAGAAAATTTCCCCTGTATATTAAACAATGTTGAAAAATGATCAACACATCAATACGTTAGTTCCAAGTGCATCCACAAACTTAGATGAAATGAATACATTTTTGGTGATTAAATATTAAGAGTATTTCTATTTTATGGTCCTCTTATGTTTTATCTCACTAGGTTTTTTGGCAACCCACATATGAAATCATTTTTTGGCATAAGTTTGCAAATATAAAAAAGAAAGTATCCACACATTTACACACAAGAAATTTGGAAAACGCACTCACTTTTCGGAAGCTCAAAAACTTTTCTTGGTTGCCTGGCCCGCAAGTTTCTTGACCAGTCTTTTTGCTTGGCCTCTTCTAACTTAAGCTTGACGGTCCAGATGAGTAAAGGAACCGTGGGATCACACGACGGCAAAACGCCACGATCCAAACCAGTGGCGGAGACACGCGGGGGCGGGGGGGGGGGGGGGGGGGGGGGGGGCTGACCCCCCCTAACAATCGAGCAAATGCTGAACAGGTAATACGCAATTAGGAAAACACGAGGGATTACATTTGTACTTGCCCCCCCTCCCCTATTTTTTCTCTAACATAATAAGGTAGAAAAAAGGGAAGGCCATGGAAGCCCACCCGTGATCATGAGCACGTATTTCCGTCAGTTGCTAGCTTTGCGTCAAACGCGGCAGCTAATTGGCAGCTCTCCTGTGATTAACCGGTGATTGCGGTGGCCTAAAAAAATCCAGATTTGTTGCAGCAGAGCCGCCCTTCACCCCTGCCACCTCCAGCCCTCCTACCAGCAATCAAAAATTTGAATCATACACCGGCGCCAAGACGACGATCTGCCGATGCCCTATGACTGCGCTCGATTCTCGTTCTACAGCCACTAATTAGGCAACTAGCCAAGTTTTTTTTTTCGAAACAGACAACTAGCAAGGTTAGCCCTTTCTATATACTGTCTACTAAGAGCATCATCTCCAATAGATGGTCCAAATTTTGACGGTCCAAAACCGGAGATGTAAAATATGGACCGTCAAATGGTGCGTTTTGGAGCTCCGAAAAATGCTCAACTCCAACAGATGGTCCAAATCGGAGATGTAAAAAAAAGAGCAACTCCAACAGATGGTCCAAAACGAAGATGTATTTTGAAAACGACCAACTACTACTTCATCTCAACATAGTTCAAACATGAAATTCAACATAGTTCGAACATAGATGACATAAATTTAAACTAGCAGAACTACTCGTCGTCCGAGGGCATCCAGTACGACTCTTCGGAGTCATCCGAGAGCCCCCAGAACTCCTCGTCCTCCTCCTCCGACGATGACTCGATGGGGATCACCGTCGAGGGGCCGGCCTCGTCCTCCTTCTTCACCTCCTCCTTCTTCTTCTCGGCATCACGCTTCCAGTAGAACTCCTGCTCGGCCTGGACGTACTCGGGATGCTCCCGCGCAAACCGAGCCATCGCCGCCTCGTCGCTCTCGCCGGGAGTGGCGACAACCGCCGGTCTTTTCTTCTTCTTCTTCTTCTTTGTCGGCATCTCCTCCATCCGGATGCCCTGTGGCACGAGCCACTCCGCCTCCGCCTGGGTCTCGATCTCAGGGAAGTTGAGGTCCGTCTTCGGCCGTCCGGCATGCCACACCGCCACATCGTAGGCACGCGCGGCCTCATCGGCAGTGGGATACGTGCCGAGCCACCAACGCCGCCCGGCGTCGGAGAACTCCACTCCGAAGTTCCCAGAGGGCTTCGCCCTCACGCCGAAGAAACCCGACTTGCCCTTCGGCGTCTTCTTCGGCGCCATCGGGGAGCGGGCGGCGGCCGAGCAGGGAGCGGGGTGGCGGACGGACCGGTGGCGGAGGCGACCGAAGAGGAGGCGGACGGAGCGGGGCCGGGCGAAGGACGGACCGGAGGCGGAGGCGACCGAAGAGGAGGCGGACGGGGTCGGGGCGGGGCGGAGGCGGCCGGAGCAGAGGCGGACGCGATGGGGCGGCGCGGCGGCAGGCGGCGGCCCAGGCGGGGTGGAATCGGCGGCGGGGGTCTGGATCTACGGCGGGGCGGCGTCGGAGAGCTGCGGCGGGGCGGCGGCCGAGCGGGGAGCTGCGGCGGGGCGGCGGACGGGCAGGTCACGGGCGGGCGGTCGCGAGGTGGAAGGGGAATGAAGTGGCGGTTGGGCGATTCGCGGGCGGCCGCGGTTTTACATCAGTTGCATCTCGTGATGTAAATTTGCATCATGAAGTTTTCAATTTTACATCACCGGGAGGCCGCGGTCCAATTTTTTTTTACATATGGACCGTCTGTTGGAGCAGCGTTTTTTGACCCAGACGGTCCAAAAGTTAGGTATTTTTACATTTGGACCGTCTATTGGAGATGCTCTAATACTACATCTCTCAATTTTGATCTTGTGTGTCAAAAATATACGAGTACTAACATCTCTCAATTTTGATCTTGCGTGTCAAAACACTAATCTCAGATTCCAATTATTTTCCGTTTTATGACATGTGATGCTAATTGGGAGACTTTAGTTTAGCAAGTACGAAAAGAAAAAGCGCCACCAAACTGCATACCGATGAATTTAATTTTTAAGCATGTTGCTATGAGTTCTCGAAGTAAAATGATAAACGACGGCAGCGCATGACAATGTATGACGTACGAAAATTAGCATCTAAGATCTCTTTTGATAAGTTGATAAAATAAAAATCAATCATATTTGCGATTGTAGAGGCAAATCTAAGTTAATACATTCTTTGGAACAAGCTAATGCAAATTTTACGGTATTTTCTTCACATGAAGCAAAATGTTATGATAGTTATTTTTTGCACTGATTTTTTTTTCACTTTCTTCACTTGGCCCCCCTATACCCAAATCCTGGCTCCGCCCCTGCTCCAAACCCAACTGCCGGCGCCGGCCACTCGTCGTTGCCCCCGCCATGCTACCGCACAAGCGCCCGCTAAAACCTTCCTCGGGCATGCCAGCCCAACCGGACGTCAAGCCCGTCATATCTCCGGCTTCCAAATCCACCGACGCCCCCGCCCCGGAGGTTCAGCCCCCTGCCGCCATCCTCAACAACCTCAAGGGGCCGGAGCGGGAGGTCTACGTGCGCGTCTTCGCGGCGGGCAACAAGGGCATGTCGAGCCAGGGCCTCCGCTACGCGTTGAAGCTGACTACCCCAACCCTCAACAAGCTCACCTGCCCCCTCGTCCAGCGGGGTATCCTCAAGGAGGTCACGGATGTCCGCCACCGCGGGAAGAAGGTCTTCATGGACTTCAGCATGGAGCCCTCTCCCGAGATCACCGGCGGAACCTGGTACCACAACGGCCAGCTCGATACCGGCACCGTGGCGGCCGTGCGCCGCAGGTGCCTCGGACAGATCGACAGGCTCGGCGCTGCCACCCCGGACATGGTCCACAAGGGTGTACCTATATTTAGGTTAACAAATAGACCAACGTAGTACAAGTTATATATCATAAAATATATATTATTAGGAACTTCAAATCGTTTACTTTCGAATGGTATAAGTTTTAGACTATACAATTCATTTTATGTTGGTCAAATTATAAATCTAGGGATACGCGCAAGGCTTATAAACCGGAAATGAGGTAGTATAAACTTATGAAATTGCCTAACTACTCTGTAGTATTTTTGCACTTTGCAATTGGTTTAGATTTTAGAACCCATCTGAAAAAAGTTAAGATTTTAGAAATCACTAGTACAAATGCCCGTGCGTTGCAACGGGAGAAAAAAATCACAATTCATAGCTTAATAACATGGTCTAAACCACATGAACGGCGTCGAGGAGGTCCAGCTGGGGAAGCCATGCCGACATCCAAGGAGACAACACGGTAGCAACCCAAGTGGATAAGGTTAGCCTCAAGGCCGCATACGGAGAACGTGTGGGGATTCGCCCGAAGCAAAAATGAACGATTTACGTTGCAAAAGAGCGGCGTAGCGGACATATGGCGTCAGTCGAGAATGGCGGCCGAGGAAGGAGGAAATGGGAGAGGGGCTAGGCGGCGGAGCATCCGGAGGTACGACGGAGAAGGTCGCCGGCGCGAGGGCGTGGCAGAGGTGTGGGGTCGTCGGTGCTACTTCTTGAGCATGCGTTGGTTTTTCCTTGAAGAGGAAAGGGTGATGCAGCAAAGTAGATAAGTATTTCCCTCAGTTGTTGAGAACCAAGGTATCAATCCAGTAGGAGATACAAGCAAGTCCCCAATATATGTACCTACACAAATAATCAAACACTTGCACCCAACACTATAAAGGGGTTGTCAATCCCTTCGCAGTTACTTGCAAGGATGAGATCTGATAGAGATAGATATGATAGATTGTTAGAACGGAAAGTAAAACAAAAGTAAAAACAAGGCAGCGAGATATTTTTGGTATTTTTGGTTTATAGATCTGAAAATAATAGATGGAAAATAGACCCGGGGGCCATAGGTTTCACTAGAGGTTTCTCTCATGAAGGAAAATAATACGGTGGGTGAACAAATTACTGTCGAGCAATTGATAGAAAAGCGAATAATTATGAAGATATCCAAGGCAATGATTATGCATATAGGCATCACGTCCGTGTCAAGTAGACCGAAACAATTCTGCATCTACTACTATTACTCCACACATCGACCGACTCCTGCCTGCATCTAGAGTATTAAGTTCATGAAGAACAGAATAACGCATTAGGTAAGATGACATGATGTAGAGGGATAAACTCAAGCAATATGATGAAAACCCCATCTTTTTATCCTCGATGGTAACAATACAAATACATGCCTCGCTACCCCTACTTTGTCACTGGGTGAGGACACCGCAAGATTGAACCCAAAACTAAGCACTTCTCCCATTGCAAGAATTACCAATCTAGTTGGCCAAACCAAACCAATAACTCGAAGAGACTTGCAAAGATATGAAATCATGCATATAAGAATTCAGAGAAGATTCAAATAATATTCATAGATAATCTGAACATAAACCCACAATTCATCGGATCTCGACAAACACACCGCAAAAGAGTATTACATCGGATAGATCTCCATGAAGATCATGAAGAACATGGTATTGAAGAACAAAGAGAGAGAAGAAGCCATCTAGCTACTAGCTATGGACCCGAAGGTCTGTGGTAAACTACTCACGCATCATCGGAGGGGCAATGGAGTTGATGTAGATGCCTTCCGTGATCGAATCCCCCTCCGACAGATTACCGGAAAAGGCTCCAAGATTGGATCTCACGGGAACAGAGGCTTCCGGCGGCGGAAAAGTATTTTCGTGGCTCTTTTTAGTATCCAGGCAATATTTGGGAATTTATAGGCCGAAAAATAGGGTTAGGAGGGCTGCCGTGGGGCCACAAGCCAGGGGGCGCCCCCCCCTAGGGCGCGCCCTGGTGGCTTGTGACACCACAGCAGGTCTCCTGCCTTCATCTCCAAGTTTGCTGGGTTTCTTCTGGTCCAAGAAAAATCATTCCGAAGATTTTATTCCGTTTGGACTCCGTTTTTCCTTATCTGCAATACTCAAAAACAAGGAAAAACCAGAAACTGGCACTAGGCTCTAGATTAATAGGTTAGTCCCAAAAATAATATAAAATAGCATATTAATGCATATAAAACATCCAAAACAGATAATATAATAGCATGGAACAATCAAAAATTATAGATACGTTGGAGACATATCAAGCATCCCCAAGCTTAATTCCTGCTTGTCCTCGAGTAGGTAAATGATAAAAACAGAATTTTTGATGTGGAATGCTACGTAACATATTTATCCATGTAATATTCTTTATTGTGGCATGAATATTCAGATCCATAAGATTCAAAACAAAAGTCTAATATTGACATAAAAACAGTAATACTTCAAGCATACTAACAAGGCAATTGTGTCCTTTTGAAATAACATGTCCTTAGAAAGTTATCCCTACAAAATCATATGGTCTGCTATGCTCCATCTTCCCCACACAAAGTATCTAAATCATGCACAACCCCGATGACAAGCCAAGCAATTGTTTCACACTTTTTATGTTCTCAAACCTTTTCAACTCTCACGCAATACATGAGCGTGAGCCATGGATATAACACTATAGGTGGAATAGAATATGGTGGAGGTTGCAAGGAAAAAGGAGAAGATAGTCTCTCATCAACTAGGCGTATCAACGGGCTATGGAGATGCCCATCAATAGATATCAATGTGAGTGAGTAGGGATTGCCATGCAACGAATGCACTAGAGCTGAAAGCTCAAAAAGAAAACTAAGTGGTTGTGCATAAGATGAAAAATTCCACTAGTTATATGAAAGTGACAAAATAGGAGACTCTCTATCATGAAGATCATGGTGCTACTTTGAAGCACAAGTGTGGAAAAAGATAGTAGCATTGTCCCTTCTCTCTTTCTCTCATTTTTTTGGTGGGCATCTTTGGCCTCTTTTTTTATTATTTGGGCTTCGCTGGCCTCTTTTATTATTTGTAAAGTCCGGAGACTCATCCCAACTTGTGAGGGATTCATAGCTTCCATCATCCTTTTCTCTCACGGGACAAATGCTCTAATAATGACGACCATCACACTTTTATTTACTTACAACTCAAAAGAAAAATTACAACTCGATACCTAGAACAAAATATGACTCTATATGCAATATGAAAGTGATGGTGCGTGTCATGAAAAACAGAACGGTGGAAGTTACATGGCAATATATCTCGGAATGGCTATGGAAATGCCATAATAGGTAGGTATGGTGTCTGTTTTGAGGAAAATATATGGTGGCTGTTTTGAGGAAGGTGGGTTTGATGCACCGGCGAAAGTTGCGCGGTACTAGAGAGGCTAGCAATGGTGGAAGGGTGAGAGTGCGTATAATCCATGGACTCAACATTAGTCATAAAGAACTCACATACTTATTGCAAAAGTCTATTAGTTATCGAAACAAAGCATTAGACGCATGCTCCTAGGGGAGAGGTTGGTAGGAGTTAACCATCGCGCGCTCCCGACCCTCACACAAAGGTTGACAATCATTAAACAAATCATGCTCCGACTTCGTTACATAACGGTTCACCATACGTGCATGCTACGGGAATCACAAACTTTAACACAAGTATTTCTTCCAATTCACAATTACTCACTAGCATGACTCTCATATTACCATCTTCATATCTCAAAACTATATGCAAGGAATCAAACTTCTCATAGTATTCAATGCACTTAATATGAAAGTTTTTATTATATCCCTCTTGGATGCCCATAATATTAGGAATAAATTCATAACCTAAACCAATTACCATGCTGTATTAAAGACTCTCAAAGTAATATAAGTGAGGTACGAGAGTTCAATAATTTCTATAAAATAAAACACCACCGTGCTCTAAAAAGATATAAGTGAAGCACTAGAGCAACATTGCCTAGCTCAAAAGATATAAGTGAAGCACATAGAGTATTCTAATAAATTCACGATTCAGCGTGTCTCTCTCAAAAGATGTGTGCAGCAAGGATGATTGTGGCAAACTAAAAAGCAAAGACTCCTATCATACAAGACGCTCCAAGCAAAACACATATCATGTGGTGAATAAAAATATAGCCTCAAGTAAATTTACCGATGGATTGAAGACGAAAAAGGGGATGCCTTCCGGGGCATCCCCAAGCTTAGGCTTTTTGGTATCATTGAATATGGCTTGGGGTGCCTTGGGCATCCCCAAGCTTAGGCTCTTGCCACTCCTTATTCCATAGTCCATCAAATCTTTACCCAAAACTTGAAAACTTCACAACACAAAACTCAACAGAAAACTCACGAGATCCGTTAGTATAAGAAAAACAAATCACCACTTTAGGTACTGTTGTGAACTCATTCTTTATTTATATTGGTGTAATATCTACTGTATTATAACTTCTCCATGGTTCATACCCCCCGATACAACCCATAGATACATCAAAATAAGCAAACAACACATAGAAAACAGAATCTGTCTACAACAGAATAGTCTGTAGCAATCTATAGACTTCGAATACTTATGTAACTCCAAAAATTCTTAAAAATTAGGACAATCAGGGAAATTTGTATATCAATCTTGTGTAAAAATTTCAGATCAAAAGCACGTTCCAGTGAATTTACAAAATTCCTGGACTGAGAAAAAAAGTTTCTGTTTTTCAGCAAAATCAAATCACAAACACCGTAGACCATCCCAAAGGTCTTACTTGGCTCAAACACTAATTTAAACAAGAAAACACAATTACTACAGAGGTAATAATTTGTAAAACACTCAAAAACAGAAGCAAAAAACAAGAGCATAAAAATAAA
Organism: Elymus sibiricus; assembly: GCA_039707655.1. Classification (NCBI taxonomy): domain Eukaryota; kingdom Viridiplantae; phylum Streptophyta; class Magnoliopsida; order Poales; family Poaceae; genus Elymus; species Elymus sibiricus. The sequence goes on along the minus strand of CM077675.1, from coordinate 380,569,258 downwards.
ATTGGGTTGCCTCCCAACAAGCGCTATTGTTTAACGCCCCTAGCTAGGCATAACACAATAGATCTAGGTATTGTCATCTTTGGTATGCAATCCATAAGTGGCTCTCATAATAGATTCATAAGGCAATTTTATTTTCTTTCTAGTAAAGTGCTCCATACCTTTCCTTAATGGAAATTGGAATCTAATATTTCCTTCCTTCATATCAATAATTGCACCAATCGTTCTAAGGAAAGGTCTACCAAGAATAATAGGACATGTAGGATTGCAATCTATATCAAGAACAATGAAATCTACGGGCACATAATTCCTATTTGCAACAATAAGAACATCATTAATCCTTCCCATAGGTTTCTTAATGGTGGAATCCGCAAGATGCAAATTTAAAGAGCAATCATCAAATTCACGGAAACCTAGCACATCACATAAAGTTTTTGGAATCGTGGAAACGCTAGCACCCAAATCACACAAAGCATGGCACTCATAATCTTTAATTTTAATCTTAATAGTAGGTTTCCACTTATCATAAAGCTTTCTAGGTATAGAAACTTCCAACTCAAGTTTTTCTTCAAAAGATTTCATCATAGCATCTACGATATGTTTAGTAAAAGCTTTATTTTCATTATAAGCATGCGGAGAATTCAACATGGATTGCAACAAGGAAACACAATCAATCAAAGAACAACTATCATAATTAAAGTCCTTGAAATCCAAAAGAGTGGGTTCTTTGCTATTTAAAGTTTTGACCTCTTCAATCCCACTTTTATCAATCTTAGCACTAAGATCTATAAACTCCGAATCATTGGGACGCATTTTAACTAAAGTTGACTCGTCTCCAGTCCCATCTTTATCAAGATTTACATTATAAAACAAAGATTCAATAGGAGTCACATCAATCACTTTAAGATCTTCATCATTATTATCACGAGAACACACTTTTTCAAGCCATTCGTGCTTAGCACGTATTCTAGCGGTTCTTTCCTTACACTCATCAATAGAAATTCTCATAGATTTTAAAGACTCATTAATATCATGCTTGGGTGGAATAGATCTAAGTTTCAAAGAATCAATCTCAAGAGAAATTCTATCAACGTTCCTAGCCAAATCATCAATCTTGAGCAATTTTTCTTCAATCATAGCATTGAAACCTTTTTGCGAACTAATAAATTCTTTAATATTATTCTCAAGATCAGAGGGCATCTTATTATAATTTCCATAAGAATTGTTGTAGGAATTTCCATAATTATTAGAGGAATTACTAGGAAACGGCCTAGGATTGAAATTACCTCTATACGCGTTATTACCAAAATTGTTCCTACCAACAAAATTCACATCCATAAATTCATTATTATTTCCAATCAAAGAAGACAAAGGCATATCATTAGGATCAATAGGAGCACTCTTACTAGCAAACAATTTCATCAATTCATCCATCTTTTCACTCAAAGTATTTATTTCTTCAATAGCATGCACTTTTTTACTAGTAGGAGATCTTTCGGTATGCCATTGAGAGTAATTTGCCATAATATTATCTAGGAGTTTAGTAGCTTCTCCTAATGTGATTTCCATAAAAGTACCACCCGCGGCGGAATCTAAAAGATTTCTAGAAGCAAAATTCAATCCCGCATAGAAAATTTGTATAATCATCCATAAACTCAAACCATGTGCGGGGCAATTTCTAATCATTAATTTCATCCTCTCCCATGATTGTGCAACATGCTCATGATCAAGTTGCTTAAAATTCATTATATCGTTCCTAAGGGAGATGATCTTAGCGGGCGGAAAGTATTTGGAAATAAAAGCATCTTTACACTTATTCCATGAATCAATACTATTTTTAGGCAAAGATGAAAACCAAGTTTTAACACGATCTCATAGTGAGAACGGAAATAGCTTCAGTTTAACAATATCATTATCCACATCTTTCTTCTTTTGCATATCACACAACTCAACAAAAGTATTTAGATGGGATGCGGCATCTTCACTAGGAAGGCCGGAAAATTGTTCTTTCATAACAAGATTAAGCAAAGCGGCATTAATTTCATAAGATTCCGCACTAATGGCGGGAGCAATCGGAGTACTAATAAAATCATTATTATTAGTATTGGAAAAGTCACACAACTTGGTATTCTCTTGAGTCATCGTGACAAAGCAAGCAATCTAGCACACAAGCAAACGCAAAGCAAACGGAAAGATGAACGTAAGAAGGGCGAATAAAAAGGCAAATCTTTTTGGGTTTTTCTGAAAATCGTTTTAGAAGTGGGGGAGAGGAAAACGAGAGGCAAATGGCAAACAATGTAAATGCAAGAGTTGAGTTTGTGATGGGTACTTGGTAGGCTTGATGTAGATCTCCCGGCAACGGCGCCAGAAATCCTTCTTGCTACTTCTTGAGCATGCGTTGGTTTTCCCTTGAAGAGGAAAGGGTGATGCAGCAAAGTAGATAAGTATTTCCCTCAGTTGTTGAGAACCAAGGTATAAATCCAGTAGGAGATACAAGCAATTCCCCAATAGATGTACCTACACAAATAATCAAACACTTGCACCCAACGCTATAAAGGGGTTGTCAATCCCTTCACGGTTACTTGCAAGGATGAGATCTGATAGAGATAGATATGATAGATTGCTAGAACGGAAAGTAAAACAAAAGTAAAAACAAGGCAGCGAGATATTTTTGGTATTTTTGGTTTATAGATCTGAAAATAATAGATGGAAAATAGACCCTGGGGCCATAGGTTTCACTAGAGGTTTCTCTCATGAAGGAAAATAATACGGTGAGTGAACAAATTACTGTCGAGCAATTGATAGAAAAGCGAATAATTATGAAGATATCCAAGGCAATGATTATGCATATAGGCATCACGTCCGTGTCAAGTAGACTGAAACGATTCCGCATCTACTACTATTACTCCACACATCGACCGACTCCTGCCTGCATCTAGAGTATTAAGTTCATGAAGAACAGAGTAATGCATTAGGTAAGATGACATGATGTAGAGGGATAAACTCAAGCAATATGATGAAACCCCCATCTTTTTATCCTCGATGGCAACAATACAAATACGTGCCTCGCTACCCCTACTTTGTCACTGGGTGAGGACACCACAAGATTGAACCCAAAACTAAGCACTTCTTCCATTGCAAGAATTACCAATCTAGTTGGCCAAACCAAACCAATAACTCGAAGAGACTTGCAAAGATATGAAATCATGCATATAAGAATTCAGAGGAGATTCAAATAATATTCATAGATAATCTGAACATGAACCCACAATTCATCGGATCTCGACAAACACACCGCAAAAGAGTATTACATCGGATAGATCTCCATGAAGATCATGAAGAACATGGTATTGAAGAACAAAGAGAGAGAAGAAGCCATCTAGCTACTAGCTATGGACCCAAAGGTCTGTGGTAAACTACTCACACATCATCGGAGGGGCAATGGAGTTGATGTAGATGCCCTCCGTGATCGAATCCCCCTCCGGCAGATTACCGAAAAAGGCTCCAAGATTGGATCTCACGGGAACAGAGGCTTCCGGCGGCGGAATAAAGTATTTTCGTGGCTCTTTTTAGTATCCAGGGAATATTTGGGAATTTATAGGCTGAAGAATAGGGTTAGGAGGGCTGTCGTGGGGCCACAAGCCAGGGGGCGCGCCCCCCCTAGGGCGCGCCCTGGTGGCTTGTGACGCCACGGCAGGTCTCCTGCCTTCATCTTCAAGTTTGCTGGGTTTCTTCTGGTCCAAGAAAAATCATTCCGAAGATTTTATTCCGTTTGGACTCCGTTTAATATTCCTTATCTGCAATACTCAAAAACAAGGAAAAAAACAGAAACTGGCACTAGGCTCTAGATTAATAGGTTAGTCCCAAAAATAATATAAAATAGCATATTAATGCATATAAAATATCCAAAACAGATAATATAATAGCATGGAACAATCAAAAATTATAGATACGTTGGAGACGTATCAGTCGGCGAGGCGGCTCGCGAGCGTGAGGGTAGCTCGGGGAGGAGGGAGCTGCGGGCAGCGGCATGATCCGGTTTTTTAGTAAGGCAACGGCTCGGCTTGGGTTGGGCCTTGGCTTGATGCCGGGCCGGCTGGGGCAGGCAACGGCGGACAACAGGTTGAGCGGGGTGATGCTCCGGTGGTGACGACGGCGAGGCCCTGTCGGATCTGGACGGGATGGATCCATTTTCGGCGGATTTGGTGTGGAGGTGGCTAGATCCGCGAGATTTAGGGCCGGCGGCGTCATGGCCCTCCCAGAGGTCTTTGTTCAACGAGAAAGATGGAGAGAGGTGAGAGGAGATCGAGAGGAAGGAGGAAACTGGAGGGGGGCGAGGCGGTGGAGCGGCCGGAGATACGTCGGAGAAGGTCGCCGACGACGTGGCATGGCGAAGGTGTGGGGTCGCCGGCGAGGCGGCTTGCGGGCGCGAGGGTAGATCTGGCAGGAGGGAGCTGCGGGCGGCGGCATGGTCCGGTTCGGGCCCGGGTGGGATTACCATCTTTTTTATGTGTGTGCCAAAGAAAAAAACTGACACAGAAAATTCATGGGAGAAAACGTAAATTCGAGGGAAGAAGCGTATCACGACGGTGAACGGGAAGAAGCACTCCGTGCTTTATTATTATTTATTTATATTTATTATTAGGTAGAGAAGAAGATAAAAAAACATACCAAATGCCTAGGATACATGCCTTAATCCCAAACAGGAGAGCGTGTGCACACGATTTTGGGCTCTCGAGCGGTCGCATGCAGACTGATGGGATTTGAAGAGACAAACGCGGTGATAGGTGGGGTCAAGGATAGAGATGAGAGGAAGCGACAAACATGTTTTGCGCCTATTCATCCCTATGGTCTCATTTTTGTTTCTCGTTCCTCTTCCCCGATATTCCCTAGTTCGCTCAAGTTTCTATAGATTTCATCCATGCCATGTGCTGCCATACCTAAGAGTGGTATAGAGGAGTCCAGACACACCAACTCAGCCTTAGACCTCATCACAAACCCCATCATTCCTGGCAGGATAACATGATTCAGGAGCTCATTGACTTGGCTACTATAGTTTTCAGGAGCTCATCAACTTGGCTACTATAGTTCAGTCCACTATTATTACATAAGGAGTGTGTAACACGATCTATTCAAAAGTTAAGAGGCTGGAATTTATCTTGCTACCTCGACATACTATTTCCAATTCGAAGGGATGATCAAGTCCAACTTCGTCATTTGCATCTGGAAGAGTTGGGCACTTGCAAAGTGCAAAATCATTCTTTGGATGGCCTTGCAGAGCAAGATTCTCACTATAGAAAAATTGATGCTGAGAGGTTGGGAGAACAATTATTTTTGCCCACTTTGCATACAAAACCTTGAAACGGCCAAACACATCCTTGATGGTTGCTCTTCGTCCATGGAAATTTGGGAGACATTCTCCACCTTTGCCAACCCCCCTTCATTCTCTCCTACAGGCTGGAGCTTGGATGTTCCTTTTGTGGAAGGTTATCTCAGCTTAGCGAGAGGTCCGAGGGCCACTATGCGAAGGGAGTCAAGGCGCTTGCGATACTGTTATGTTGGGAAGTATGGTTAGAGCGCAACATAAGTTTTTGTCTTTCATAAGGAACCCCAAGTGACAATGTTGATTATTCGAAATAGAAACGAGGTGCCTACATGGAAGGTGGCCGGCTGCCCAATTTCATTCGACCTAGGTTGATTCACATAGGCTAGCCTTGGGCAGTTGAGGAGGCTATGAGCAAAGCTCAGCTCCTATTGTATTTTTTATTTTCATTTCCTTTTCATGTTTTTGGTCTATGGCCATCTTTGTACCTGGTCGTCAACCCCTTCTTCTTCAATGGAATCACAACAGCTCTCCTGCAGTCTTTAAAAAATGTTAATATTTAGTAATATTAATGATATTTTGATTACAAAACACACATCATGGCAACTATGCTATAATTTTTTGCAAATAAACCACATTCCCAAAAACCAACGTACCATTAGTTTGATTGATTTTAGAAGTGTTGTGCTCTTGAAGAGAACTTTTCCCTGCATTTCAAACAATTTTGAAAAATAAGTAATGCTTAACACTTAGTAAATGTACATGCATACTTTTTTTTTTGAACTTGCATACATTTTTTACCGTGTATGCACATGCATACGTGATGAAATGAATACATTTTTGTGATGAAAAATTAAAAGCACTGCCATTTTATGTCTTAGCTCACTAGTTTTTCGGAAGCTGGCGTATGAAAACATTTATTTGCACAACTTGGCATATTTGGATCGCACATTTTTTGTGGATTTGGAGAATGGTCCTTTTGGAAGCTCAGAGTAATTTTCTCATTTGTCCGGCCCACAAATTCTGTGGACCAGTCTTTCCACCCGGCCTCCATCTTAAGCTGGAAGGCCCAGATGAAGTAAAGCAACCGTGGGATCACGACGGCGACCCAGCCAAACCCCCACGATTTCATCTCCTCCAAACCCAACCGCCGCCGCCACCGCCGCCCGCTCCTCGTCGCCCCGCCATGCCGCCGCGGAAGCGCCCGCTGGAACCGTCCTCGGGCACGCCAGCCCAACCGGATGTGAAGCCCGTCATTTCTCCGGCCGCCAATTCCGCTCCCGCCCCCGCCCCCGCTCCCGCCCCCGCCTCCACCCCGGAGATCCTGCCTGCCTCCATCCTCAACAACCTCCCGGGGCCGGAGCGGGAGGTCTACAAGCGCATCTACGAGGCGGGCAACAAGGGAATGTGGAGCCAGGACATCCGCTACGCGATGAAGCTCGCCGCCCCGACCCTCACCAAGCTCACCCGCTCCCTCGTCCAGCGGGGCATCCTCAAGGAGGTCACGGATGTCCGCCACCGCGGGAAGAAGGTCTTCATGGACGCCCGCATCGAGCCCTCCCCCGAGATCACTGGCGGAACCTGGTATCACAACGGCCAGCTCGATACCGACGCCGTGGCGGCCGTGCGCCGCAGGTGCCTAGACCAGATTGACAGGCTCGGCGCTGCCACGCCGGACATGGTCCACAAGGGCGTTGAGAGGGAAGACCCCAGGGCAGGATACTCGATCGACCAGATCAGGGACATCCTGCAGACCATGGCGCTCGACAGGGTGCTGGAGGAGTGCAGGAGCACCGGGGAGGGAGAGTTCAGCGCGGTCAGAGCCGGAAGGGTGTGCTACCGGCGAGGTGGCGCACCGCAGGGCGGCATGATAGAAGGGATTCCATGTGGGGTTTGTCCCAGGATCGATGAGTGCTCGCCGGATGGGGTCATCTCGCCAACCACTTGTGTCTACTACAAGAAATGGCTGCAGATGGACTTCTAGGCAGCAAGCCCTCGGCATGTGAATTGTGCTGGGATGGATTGGTGAACCGTCGTTAGTATACACTTGTGGGATTGCTGCACTTCTGATCATATGGTGTTGTTTTTGTGATCTAGGATGTGGCAGTCATGCCAGGTGCATACCTTATTTGAGTATTTATACTGATAATCAGTTACATAGCTATTGCGTATTGTTTGCACTTTGCAGTTACTTTAGAAGTCTGTTCAATAACAACATACCAAATGCCTAATGGTACATATCTTAAATGGATTGAAAATTTGTCTTGCCATGTGTTCAGTGCAGCTTCACAAATAGCTGCAGTACTGCAGCTGAAACCCCCTATAACAGTAATAATCATTATACGCCATGTCCCATGGTCGGACTATAAACTTTGACTAAAATTTGGTCAGCTCACAACTTTCATAATGTTATATATTGTGTTAGTCTGCTTATGGCCAAGGTGTTTGTCCTAGTTGCCCACATATAATGTACAGGTACTGTGATCCTCTTTCAGAACTCTATTATTGTGCATTAGTGAAGCATTCCTGGCAAGATTTATGACACCACGCATTGGTTCTGGATGGACTTTGTGGGGGCAGTACTGTTGCTGGCACTGCTAACTGGTTTAGCTTCTGTCGATTACGCTTCTTGTGTAACTGTTGGACTGTAAAGCAATTCAAGTGTTTAGGGATGATATGTAGCGAGTCTATCTATTGATGTAGATCCTTACCAATGTAATTAATGGATACTTTGTGCTATAGTAAGACATGGATTCCATATCTTTCTGTGTTGGATTGTTAATTGGTGGTCAGTTGTGTAGTATTCACATAATTTGTTTGTCTATTATAGTGAAAGGGTTCAGAAGTCTGGACTCAGGCCTGTCCCATTTCACTGCATGCCAATTGGTGGTTTACAGAACACTGGTATGAATTCTCTTACTAGAATATACAATGACAGTCCATGATTGTTGATAGTTTATGTGTATCTTTCATCTACACTAAGAATTGTTTATGTCGTGTTTCTTCCACGTGGTTAGCTACTTATGGATTATGATGTATGTGATTCTTACTCTTGGTAGAATTCTAAATATAAGTTCTCTCCCCACTTCTGTTAATTTGAATGACTTAATTTTCGTGCATGCTTCACACATTATTAGTTTGCTTGACTAGCTGAAAGTGTGAATGACAATTTGGAGTCAATTATACAAGATCCAAGTTCAAGCTACCTTAATTATCAACCTCTCATTTGATTGCTACCATGGACCTTGTGACTTTCTTTGTAAACCTGTGGATGGGCTTTTTATTATGAGATGCTTGGTTCTTGTGACCCGATGAGCTGTGTAAGTAAATAGGAAGAATCTTAGGAGACAACTCTTAGTTCTTCATGGAAGGGGATGTTTCTTTTTTCCTCTAGGTGGATATTGGATGTTTTATTTCAGTGCCAACTTCCACCCCAACCAAATTATGAAAAACTATGCTGCCAGAAAATGAAATTTTTGTTGGCTAAGACTAGACAAGTGATGACCAGTACCAGATCTTCTTTTGTTATTCCATTATCTGTTAATGTGTAGAACATTTATGCCAGTCATGAATTGGTGCAAGTATTTCTCATAAAACACGAACTGAACTAGCAAGAGTTGGGGTTTGATATTTTAGACGGCACAGATTCAGAACGAAACTTCAGCTGGAAAGGCTTAATGTCCAATAGCACACTAAGCCCTCACCTAGGGTATCTTGACAGAAAATCCTTGCCTGTACCATAATTCGCAACTGTACCATGGATGACATAGATTATGCACTTTTGCTTATCTTCATCTATCATCATACTTTGAAAAGCGTGGAAAATGACTCTTGGAAAAACAGAAGAGAAGCCCTTATTTAAATAGAGGTAAATAAAAAAGATGGTGGCAGCGAGGTTATACTGTAATATTGGTTGACCTCAAACTAAGTGTCATCATGCTAAAGACATTTAGGACTTGATATTAAACAGAGTTGTGTAACACTTGGTCTTGTAGAGGTTTCTTATATTTCTATCCCTCTATTATTGTGTCAACATAATTTTATAAAGTTTCATCAATCCTCTGTCAACTCAGAAGGGAGGCTGGGGGCGTGCAGGAGATAATGTATCAAAAGTAGAAAACTATTTTTATAACTTACCCTAGTAGAATAGTTTTCTCCAATTTCTTTTGTTCTGTATAAACTAGAGTTCAAAAATGAAACCCAGTGTTCTTCACGCAGCAGGACGTCTTGGATATGTCAGGATAAGCTCAACAATGCATATATATATTTTTTTTTTTGAAACCGAGGCAAAAGATTTGCCTCATATATTAATTAAGAAGAGAGTAGAATTTTTGTTACAAGACCCGAATTACATATGCCTCACTCTCCCGGTACAATATTTCCCAATTTCTTTGCTCCGGCAGTGACCCAAAGTTTGATCTCACATCTAATGTTGTTGAACAAGACTGATGTTGGTGTACTCTTGCGCTCGAAGACACGGGCGTTCCGCTCCTTCCAAATGGTCCATCCCATAAGCATAGTCAGGGATGCCATGGCCTTCCTGTTGGGTGTGCGGTCGTCCGATCTCTTGGACCACCACTCGCGAACGGAGTCCTCGAGGTGCCATTCTGAAGTGTCAAAGTCAATCAAGTGTAGCCAATCATTTACCAGATTCCACAGCCTCAGCGTGAACCGGCATTTGAAAAAGAGGTGCGGCCCAGATTCCTGAACTTGCTTGCAGAGCGGGCACATACCACAGTTAGGCCATCCCCGCTTGGCCAGTCTATCGGCAGTCCAAATACGATCTTGGGTGGCCAACCAAGAAAAGAACTTGACCTTGGGAGGGGCCCAAGCTTTCCATATCATTTGCTCCATGGGAGAGTAAACCGTTCCCAAGAATTGGGCCGCATAAGCAGAGGCCGCCGAGTAATGCCCACTCGCCGTGTGTTTCCACACAATGTCATCTTCAGCATGTTCGTCAAGGTGCAGACCTTGGATGGACGTCCAGAGGGCCACAAATTGACGAAGATGCTCCAACGTGAAGTTTGCACATATTTTGACCTTGGCCACCCAAGCATCATCCTTCAGCGCCTCTCTGACCTTCCAGTTTTTTCGCGATGAGGCCTCGAAAATGAGAGGAGCGATCTCCTTAGGTTTCCGGTCATTCAGCCATGGAGCCTCCCAAAACGGGGTTCGTGCTCCATCACCAACAGTGATGATGGTGGAAGCATAGAAGAAGTCAAGGTCACGCGCGTCACACGGGTTGCCCATGCCCACCCACAGTTTTGAAGGCTCTTTCCATTCAAACCAAGGCCATCGAAGCCTGAGGGCTCGCGCAAACTTGTCTGTATTGAGCACTCCGAGGCCTCCACGCTCGAATGGCCTACATACCATGTCCCAGTTCACCTTGCACTTCACTCCAGTTGTCTTGTCTGATCCAGACCAGAGAAAAGCTCGCTCAAGTTTGTTGGTGCTGCGGAGAGTGCTTGGAGGCACAATTAGAGGCGTAATGTAGTATAACACTTGCGAGGAGAGGACGGTTTTGACGAGGGTGGTACGTCCAATAGCGGTGATGTTGCCACCATCCCAAGGAGTGAGCCTAGCCGCCACCTTGTCCTCTAGGAATTGGAAGTCCACTCTTTTCAGCTGCCAGACCGAGAGGGGTAGGCCCAAGTATCGCATTGGGAAGGAGGATCTTTTAGCTGGCAGATTCTGAAGGACAGTCGTTAAGTTGATGTGGCTACATCTGATTAGAATGACGGAGCTCTTCTGAAAGTTGGTTACGAGACCCGTTACTTTGCCAAAGCAGTGCAAAATCTGAGATAGCCGATCAATATCGCTCTTGACGGGCGCCATAAAGACAGCCGCGTCATCTGCATAAAGAGACGTGCGCACGGTGGCACCCCGGCCACGAATCTTGTGAAGGAGGCCCTTTGAGGTGGCGTTGTTCAGAAGTTGCTGAAGCGGGTCAATAGCAAGGACAAATAACAACGGGGATATGGGGTCGCCTTGCCGAAAGCCACAACCATGCTTGATCGGGGGCCCCGGCACCCCGTTAAGAAGGAACCTAGAAGAAGAGGTGCAGAGCAGGATAGTGATCCAATTTCTGAACTTAGCGGGGAAGCCTCTCTTTTGGAGAAGGTCAATGATGTATTCCCATTTGACCGAATCGAAGGCTTTGCGGATGTCCAGCTTGAATAGAAGTGATGGAGTTTTGCTCTTGTGCAGTCTGCGGGCAAGATTTCTGACATACATAAAGTTGTCATGGATGCTCCTTCTCTTAATGAAGGCACTTTGCGCATTGGAGACAAGGTCGTTCATGTGATGGCGCAGTCTGTTTGCAAGGATTTTTGCAATGATCTTTGCGATGGCGTGGATGAGGCTAATTGGCCTATAGTCAGAGATTCCCTCCGCACCCTCCTTCTTCGGCAGAAGCACCACGTTGGCTGAATTCAACCAATGGAAATTAGAACCATGGAGGTCCTCGAAGAGTCGAATCACGCGCATCACATCGCCTTTTATTGTTTGCCAACATTTCCTGAAGAAAAGTCCTGTGAAGCCATCCGGGCCTGGAGCCTTGTCAGGAGGCAAGTCATTGATCGCCGCTTTCACCTCGTCTTCGTTGATGGGGTCCTCAAGCTCAGACAGGTCATGGGTCTCGAAGTTGAGTTCATCCCAATTTAGGTCCAGGGACCTAGTCTCACCTTTTTCCAACACCTCACTAAAGTGATCAAAGATGAGCTCCTCTTTTTTCTCATGCTCGGTGATCCACCCTTGGTTGTGTTTGAGCCTGTGGATGTGGTTTTTTCGACGCCTTGCATTAATTTTCCGGTGAAAGAACTTGGTGTTCGCGTCACCTTCCTTCAGATTTGTCATTTTTGCACATTGACGTTTTCTAGCTCTCTCAATGACCGATAAGGAGATCACCCTCCGCTTGAGCCTCTTGCGAAGATCCATCTCCCCAAGGGATAGAGCACGACTCTCTTGGGCGATGTCAAGATGGAGGATGACCAACAAGGCGGCATGCAGAAGTACCTTTGATTTGGAAAAGAGCTTCTTGCTCCACTCCGAAAGCCTAATACCCGTTTTTTTGAGCTTATGGTGGAGCACCTGACAGGGCTCAAAGTGTGAAGTTGGCTCGGCCCATGCCTTTTGGACCACCTCAGTAAAGCCTGGCATCGAGGTCCAAAAGTTTTCAAACTTGAAAGAGCGAGGCCGCCGAGGCCCCATCTCATCTGCAAGCAAGAGGGGGCAATGATCCGAGAGGGACGAAGAGAGGGCATGAAGGATGTGCGTGTTGAAGTGCATGTCCCAGTCGGCGTTGCAGAAGAAGGAGTCTAACAATGCATATAGAAGTCTGCACATGGTAGCATTAAGAATTTCTTAGGAAAGGCGAGGTGTGGTCGTTTGTCTTTGGATTATTGTTTTCTTTCTAAATACCCTTGCTTTGGTCGCCGTTTTGGGCCTGTAATATTTACTCTGGTTTCCCCTGTTACGCCTGTATCTGACTAGTATATGATACATGTCTCCGCCCGGTGTGCTTTTTCTGGCCGAAAACCGCTTGTAGCTTTCAAGATAAGACTATCAGGATTACACCGAATGCCAAGCGGGGCGCTAGGACTATCAGTATTTCGCCCTAAACTGTTTTTGCAGTTTGGATATTTGTTTCTCAGGAATCAAACTGACGTGGACTTAGGAGTGAGATAAGCCTCCTTCAGATCTGAGGCCAACTCTTGGGACCCCTTGATCTTCATGTCTGCATCTCCAAGGATATGGGGGTTGACCAGTATCCAACTCTTATGATGCCTTGCCTGCTATCATTTGCTTCACGTGTGCGTTAGATGTATGTTATCTTCTGTGCAATCATTTGGTTTACTCTTATCGCCCAAAGATCTGGAGCCTGGGCACACGGAAAATGCAAGGTCAGGGCAAATAAGTTTCCTTTTCAACTCTCTTTTCTCCCACAGAGCTGATTGTATTGCACGATCTTCTTGACGAACGACTGACAACTCCAAACTATCCATTCGCTGCTACTGTAAGGGAATGTATCGTCGATTTCCAATAGATATGCAACCTCTAAATTTGCGTGGAGCATCTCTAGGCTCTAGCAGTGCCTCTAGAAACAGCCCTGCATCGGCAACCTCCGACGCCACTGTGATTGCGCCGTGCGAACCTTGCCACCCTCTCACCCGTCCATGAGGACCGTCGCCTTCTCGCAGCTCGCCGTGCAATTGCCAAAACCCTAGACACCAAGCTTGAGGGTAAAAATATCTTGAACTTTCCATTTCGAATTTGCTTAAAATTTCTAATATGTGCAATTCTGAATTATTGATTGTGATGTTGTTTGACAATTAATTTTATTGTGAAGCTAGCATGGCTAATTGTCAAAATGTTAGAATTGTATATATTTTGCAATGTTGTTCTTTGTTTTGTTGAAAACTGGTATATTTTTTGTGATGATGGTGAATTTTGAAAATGGAATTACCTGATGATGATGATGACATGCTAGATCAATGGTGGGGCAAAGAGGAGTTCGATGATGATGACTACTACATCGCATATGTTATTCTTGCATACATGGAGCATGAGAGGACAAAAAAGAGGCGTCAATCATGGGCGCTGGATACTCCCAAGGTACATGTTTGGTAGAAATTTGCATCTTGTGGCTGATTACTTCATAGATCTTCATCTGTATCTTTAGAATTATTCCAGTAAAAGGTTCAAGATAAACAAGGGACTCATCTTGCGTACAGTGGCCGATGTAGAGGCTCATGATATGACTACTTCAAGAAGAGACCAAATGCAGTATGCCTTCTAAGTGCCACTACACTACAAAAGGTGGTTGGATTACTTTGCATGCTTGCTTATGGAGTTCAGGTCGATTTAGTTGATGAAATTGTGAGGAGTGTAGAGAGCACCACGATACAAGCTTTATCAACTTTCTAGTACTTTGTTAAGGTCGTGGCTTATGGGGATCGATACTTGAGGTCACCTAATGTTGAGGATGTTGCAAGGCTCGTGGCTATGAGCACTACACATAATGCTTGGTTGCATTGACTGTATGCATTTGAGGTGGTGAATCGCCCAACAACTTGGAAAGGTTCATACTCAGGGCATGTGGATGGACCAACCATTATTCTTCAAACATATGCATTTGAAGTTTTAGCATGCTTTCTTTGGCCTACTAGATTCTCTCGATGATATCAATGTCCTACGGAGATCACCGCTCTTTCAAAGGACAACTTCCAGATAACACCCGCGTATTGAGTTTATGGTGAATGGTAATGATGAATATACCAAATGATACTTTCTTGTTGACGAAATCTAGCCTTCTTGGCCCACTTTTTCTGAAGACCATTTCTAATCGACAAGGGAGCCACGTGGATTTGCAAGAGAATTTCGGTGAGGCGGGATGTTGAGAGAGCTTTGGTGTTCTACAAGACCGATTTGCAATGGTGAGGGGTACTGCTACATGGTGGAAGAAAGAGACGTTTTGGTACATAATGAAAGCTCGTGTTATCATGCATAAAATGATTATTGACAATGAGCGACACAAAGATGGAAACTTTGACTATGACCAGGAGGATGACGAGGTGTTGAAGGAGAAGGATTACCAACACATGACCCACTTATACCACAAGAATTTATAGCGATGGGACGGCAGATTGAAAACATATAGGCACATGAGCAACTCCTAGATGACCTCATCGAGCATTCGTGGGCACTTGATGGTCCTAGTTAGTATTGAATTTTAATTTGTCATTTGCATGTTCAATATTTTTTTAATTATTGTGTTTAAAATTGTGAATTTTTATATGGTTGAATTATATGCACTAAAGTATTATATTTGAATTATTGTGGTGTGAAACATAGAGTAAACATGAAGTATGTGAGCAAATAGAAAAGAACAAATATGTGATGCGAGATGGGGGTTGCTACTCGATTTGAATACATTTTATTTTGTGTGAATAGATATATTACGTAACACAAACCCTTACAAAAATACCTTTAAATAAATTGAGAAATACATCCAAATCCTTGGGAGTGTCGAAGTCTCCTTCCTCCTACATTCACCAATGGCACGTAATGAGCAAAGCTCCCCGAGGCCTTCGTCTCGGTAGAACGAACATTTTTAAACCAAGGAGGTTGTAGAAGTAGCGGTCCAGAAGTCGATGATGTAGACCAGAAGACGTCGATTGCCCAGATCTACATAACAAATCTCCTCCCATGAGAATAAAATGCCAGAGAAGTCATGTAGAACACCCCAGTTTTAGTTAGAAGGAGTCGGGGATCACAAATCTCACACAATGCCCAACATGGCTGCGGCTGGCCAACCTTCATCGGTTGAAATTGGATCTGGAATATCAAGACGCACAACCACGTTGTCCCCTCCGTGAGATAGTGTGACTAAGGAAAACCTGAAGAAAAAAGGCACACCCGGTTAACGAGATCTGGGAACTCACCATTTACGACAAGCTCGATTTGATATTTAAAGGCTTTGTTTAGGGGCCACTACTAGAGATGGTCTTGCACCTTTTCGAACCTCTGCACTGTGTAAGCTAGATTATTTGCACCTGCATCATGCTCTTCTACTATTCTTTTAGTGAGGAATTAAGTTATTGCTGCTTCATTGTATTTGATTTAGTTTGCCGTTGGGGGTGGGGGGTGGATGTGTTTGTGAAAGGATTAACACAATTAAGCAGTGGTAGGTAGATTCATCACCAACTACGCTCTTATTGCCTATGGATGCCTCGACATCATTGGACATTAACATGTGAATCAACCTTCCTTTGCCCTCAAGATTGACATGATGGAGACGTATGACCTGTCAAATGGAGCTATCTTCACGACTGTTTATGCTAGCTTGGCTTTGCTCCGGCATGGATTAAGTCGGTCATGAGGTGTGTCACCAATGTCTGTTATGCAGTGAAGGTCAATGTCGAGGTTACTGAACTCATGGTTCCATCACGAGGTATCCATGAAGGGACCCAATCAGCCCCTACATGTTTCTTTTGTGAACTAAAGGACTGCTGAGTCTGTTATTACAGAAGGAGAATCCTGGCGAGCTACATGGCATCCACAGCAATCGCTCTTGCCCACCTATCTCACATCTCACGTTCGTCCATGATAACTTTTTTGTTTGAAAGAAGTGAAACCCATAGTGTGGGTCGTTGGATTCAACTCTGAAATTGTGTTGTGAAGGATCGGGGCACCTTATCAATAAGGACAAATCCGTGATGTTTTTTGGCAGCCATTGTCCTGACAATGTTAAGAAATTCCGGGAATCAACAATGATGCATTCCATGACTCCTACCTTGGCATGCGCACTAAGGTTGCACAATCTCCTGCTAGGATCTTCAAGTTTCTCTCGGATAGAGCTTGATAATGCATACATGGCTGGTTTGACAAGCCTATATCTCGGGCAAGGGAAGAAACTTCGCTTAAGTCGGTTATCCAGGCAATCTTGGCATCCATAGTGAGTTATTTTAAACTCATGGTCGCCACTTGTGAGAAACTTCGTTAGATTAGTGCTGATCACTGGTGGGGCATGGAGAATGAGAAAACCAGCTGCACTCACGCTCTTGGGGTTGACTCTCGACGTCTAAGTCACTCCGTGGAATGGACTTTTGTGATATGGCACTGCTCAACCAAGTTCTGCTCGGAAGACAGGGATGCCGCCTACTCATGGAGCCAAATTAATTCTTCATGTGCTCGAGTTCTCAAAGGGAGATATTTCCCCAAATGGATTTTATAGAATGCTACTGCTCCTCGGTCTGGATCTATCACTTGGCCCAACATTCTACACGGTTGGGAGCTTCTGAAATAAGGTGTTTGCTAGGTTATCAATGATGGCAAGAACACCCATATCCTTCCAAAAAAATTTGATATCGTCTTCCCCTCCTCGTATGCTCCGGCCATCCTCTTTAATCCCAACTAATGATAAACGGTCACTGCTTGCTGAATGACGACACTGGCACTTTGAACCTAGAAATTGTGCATGCCTTCTTCGGGCTGGACGTGGTGGCTACAATCTTCTAGGTCCCGATCACTAGTCATAGTGGTGTTGTTTTTGCTCGTTGGCTAGCTACAAGGTTTGGGCAGTATTCTGTCCATTCAGTGTACAACATGGCTCGCTCGAAACGCCTCATGGTGACGCGGAGATGAAATGGGTGGAACCACTAATATGACAGAGCGGCAGAGGAAAAGAAGTGCAAATCAATCCAGTTTGTCATTGTTGGGGAACGTTGCATGGGAAACAATTTTTTTCCTACGCACACGCAAGATCTATCCATGGTGATGAGCATCTACGAGAGGGAGAGTGGATCTACATACCCTTGTAGATCGCTAAGCGGGAAGCGTTAAGAAACGCGGTTGATGTAGTCGAACATCTTCGCGATCCAAATCGCAGCCGTCCCACGATCCGTCCCGATCTAGCGCCGAACGGACGGCACCTCCGCGTTCAGCACACGTACAGCTCGATGACGATCTCCGCCTTCTTGATCTAGCAAGAGGGAGCGGAGAGGTAGATGAGTTCTCCGGCAGTGCGACGGCGCGGCGGCGGCGGTGGTGGAACTATTCCGGCAGGGCTTCGCCTAAGCACCGTCGGAATCTATTTGGTGGAGGAACTAGGGAATAGAGAACTAGCAAGTGGACTTGTGTGTTTTGGGGCCTCTATTCCTCTAGTATATGTAGGAGGGAGGGGGAAGAGGCAGCCACCCTAGGGCTCTCCCTAGGGGTCGGCCGAACCAGGTGGAGGTGGAGGAATCCACCTCCAATCCTACTCCTAGTAGGATTCCTTTCCTACTTGGAGTTCACCTTCCCCACTTGGGCCTTTATCCCATTTTCCACTTCCTGGCTGCATGGGCCTTATGGGGCTGGTTTGCCCAGCCCACTAAGGGCTGGTGCACCACCCCTCAGGCCCATGTGGCCTCCCGGCGTGGGTGGCCCCTCCCGATGGCCCTCCGGCACTCCCGGTACACTACCGGAAATACCCGAAACTTTTCCGGTGACCAAAACGGGACTTCCTATATATCAATCTTTACCTCCGGACCATTCCAGAGCTCCTCATGACGTCCGGGATCTCATCCGGGACTCCGAACAACCTTCGGCCACCACCATACATAACTCAATACTACCGAAACGTCACCGAACGTTAAGTGTGCAGACCCTGCGGGTTCGAGAACTATGTAGACATGACCGAGACGCCTCTACGGTCAATAACCAATAGCGGGACCTGGATGGCCATATTGATTCCTACATATTCTACGAAGATCTTTATCGGTTGAACCTCTATGTCAAGGATTCAGTTAATCCCGTACGCTGTTCCCTTTGTTCTTCGGTATGTTACTTGCCCGAGATTCGATCGTCGGTATCTCTATACCTAGTTCAATCTCGTTACCGGCAAGTCTCTTTACTCGTTCCGTAATACAAGATCCCGTGGCTAACACTTTAGTCACATTGCTTGCAAGGCTTATTGTGATGTTTGTATTACTGAGTGGTCCCTGAGATACCTCTCCGTCATACGGAGTAACAAATCCCAGTCTCGATCCATGCCAGCTCAACAGACACCTTCGGAGATACCTGTAGAGCATCTTTATAGTCACCCAGTTACGTTATGACGTTTGATACACACAAGGTATTCCTCCGGTGTCAGTGAGTTGCATGATCTCATGGTCATAGGAACAGATACTTGACATGCATAAAACAATAGCAATAAACTGACACGATCATATGCTACGTTCATAGTTTGGGTCTTGTCCAATCACATCATTCTCCTAATGATGTGATCCCGTTATCAAATGACATCTCATGTCTATGGCTAGGAAACCTTGACCATCTTTGATCAACGAGCTAGTCTACTAGAGGCATACTAGGGACACGGTGTTGTCTATGTATCGACACATGTAATGTGTTTCCAATCAATACAATTATAGCATGGATAATAAACGATTATAATGAACAAGGAAATATAATAATAACCACTTTATTATTGCCTCTAGGGCATATTTCCAACAGTCTCTCACTTGCACTAGAGTCAATAATCTAGTTCACATCACTATGTGATTTACATTGTAATGAATCTAACACCCATATTGTTCTGGTGTTGATCATGCTTAGCCCTTGGAAGAGGTTTAGTCATCGGGTCTACGACATTCAGATCCGTGTGTACTTTGCAAATATTTATGTCCTCCTCCTTGATGTAATCGCAGATGGAATTGAAACGTCGTTTTATGTGTCTGGTCCTCTTGTGAAACCTTGGTTCCTTGGCTAGAGCAATGGCACCAGTGTTGTCACAGAACAGAGTCATTGGGTTCAGTGCACTAAGCACTACTCCAAGATCTGTCATGAACTCCTTCATCCAGACACCTTCCTTCGCCGCCTCCGAGGCAGCGATGTACTCCGCTTCGCATGTAGAATCAGCTACCACACTCTGCTTGGAACTGCACCAGCTTACCGCACCCCCATTAAGAATAAATCCGTATCCGGTTTGAGACTTAGAGTCGTCCGGATCAGTGTCAAAGCTTGCATCGATGTAACCCTTTACGACGAGCTCTTGATCACCTCCATAAACGAGAAACATGTCCTTAGTCCTTTTCAGGTACTTCAGGATATTCTTGACCGCTGTCCAGTGTTCCATTCCTAGATTACTTTGAAACCTTCCGGCCATACTTATGGCAAGGCTGACATCGGGTCTTGTGCACAGCATTGCATACATGATAGAGCCTATGGCTGAAGCATAGGGGACGACACTCATCTTTTCTCTATCTTCTGCAGTCACTGGGCATTGAGTCTTACTCAACTTCACACCTTGCAATACAGGCAAGAACCCCTTCTTGGACTGATCCATTTTGAACTTCTTCAAAACTTTGTCAAGATATGTGCTTTGTGAAAGTCCTATTAAGCGTCTCGATCTATCTCTATAGATCTTGATGCCTAATATGAAATCAGCTTCTCTTGGGTCCTTCATTGAAAAACTCTTGTTCAAATATTCCTTCACGCTTTCCAACATTTCTATATTGTTTCCAATCAGCAATATGTCATCCACATATAATATTAGAAACGCTATAGAGCTCCCACTCACTTTCTTGTAAATACAAGCTTCTCCGTAAACTTGTATAAACCCGAACGCTTTGATCACCTCATCAAAGCGAAGATTCCAACTCTGAGATGCTTGCACCAGTCCATAAATGGATCGCTGGAGTTTGCAAACTTTGTCAGCATTCTCTAGATCGACAAAACCTTCTGGTTGCATCATATACAACTCTTCCTTAAGGAAACCGTTAAGGAACACTGTTTTGACATCCATCTGCCAAATTTCATAATCGAAAAAGGCAGCTATTGCTAACATGATTCTGATGGACTTAAGCATCGCTACGGGTGAGAAGGTCTCATCGTAGTCAACTCCTTGAACTTGTGAAAAACCCTTTGCCACAAGTCGAGCTTTATAGACGGTGACATTACCGTCCGCGTCCGTCTTCCTCTTAAAGATCCATTTGTTCTGAATGGCCTTTCGCCCTGCAGGTAATACTTCCAAAGCCCATAATTTGTTTTCATACATGGATCCCATCTCGGATTTCATGGCCTCTAACCATTTCTCGGAATACGGGCCCATCATCGCTTCTCCATAGCTCGTAGGTTCATCGTTGTCCAACAACATGACCTCTAAGACAGGGTTGCCGTACCACTCAGGAGCAGTACGCGTCCTTGTCGACCTACGAGGTTCGATAGCAACTTGATCCGAAGCTTCATGATCATCATCATTAACTTTCTCTTCAACCGATGTAGGCTCTACAGAAACATCTTTCTGTGCTGCGCTACTCTCAGGTTGAAGTAAAGGTTCAACAACCTCATCAAGTTCTATTTTCCTCCCACTCAATTCTTTCGAGAGAAACTCTTTCTCAAGAAATGTTCCGTTTTTAGCGACAAACACTTTGCTTTCGGATCTGAGATAGAAGGTATACCCAACTGTCTCTTTTGGGTATCCTATGAAGACGCATTTCTCCGCTTTGGGTTCCAGCTTTTCAGGCTGAAGCTTTTTGACATAAGCATCACATCCCCAAACTTTAAGAAACGACAACTTTGGCTTCTTGCCAAACCACAGTTCATATGGCGTCGTCTCAACGGATTTCGATGGTGCCCTATTTAAAGTGAATGCAGCTGTCTCTAATGCATAACCCCAAAACGATAATGGCAAATCGGCAAGAGACATCATAGAACGCACCATATCCAATAAGGTTCGATTACGACGTTCGGACACACCATTACGTTGTGGTGTTCCAGGCGGTGTCAATTGTGAAACAATTCCACACTGTCTTAAGTGACTGCCAAACTCATAACTCAGATATTCTCCTCCTCGATCAGATCGTAGGAATTTAATCTTCTTGTTACGATGATTCTCAACTTCACTCTGAAATTGTTTGAACTTTTCAAACGTTTCAGACTTGTGTTTCATTAAGTAAATATACTCATATCTACTTAAGTCATCAGTGAAGGTGAGAAAATAACGATATCCACCGCGCGCCTCAATGCTCATCGGACCACACACATCAGTATGTATGATTTCCAACAAGTCACTTGCCCATTCCATTGTTCCAGAGAACGGGGTCTTAGTCATCTTGCCCAAGAGGCATAGTTCACATGTGTCAAGTGGTTCAAAATCAAGTGACTCCAAAAGTCCATCAGCATGGAGCTTCTTCATGCGTTTTACACAAATATGACCTAAGCGGCAGTGCCACAAGAAAGTGGTACTATCATTATCAACTCTACATCTTTTGGCATCAATGTTATGAACATGTGTATCATCACTATCGAGATTCAATAAGAATAAACCCCTCACATTGGGTGCATGACCATAAAAGATATTACTCATATAAATAGAACAACCATTATTCTCTGATTTAAATGAGTAACCGTCTCGCAATAAACAAGATCCAGATATAATGTTCATGCTTAACGCAGGCACTAAATAACAATTATTCAGATTCATCACTAATCCCGATGGTAATCGAAGAGCGAGCGTGCCGACGGCGATCACATCAACCTTGGAACCATTTCCCACGCGCATCGTCACTTTGTCCTTTGCCAGCCTCCGTTTATTCCGCAGTTCCTATTTTGAGTTGCAAATGTGAGCAACCAAACCGGTATCAAATACCCAGGCACTACTACGAGAGTTGGTAAGGTACACATCAATAACATGTATATCATATATAGCTTGTTTGTTGTTGGCCGCCTTCTTGTCAGCCAGATACTTGGGGCAGTTCCGCTTCCAGTGACCAGTTCCCTTGCAATGAAAGCACTCAGTTTCTGGCTTGGGTCCAGCCTTGGGTTTCTTCACAGGAGGGGCAACTGCTGTGCCACTCTTCTTGGAATTACCCTTCTTACCCTTGCCATCCTTCTTGAAACTAGTGGTTTTATTGACCATCAACACTTGATGCTCCTTCTGAATCTCAGACTCAACGACTTTCAACATCGCAAACAGCTCGACGACTGACTTGTTCATCCCATGCATGTTATAGTTCAACACGAAGCTCTTGTAGCTAGGTGGCAGTGATTGAAGAACTCTGTCAGTGATCGCCTCTGGCGGAAGGGGCATACCCAATTCAGCCAGATGGGTGGAATACCCAGACATTTTGAGTATGTGATCACTGACAGACCCGTTCTCCTCCATCTTGCAAGCATAGAACTTATCGGAGGTCTCATACCTCTCGATCCAGGCATTCTTCTGAAAGATAAACTTCAACTCCTGAAACATATCATATGCTCCATGACGTTCAAAACGTCTTTGAAGTCCCGGTTCTAAGCCATACAACATTGCACATTGAACTATTGAGTAATCATCAGAACGTGTCTGCCAGGCGTTCACAACGTCTGGAGACTCTACTGGAGCGGGTGGTTCACCAAGTGGTGCATCAAGGACATAAGCCTTTTGGGAAGCCGTAAGGATAATCCTTAGATTATGGGCTCAGTCCACAAAGTTACTTCCATTATCTTTCAACTTAGCTTTCTCTAGGAACGCATTAAAATTCAGGGGTGCTACTGCGCGAGCCATTGATCTATAACATAAATTTTGCAAAGACAACTTAGACTATTGTTCAAGATAATGAGTTTAGTTAATCATATTACTTAAAAACTCCCACTCAAATTGACATCCCTCCGGTCATTCGAGTGACACATGATCCAAATTCACCAACTCAAGTCTGATCATCACGTGAGTTGAGATGGTTTCAATGGTGAACATCTTCATGTTGATCATATCTACTATATGACTCATGTTCGACCTTTCGGTCTCTTGTGTTCCGAGGCCATGTCTGTACATGCTAGGCTCGTCAAGTTTAACCCGAGTGTTCCGCATGTGCAACACTGGCTTGCACCCGTTGTATGCGAACGTAGAGTCTATCACACCCGATCATCACGTGGTGTCTCGAAACGACGAACTTTCGCAACGGTGCATACTCGGGAAGAACACAGTTTTATCTTGAAATTTCAGTGAGGGATCACCTTATAATGCTACCGTCGTCCTAAGCAAAATAAGATGCATAAAAGGATTAACATCACATGCAAATCATAAGTGACATGATATGGCCATGAACTTGTGCTTTTGATCTCCATCTCCAAAGCACCGGCATGATCTCCATCGTCACCGGCATGACACCATGATCTCCATCATCTTGATCTCCATCAACGTGTCGCCATGAAGTTGTCGCGCCAACTGTTGCTTCCACGACTATTGCTAACTCATAGCGATAAAGTAAAGCAAAACGGCGAAAATAAATTAAAGACAACCCTATGGCTCCTGCCGGTTGCCGTACTCATCGACATGCAAGTCGTGATATTCTATACAATACATGATCATCTCATACATCACATATATCTCATCATGTAATTGGCCATATCACATCACAACATACCCTGCAAAAACAAGTTAGACGTCCTCTAATTGTTGTTGCATGTTTTACGAGGCTGCTACGGGTATCTAGCAAGAACGATTCTTACCTACGCAACAACCACAACGGTGATACTCAAATTGCTATTCAACCTTCTCAAGGACCGCCTTTGTCAAATCCGATCCAACTAAAGTGGGAGAGACAGACACCCGCCAGCCATCTTTATGCAACAAAGTCACATGTTAGTTGATGGAACCGGTCTCTCGTAAGCGTACGAGTAAGGTTGGTCCGGGCCGCTTCATCCCACAATACCGCTGAATCAAGAAAATACCAAGGGAGGAAGCAATCTGAGCATCAACGCCCACAAACTCCTTTGTGTTCTACTCATGATCTCATCTACACATACACCTAGCTCATGATGCCACTGTTGGGGAACGTTGCATGGGAAACAATTTTTTTCCTACGCACACGCAAGATCTATCCATGGTGATGAGCATCTACGAGAGGGGGAGTGGATCTACATACCCTTGTAGATCGCTAAGCGGGAAGCATTAAGAAACGCGGTTGATATAGTCGAACGTCTTCGTGATCCAAATCGCAGCCGTCCCACGATCCGTCCCGATCTAGCGCCGAACGGACGTCACCTCCGCGTTCAGCACACGTACAGCTCGATGACGATCTCCGCCTTCTTGATCTAGCAAGAGGGAGCGGAGAGGTAGATGAGTTCTTCGGCAGCGCGATGGCGCGGCGGCGGCGGCGGTGGAACTATTCCGACAGGGCTTCGCCTAAGCACCGTCGGAATCTATTTGGTGGAGGAACTAGGGAATAGAGAACTAGCACGTGGACTTGTGTGTTTTGGGGCCTCTATTCCTCTAGTATATATAGGAGGGAGGGGGAAGAGGCAGCCACCCTAGGGCTCTCCCTAGGGGTCGGCCGAACCAGGTGGAGGTGGAGGAATCCACCTCCAATCCTACTCCTAGTAGGATTCCTTTCCTACTTGGAGTTCACCTTCCCCACTTGGGCCTTTTTCCCTTTTTCCACTTCCTGGCTGCATGGGCCTTATGGGGCTGGTTTGCCCAGCCCACTAAGGGCTGGTGCACCACCCCTCAGGCCCATGTGGCCTCCCGGCGTGGGTGGCCCCTCCCGATGGCCCTCCGGCACTCCCGGTACACTACCGGAAATACCCAAAACTTTTCCGGTGACCAAAACGGGACTTCCTATATATCAATCTTTACCTCCGGACCATTCCGGAGCTCCTCGTGACGTCCGGGATCTCATCCGGGACTCTGAACAACCTTTGGCCACCACCATACATAACTCAATACTACCGAAACGTCACCGAACGTTAAGTGTGCAGACCCTGCGGGTTCGAGAACTATGTAGACATGACCGAGACACCTCTATGGTCAATAACCAATAGCTGGACCTGGATGCCCATATTGATTCCTACATATTCTACGAAGATCTTTATCGGTTGAACCTCTATGTCAAGGATTCAGTTAATCCCGTACGCTATTTCCTTTGTTCTTCGGTATGTTACTTGCTCGAGATTCGATCGTCGGTATCTCTATACCTAGTTCAATCTCGTTACCGGCAAGTCACTTTACTCGTTCCGTAATACAAGATCCCGTGGCTAACACTTTAGTCACATTGCTTGCAAGGCTTATTGTGATGTTTGTATTACTGAGTGGGCCCTGAGATACCTCTCCGTCATACGGAGTAACAAATCCCAGTCTCGATCCATGCCAGCTCAACAGACACCTTCGGAGATACCTGTAGAGCATCTTTATAGTCACCCAGTTACGTTGTGACGTTTGATACACACAAGGTATTCCTCCGGTGTCAGTGAGTTGCATGATCTCATGATCATAGGAACATATACTTGACATGCATAAAACAATAGCAATAAACTGACACGATCATATGCTACGTTCATAGTTTGGGTCTTGTCCAATCACATCATTCTCCTAATGATGTGATCCCGTTATCAAATGACATCTCATGTCTATGGCTAGGAAACCTTGACCATCTTTGATCAACGAGCTAGTCTACTAGAGGCATACTAGGGACACAGTGTTGTCTATGTATCGACACATGTAATGTGTTTCCAATCAATACAATTATAGCATGGATAATAAACGATTATAATGAACAAGGAAATATAATAATAACCACTTTATTATTGCCTCTAGGGCATATTTCCAACCGTCATTGCTCCCAACAAGATGAAGGTCGCTTTATGGTGCCTCATGCATGGATGCTTACCATTCAGGGAAAGTTCTATAGCTGCCATGTTCCTGTTGTGGTGAACTGTGCCTTTTCTTGCGGGCCGGAGAGCTCGAGCATGCTCTTCTTTTCTGTCATCGTGCAAGGCACATTTCGGACGAACTGAAGAAATCCTTGATGTCAAGTTGTGTTGTGGTGCTTTTAGGCCATCGAAACAATTTCTCTTTGACTTCCTATAACGCCCTCCAGCTCATGAGGCTACTGTTTGGATTGTGACTATTTGGCACATCTGGGATGTCAGGAATGAAGCTATGGACATCTCGAAGCTCCTCATCCGCGGAGTAGTTGATCTGGCACGCAATGAACACTTCATGCATGTGGTGTTGTCTTTAGAGCTGCCTCTCTTGGGTGCAAAGGCCAAGGCTTGCGACAGTTCTTCTGTTGGTTCTGTCACGGCCCTAGGCTTACTTCTTCTGACTTTCAAGCACATCCGCGGCATAGTAAGGTTGTGGCTCATGTTTCTGTCAATTCTTGAACAAACTCTAGTGATTTGTGTGTTTTTCATTCTGGTTCGGATTGTAACATGAAGATTTTGCATAATTTTATTGCTTAATCATTAAAATATCAATGGTCACTGGAAAAAAAAACTTTGCAGTGGTGTAAGTGTACCTGCAGGCATCACACCTTTCCGAAAAGAAAATATGTAGCAGTTGGCAAAAAGTCACCCGGTCGATTGACCCCAATGCTTCGTCCGCCCCCGGGCACGTTCTCTAACAAGTTCGCACTCTGATTCCGCGGACGAAACCTGGCGTATCCCTTGTTGTTTAGCTCAAAGCGGAAGTTCTACCTACGGGCAAAAGATCATTGGCACCTTTTTTCAAAACAAAAAGCGTCCAGCATCTTCGAGGAACCACTCAAAATCGATTTAATAGTTAACTACAACGTGCTCGCATTTATTCCTGGATTTATTTCAGGATTTCCGGCGATGCGCATTCAGTGGGAGGAGACGTTCCTGTCGACGACGAGGTGCCTACGGTTACTTCGTAAATTTTAAGATGATATGCCGGCTCAGTCTGTCGAAGGTGCTCATAGGGGTAGGGTGTGCGTGTGTACGTTCATAGGGGTGAGTGTATGCGCGTGTATATGAGCGCTTGCGTCTGTACTGTGTTCAAAAAAAAAAAAACCCCATCGCGACCCGGTCATCCCCCCTGTCAGTCGACCCTTCGTACGCACGACGCTTTCTTGCACGGCTTCTATTGTGTGCCGAATCCTCACGCCCGCTGCTGCCCCCGCATTGTCAAACCGGGAGAAAGGGACGCCTGGCTTAGCTCAGGAACGAACGATTGCAGCAGCCTGTTGCTGATAGATCGTCTACTAATAGTAGAATATCAGATGGTGGTGCGCGACGGCGGCGGCCGTGAGAAAGACGTGCTACGTTGCGCTTTGCACCTGCTGGTGGTCTTTCTGGTGCGCCCGCCCGCCTGTAGGGTACGCGCGTACAGATTGAAGCAGCCCCGAAGGTGCCCAAAAGTGCCATGGCTTTTGGTGGTAAAAAAATCGATCAAAACCACACTCATCTACGACGTTGACGCATGGTGTGCATGACACGTTTTAACCCGCTCGTAAGTACGTGGTTCTTTCGAAGGTTAAGTCATCCGTGGTGTATACGTCAAACGTGTCATTTTAAAAGGAGATGCCTACCGTGTCAAGTGTTTTAGTTGGTGTCTTAGTCACAATCCGGCCATAAATCCACCTATAACCTAATCAAACGCCCATCCTTGCGGAAGCTTCGACACTATCAATCTGGGGACAAATATAGTTGAGCTAGGAAGCGGAATGCCGTCGCAGGCAACGCAAGCAAAAAACGTGCTCAAATCCCGCCCATGCATGCATGCGCTAGCTCGTACGTCCGTCCTCCGAAATTCTCCCGGTCCGGCCTCGCTAAATTCGTCCCTCGTCTCTTCCGGCCGTCAAGTCAAGCCGTCATCCCTCGCCGCGCGCGCGCGCATGCAGTCTCCGATCGTGTGCTTGACCGACAAATAACCCCGCCGTACGAAACGCCGTACCCTCGCTAGCTACGTGCACATCCGTCACAAATGGCATCCCGGCCCAGCCAGCAGAATAAACCCACGAGTTCACGCGCGCCACGTCGCCGCCGCGCGGTCCATCGCCGGCCGGCCGGCCGTCCTGCTGCAAAAACAACTTGTATGGGATAACCACAGCTAGCTGCTCGACCAGCACTGGATGGATCCCTTAGTCGTCGCCATGTGCGAGCTGACTTTGTGGCGGTTCCGGGGAGCCAATGGCGCGCGGTGAAGTGCTCCGCGTCTACGTCCAATCCATATCGACGGGCGCCCCTCCTCTGCTTGGTCAGCTGACGTGGACGGCAAACATATGAAAATGGCGGGGGGCCGTCTAGTTGTGTTTTTTAAATTAGTTTCTCGGGCGGTTTGGTGGCCTGGAGCACTCTACCTTTGCCTTGCCCGGTCGTCGATCCTTCCTGCGGCTGCGGGTGGGCCCTACATGGGTGGATACGCATGGTCAAAAGGTTTGTTGCGTCATTCGGGGGCAGGATCTGTTGTGGCTACCAAATAGCGCCAAAGTGTTAGCGAACATGGTTTAACAGAGATTGCGTGACCAACGGACGTCGCAAGGGCCGATAATAGAGCATCTCGACTAAGGTCCTGTTTGAACCACAGTAGATTATGATAATCTGGATTATGAACATAGATTATATAATCAGGTTTATAAAAATAATCTAGGTGGCATGTTTGGAGGACAGATTATATAAACTGTAATCCAAGTTTTTACATTGCATAACGACCTGTCTGCCCCCCTGTTTGAAGGGTGGCGGTGGCAGAAATTAGTAATTACCTTCAACTTTACGAGGATAATGGGTCATTAGCAATCCATAATCTGGTTTTATCTGGGGTAGAGTAGATTGTGAGTTTTTAATAATCTGTCCATCTAGTTTTTATAAACAACATAATCTGTCCTGTTTGGAGACAGTATAGATTATAAAAGCTGGATTATCATAATCTGAGTGGTTCCAAACAGGGCCTAAGCAAAAGGATGGAACATTGTCCACGATCTAGATCAACAACCAGCACGAGGAATTACGGCATGTACAATGATACTCCCTCTATTTTTATATACAAGAATGTAGTAAGCTAAAATTTATCCAAATTTAATGCGTGCTTTACAAGACATATTTTTTTTCCATTTACTGAGATCATTAATACGCCGTATGCATGCAATGAAGAAATAGAAAACCGAGTGGACTTTGAGCCAGGACGTAGTTGAGTGTTATTATGACTGTATGCATACAAGTATTAAACTCGTTGCTAGTACAAAAAACATCATTAACTTTTGCCTCGGTTACTGTTGATTGCCTTGTACAGATGCAAAGTAATTTTTTCATAACGACCTTGTATAAGTAAATGAAGGGAGTACTATTTTAGGAGTGCCACTTGAGATGGAGAGAGAAATCATACTCCAATATGTCTCCACACATTTTTAAAAACAACTAATTATTGAAGGTAAGACTAAGAGATAACCCATTGTATACATGATTTTATTGTCATCTCTAAATTACAAGGCTTAAGATAGGATTCTCTATTATCAACTACTGTACATGCTCTTAATTGTGTGCCACAAACGGATATCCAAGTACCATCATATCCGTGCATGCACATGTACATCATGTTCACAACATTTGGAATGATCATCTCATCACCTTGTTTCAAGGGGTTCGTATGGCGGAACTTCCGAATACCTGTCCAACATAGTAGATATGAACATGCAAAGAACACAATCTAAAAGGCAGTTTTGATTATGATTTTGTCAAAAAGTTGCTTTGTTGCGCACATTCAAGATTTCCTAGCAAACTGCTGCGAGACCTAAAACATATTTTTTTTCACCCATAAGGGAAAACACATATACGTGGCACCAAATATAGAATTGCAAGACCAAGTTAGGAGAGATGTCAATATAAAAAGACCGGTCCCTTTGCTCGTATGAAGGGCAATACCGCTAGGGTTTGTTGTGCCTCCCGCCGGCGCCGGCGCCGGTATGCCCGTTTTCCTGTGGCCTTAGGGCCATGGAGACGCGGTGGATCCCGACCCTTGGCGGCAGGAGGGCTCCCTTTTTGGATTTTTTATAGTTTTGTTAGGGTTTGTGTCCTACTTAGAAAGGTGAGGCGGCGACTCCTCCTTAAAGATAAAATAAGGTTCTTCCCGCCTAGCCCCCATCTCGATGGTGCTTCTAGTGTCGTCAAATGGCATGTGGATGTTTGTCTCCGACGGATATCGCGAGATGCCGAGATTTGGTTGGCATTTGTCTTCAGTGGATCCACGTGGATCTGGTCTTCATCCGTTTGTGTTCGTGTGTCTACAGTTTGGATCCTTCCGATCTATGCTTCTTTTCGTCGGCGGTGGTTGCTATTCTGGTGCACTGGTCATGTACAACCTTAGCAAAATGACTTTCCGACTGTTTACTAAAACATGGTTTGCCCAGCTCCGGTGAGAGAGGGACGATGATGGCAGCGTGCCTTTGGCTGGCTCCAGTGCTTGTAGTCGTCACAAGGTAGTCTACGGACCCCGAATGTAAATTTTACTTCTGATGTTCTTTGTACTACCTCGACAATTGATTAATAGATCAAAAGTTTCCCCAAAAAGAAAAACAATATAAGAAACTGACCCAATTGGAACGAGGCATGAGTCGCTTTTTTCATTCATTTGTACTTCTGTCTTGAAGCTGAGATGAGAGAAGAAAATCATCTCAAGTCCTTCCATCCATTCATGTGAATCAAAGTGGAGACAACACTGTAGAGTACACCGCGCAAAAACACAAACACAAAAAAGCACTGTAGAGTACAAACTGAATAATGAAAAATTGACTTGAACAAAAGGCAACTTGTAGCTACCAAACATCATATTTCTCTGTAAATAAAACCGGGGTATTGCACTTCAAATGGGATTGTTCGAGCATAAAAAAAAAGAAAGATGATGCATGTGTCGACGACAGAGCACACAACTAGGGCTGCGGAGAGAGGCGACCACACAGGATGGAACACGAGGCACGTGCCACGCCGCACCACTCTTGTCTCATTCGATTTACCACTTTAAAACGCCAGGAGGCGAGGACGCTGTCCATGGCTATATAAGCCATTCTGCCACCACAGATGATAGAAGATCGGTACGTTTAACCTCTTGCTGTCCCCCTCAGATCATCCGCGTCTGCCTGCCTGCCTCAAAGTCGCACCTATCCATTACCCCCGGCCGGTAGCCATCCGTCCGTGTCGTCGTCGCCGGCCCGTGCGCGCCCTTCTGTTCCACCTCCATGGCCACCACCACCAGCTACGACAACGCCGACGTCCGGCACAGGGCCTTGGGCGTGCACGGCGCGTCGCGCAAGATCGGCAAGCCGGCGCCGTCGTCGTCCCAGGCGCAGCAGCAGAACCGGAAGCCGGTCATCATCTACATGGTGTCCCCCAAGGTGATCCACGTGGAGGCCCACGAGTTCATGTCTCTCGTGCAGCGGCTCACCGGCCCGGAGGTCGCCGGGGAGGACGGGCGGGAGAGGGCGTCGACGTCGTCGTCTTCCCCGAGGACCGCGACGGACAGAGCCGGGAGGGCGGCGCAGCCGGTGCGCGTCAAGGCCCGCGCCCTGAACCGGCCCGGCCCCGCGGTGTCCGTCTCGGTGACGGCCACGAGGCAGCAGCAGCAGAACGTGCCGCCGTCCTGGTCGGGGCCGTCGCCGTCGCCGACGACGGGGTTCCTGTTCCACGACCTCAGCCCGCTCCGCGGCGGGGCGCTCAAGGGCGAGGCGCCCATGGTCTCCTCGTGGCTGCACCAGACCAGCGACCATTTCTTGAGCCCCGGCGGCGCGTCGGCGCTCGGCTCGCCGTCCGGCTTCCTCGACATCTTCGGGCCGCTCTCGTCTCAGCAGCAATGATCGGGTCAACCCTCAAACGAAGGCGACATGGTCAGAAATCTTTACCAACTCAATATGCATTAGGGTTTCTGCATGATGAAGACGCATGCTCGCTCGCTCGCCTCGCACACGAGATGATCAAATTGGCCCGGTGTTGTCTAGGCTGGTTCGGCAAAGCTGTAAATTAATAGTCTAGGTTCTTGCAGTATTTGTTGATTTTATGTGTTTGATTTTGATTTTTGTTTACCTTGTTTGCAGTTCTTGCTGTACATTAATTGTAATAACCGGTGCACCCATGAGATATGAAATTGATTTATTTGTTGATTCGTTTTAGTTGGTGTTGCAAGTTGTAATTGACAGGAGCAGCTGGCTAACTAATGCATTAGGCGCTTGAATTGACAGAACATATATGCAGAAATGCAAGATATATGGTGCTTGACTTGTTAACTAGCTGGACTGCACATATGTGGTTCCATTTTCCCGGTCGTGTACATGCAAACCACTTCTGCTAGAAGAAATTAAGCGTGTCGTATTTAATCCACTGGAGATACGGTGATCTACAGCTTGATCACTGCATATATATGTTTATTTTTTTGTAGTTTGTTTTTTTGAACTGTATTTTTCTTGTAGTTGGCATGCAATAGTTTGCGCGGCATTAGTCTTTCTGTTTTCTTTCCTTCGACAGCGAGAAAATCAGACTTGATGATAGTATTGTTCACGATCTTAGCTCTTCTGCTAATCACTCAAGGGATCACAAAAACCCTTGCATGGTTGGCTGATAACATCGGTAATTAATCGATGTGTCTTTTCCACAGAAGTAGTAATATAACATTGTAGTAATTGACAGCGTATTATTCTGCTCTAATAACCTGACATAGTAACAAAAATCAACAAAGGGCATTTGGTCTAGTGGTATGATTCTCGCTTAGGGTGCGAGAGGTCCCGAGTTCAATTCTCGGAATGCCCCCCTATTTTTCCTCTTCCTTCCCAAACAAAATATTTTGTTTACTCCCCTTCAACTTCCCGTCCAGCTTACTGAAAGCAGTTGTTGGCTTGTTTTTTTTTTCTGCGAGGGCAGTTTTTTTTTTTTGAGCGTAATAACTTTATTCCTCAAATAACAGCAAGATCGTTTACATAATGGTGGAGAATAAAGTCAGGGACGATTGTCTCCCACTCTTCTGATTTGCTAATGCTGAAACAGTGCTTAGCTAAACCATCCGCTATCAAGTTTGCCTCTCTTCTACAATAATCAAAACTGATAGAAGCGTAATCCATTGACATGAGGGAGCATTCTGCTATGATTGGGACGTCCACTCCCATGTATGCATTAGGATCAGATATGGTCTCCAGCGCAGTCAAACTATCAGACTCGATGATAAGCTTCATACACTCCAGTTTCGCTGCTAAGTACAGACCACATCGAATAGCAAATAATTCAGCTGAACCTGCACTGGACACATGTGGTAACACATGAGTTGCTGCCCCCAGAAATTTGCCGTGGTCATCTCGTGCAACAGCTCCGCAAGCTCCTGTGAAATTCTCATGAAATGATGCATCAACATTGACAAAAAAAAAAAAAACATTGACTTTTACAACTCCTGCACTTGGCTTCTTCCATACATGATCTCTCCTACGTATAGGCTGGTTTGGTGTATGAGCACGAACAAAATTTGTGGCGAGTACTTGAATAGAAATAGCTGTTCTTGGCTCGTTGCAACGATCAAGTTACTGGCTCCCGTTTGGACTTTGCAATACAAATTGAACGGTTTGTGCAGATCAATTCAAGCTGTGTATACTCTATACCCAACGTACGTGGCTCCCTTGACAATGGACTGCTCACCAGTTTACGGTGAAGGGTTCGAATGCCTGCCCAACTGTTACTACAAAAGAAAATGCAGATGCCTCCGACCGATGTGAACTGCGGACAGCAACATGGTTGCGCTAGTCGTAGACAGCAGCTCTTCACACAAGACGGAAACCAACCGTCCGCTGATATGAACTTACTTTGCGGCATGAACTCCCACGCCTGTTGTGCACCCACGATCAAAATCGAGGTGGTGCGCAGAGGCAGAGACTAGTCATCCCTGACAACGTGTTGACGCTCAACCTGCAGCTAGCTGCAGGACGATTCGTATCTAACGAAGGCAATTCTATTTATATCTGAATTGCAAGATGTGATTCCACTTCCTCTTTGGAGGCAACCTCCCAATCCTAATTGGACGGTGGGTTTACTAGCTTCTGTATCGCTGATGTATCTCCTTATGAAAAGATGCGTCGCCTGCGGGGATTGGAAGATCTGCTCGTGCATCAATTTCCTCCTCACGTGCCAGATTGCCAAAAGGTAACCAGCACCTTGACAAAATCACCACGGGGTAGCATATACTGTTGAGTTGTAATATTGTCACGTATGTGTGTATGAGATGTCCACGGTTGTAACGGCATGATCGAGTCCTCAGGGTAGCTAATTACACCTACGGCACCTCCTTAATCACGAATCCCTGCATGTAGGGACTGGGGGTTTGCCTTCCATGTATACTAGATCGTTGATGGCGCGCGTTGCTGCGCCCGTCAATTTTGACAATAGAAGTTCCAAAAGTATAGTCCCAAAATATGCTAAATTGTGGCAGATATATATCACTAATCAAACCCAAGCTAACTACTTCCTCCGTCACAAAGTACTTGTCTTATATTTGTCTAAATACAGATGACGGGGGAGTAGTTTATTGGAGCTTGGGTTTGATTTGTATGATTGAGAATCGGCATGTTCATTATCCACCTGTCTGCGCCTAAATTGGACATCCTTCCGCATGGTTGCATCTAAGTTGGACATTATTCCACATGACACTAAGACACTCAAGCAATGTCCAAGATTGGACCATGAGAGGAAGCGTGCATATCACCAAAACACCTAGAAAACCAAAGAACAAAAGTTATATGGCTCATACAGAAGTCTTTCAGATACAATAGGAACCAGTTTATGCAGTACCACTTAATATATAATACATGCAGTTGAAAATTCTCTAAAAGCATATGAAAAATGAACTAAAATGACATCCCTTAACAAGTCTTAGAAATATGATTTTGGCCTACTTTTACAAAGGCTAGAGCTGGACGTACATGTTAAAACAGACTGTACGTACATAAGAAGTGTTCTACAATATCTGTAAAGAGAAGTATTCGATACATGACTTATTTAGCCTCTCATTGAAATGTTAAGCATGCAATACACATTGCTCACTGAGTAATGAATTGGTCCAGGAGTAACCTCGACAATAAGAAACTTGTAGTGGTTGGATTAGTCGCAGATTTCTTATCTTAAAAATAATGGTGTGATTAGGTATGAAGTGACATAAATTATATTCACAACAAATTAGGCAATCCTTATTTATTGCTATATCTGTCAAAAAACAATTCATAATTCATATATGTGCCATATTGTCCAGAACTTCATCTTACGACATGTGTGGCACATTTGTAATTGTAAGGAAATAGTCAATATGACCTGAATAGGTCTCCAAGATCCGAAGATCCTGAAGAGACCAAGGTAACTTCAATAAAGGTCAATGTCTCAAAAAGTAGGCAAGGAGATACTCAAAATTATTAGAGACCATAATTTTGTGGCAGAATGAACGCAATCAGGGGATTGCCAACCTCACATGTTCAAGTGCTCCAGAACTGGACTTCAACTACAGATGCAAATTTGTAGCGGTCGATATGATCAAACATCTTCCTTTCTTGCATATCCTGCTGCACACAAAAAAAATATTCAACGAATTTCAATACATCTACATGTTTAATAAAGAATATATAACCATGAACAAGCCTGGAAACAATAATCTGACTAAAAGATAAGTTTGACACCTCTGTAGCAAGTGTCACCAAAAGTTAGTTTTCAGGATGCTTGTTACCTTAACTTTGTTGTGCACATCTTTGGAGTTGATATGCCTGTAAATCAAAGGAAGCAACTATGATAGTATACCGTAAGAAGTAAGGAGCTTATTTCCAGGCAACATCACCTTTGTAATTAAAATAGTGGAAAGACTTGTAATGATCACATTGCCACTCTCGACACAATGTACTCAGAGATTCAGTTATATTCTCTCCGTATACTATACATTTATCAGGCTAAAACCTAAGGTATAGCTCATAAGAAAGGTCAGATTTATCTCCTTCCATAACATGAATACTTCAGGACATCAATACTAAAATGTTACTAATTGACAAAAAAAGTACCCAGAAGCAGCAAGGTGTCACTGATAAATTTTCATCAGAACAACCTTCAGTTCACAATGAATAAAATGTGAAATTGTACTAAAATTTTGGAAATACCTGCACCAAACCTGCACCAGCAAGGTGACAACTCGACCATGAGGGAAAGAGAATAAAATCACCAAAGGAAGAGCTCAACCCTGGGACTGTTTGCACCATGAGGAGCTACTACCAATGAGAGAGAAAGAAAGAGGGCCAAACTGTACCTGTTGGGGAACGAACGCATGGAAAGAGGGCATAAGGGCGTCGTACATCTTAGGCTGGTTCTATCGCCACCGCCAGGAGAGCTGACAGGTTGCGGTGGGCTTGTGCGCTCGAGGTAGAAATCAGATCGGCTGCGGTCTGCGGATAGGGATGGCACCCGCAGGGTATGGGTACGGGTGGAGCCACCCCATACCCTTACCCGTCCCTCCTGAGCTTACCCATCACCCTTACCCATACCCGTCAACGGGTACAATTTTTTCCCATACCCGTTACCCGGCAGGGTAGATGGGTACCCGCGGGTAAAATTATCCATGTTTGCACAACATCAATTTGAACAATTCATAGTCATAAACAACAACATATAATCATAATTTACAACAACACATGCTTATAAACAACAACACATCATAAACAACAACACATTTAATAAAAAA
Source organism: Elymus sibiricus (assembly GCA_039707655.1). Classification (NCBI taxonomy): domain Eukaryota; kingdom Viridiplantae; phylum Streptophyta; class Magnoliopsida; order Poales; family Poaceae; genus Elymus; species Elymus sibiricus. The sequence continues at coordinate 380,532,008 of CM077675.1, read as the reverse complement.
AGATCACTTTCTCGTAAACAACAACACATCAAAATAGCATCACATAGTTCACAAATTCACGACAAAGTGTAGACTGTAGAGATAATTTTGAATTCACATAGATTTTATATGGGTACATGGGTATGTGGGTATGGGTTATACGATCCCATACCCGTGCCCGCTCTACCCGATGGGTTTCAGATTTCCCTATTTATATACCCATGGGTAACTTTTTATCCCATACCCTTACCCTAATAGGGTTTTTACCCGCAGGGTACGTGGGTAATGGGTACCCATTGCCATCCTTATCTGCGGAGCCTGCATCGGCGGGAGCAGAGCTGCATCAATCAGCAAGACAAGCTCGTCGGTGGATTGCCCCGGTGGGCTGGATGGACCGCCCCAGATTCATACGCATCCCGCGCGTTTGCTCGATTCCCCTCGCGTACCTTGCTTCGGCTGGATCCCATCACGCGCTGGATCCCCTCGGGTACCTCGGCTGGACCCTCATCCCGCTCCTGCGTCGCCTGAATACCTAGCCGCCTCGCCTCGATCCATGGAAACCGCACGCATCCTCTCTCTGTATCGAGCGCACGGGCTGGATGACTCGGGCGAACAGTTTTTTTCAGGACCGAAGCGCATAGGCTGGAATGGGCTGGCAAACGGCCCAGCTAACCAGAGGGCTCCGATTCGGCCTATGGAGCAGCAACCACAGGACAGCTGGGCCAGTTTTTACACAGTGCGGCGCAGAGTGCATTCCAGACGAGATCTGACGGCCAGGGACGTTTAGATCGCCAAAATGGACGGCTGAAAACGCAAATCGCTGAGAGAGCTCGGGTTAGGTTCAGTTTTACCGTCCTTAACTAGATCATGAGTGGCGCGCGTTGCCGCGCCCGTCTATTTTGACGATAGAACGATACAAATTTCTTTAAAAGGATATAGAAGATAAATATGATTGAAAAAGGATAAAATAGTTTGGAAAAAGTTGTTTCATATGTTTTCCTTAAAAAATGTGAGATACTCAATTCAAGTAATAACCAAAAAAGAGAAGAAAAAAATAGTAAGCCAGGACATGTTACTTCAATTTTAGTAATGTACATGGCAGGATGTGATGTGATATAAGGTCGTAGTTAAGCTAGGGACATATTATTTCAATTTTAGTAATGTACACGGTTCATAATAAAATCTTACATAATTCCTGTAGATCGTGCATTGTTATCAGTGATGGTGTTGTTCTGTGAGCTTAGGTCCATTCGTAGCTTATGGCTACTTCAGATGAAAAGATCAAAAAATAAGTTGACAAATAGGCTCTCGCTTTAACTTATACTCGCCACTCACTATAGCACTACGTACATACTCAAAAATACATTTAAGAGTTAATAGCTTTGATCAAAGAGCAACCGCTAGCCTTCACTTAGTTAACTAATGGTAGTTACGTGAACAAGACTATGCAGGAGAGTTGCAAATTCAGGAATTGACGAAAAATCAATTTAACTCCGCCAAAGTGGCTGGATGGAAACTATGCCTTTTTTGAGTGGCCTACTGCACACTTCATGACATTCAAATAATTGCTAAATCTAAGTTGCAAAAGAATTGTTTTATAAGAAGAAAAGCATGCATGTGTGCATCTCACATGAATGATCATCATAATAATTTCCACATTGAATTATAAATGGATCATCTTTGATTTCAGATGACATCTTAGATTGACTTATGATCTTCCGATATGTCTTGCTACAGTCCCTGTGACGATGTGTACATCTTATTAGCTAAAATCATCTGTAGCAAGCCAAAAGACAAACACCTAATTAAATAGAGCGCACAACTTACATGTAATTAAACATCATGAAGTTACAGAAATAGAGTATCCAATATGTGCAAAAATCCAAGCAATGTTTTGGAAGTAATCTGAACTGAAATGGTAATAGTAAAGATCAAAAACTATATTATCTTCATTACGGCTTGCTTGGATTGGTATCTAGTTCAACACCTACAGGTTTACATGGTATACTATTTTTGCAGATGAATGAAATTTACTTTTTAAAGCATAATCAAGAGCTTAAGTACTGCCCCAGTAATAAAATCTGTTGCTCAGAACAGCCTGGACAATTGATCTCTTATCACAATCCAGAGTCTGTACTGGCTAAAGACCACTGAAAGAAGCAAAGTCAGTGCATCCTTGCTGAACATGGTTCGACCAAAGAAGAGTTATGGAAAACAAGATTGTATCAACTGCATCAGCTCAAGGTTTGTAAATAGTCAAGTTCTAAGAGCATCTCCAGCCGCCCCCCCCCAACAGGCCCCCCCAAGGCCGATTTTTTGCTCCGGCGGGTGAAAATCGGCCCAGTCGCGCCCCCACGAGCCCATTTTTCGCCGGTTAGGGCCTAATTTAGCACCGGCGTACCCAGGCCGAACCCGGCGCGCTGGGGGGCGCCTGGGGGCGCCGGGCGAAACGTTTTGGCGCGAAAACGGGGTGGGTCCGCCGAGTCAGCGACCGCGCGGCGTCGTCGTCCTCATCGCCTCGGTTTCCCGCGGGGAATCAATGCAAGGCTGCCGCCGGTCAGCCTTCCATTGATGTCGCGCCTTCACGAGCCTGCGTTCACGGGCGGCGCAGTCAGTACGGGGCGACGCGCGTCCACACCTCGCCTCCCACGCGTACGCACGGTGCCGTCCCGCTCGCCTGCTATAAAAGGCGACCTCGCCGGTGTTCGCCACACCTCGCCCCCAATCCCACCAGCGACGCCCCTCTCTCTTCCCGGCGATCTCCTCTCCCCCTCTCCCCCCGCAATGGCCGAGCGCTTCCCAGGCGACGGCGCGGCCCGCAACGGCTTCGGCCGCCGGCACCTCCACGAGGACGAGGCCCGCCTGCTGTTGGAGGCGGAGTACCCGACGCCGCCGGACATGCGGGCGCCCGGCGCCTGGAGGCTCAGCGCCGGCGGCGTCCCCGTGCCACCGGTGCCCACCGGAGCCGAGCGGCGCGCCGAGATCGCCCGCATCCGGTCCTCCCTGTCCGAGGAGGTGCGCCGGCAGCCGAGGTACGCCCCGGACAACACGAACCTCTGGACGTCCTACTTCGAGCGCCGCCGCGAGGAGCAGCTCGCCTCCACCAACGGCGGCCCCGCGCGCGGCCGCAACAACAGCGAGGGCCGCCGTCTTTGGTGGGGCGTCCCCGGACGCACGCTCGAGGCCGTCCTCGAGCACATCGAGGGCGGCAACGAGCCGCGCCTCGGGTACCCGGACGAGCCGACGTCCATCTCCCGCCGGAGGGGCTCGTCGTGGTAGCCACGGCGCATGGAGGCGCCGTCGTCGTCGTCCTCCCACTCATCCCACTCCTCCGGCGCAACGCGCACGCCGCTCGTCGCCGTTAAGGCCGAGCCCGGCGTGTCGCCGCTCCGACGCAGCGGGCGCAGCAGCGGCGGCATCACCATCAACGAGGGCCGCCGCCGTGAGCCCTCGCCTCCCCGCAGCCACCTCCGCCTTGTCAGGCCGAAGACGGAGCCTGGCACGCCGACGGTGGTCAAGCAGGAGCACCTGGCCATGGCCACCGCCGACGACGAGGCCGCCCTGAAGTGGGCGCGGGACGACTACGTCCGGGAGGAGGTGGAGCGGCAGCGCCGGGCCCTCGAGGAGATCGAGGCTCGCCACCGTGCCCGCCGCGAGGAGGAGATCGCCGGCCTCATCATCCTCGACGACGACAGTGACGGGGAGGCGCCCGGGCCCTCCAACCCCGACCTGCACCGTTTCGGCGATGCAGGGCAGGGCTGCAGCAGGGACGGCGGCCGCGGCGTGCCGGACGGCGACGGCAGCGACGGCGACGGGGACGACGGGGGCGACTACACCGACTTCTACAAGCTCCTCGACATGTAGAATGCGGCGGCGCGGCGACGGGACGGCGGCGGCGGGACGACGTAGCCGATGTAGTCTTTTTTTTAGCTTTTGTATTATATTTCAATGAAAATCCAAAACTTTTTAATGTTTTGGGCCGATTCTACGCCCATAATGGGCTGAAAGCGGCGGTTGGGGGGCGACCCCGGGGCCGCGACTGGGAAGCCGAGCCCCCCCAGGCCGATTTTAGCGCCGGCTGCCCCCCAGGCGGTGCTAAAATTGGCCCCTGGGGGGGCCAACGGCTGGAGATGTTCTAACTACCTGGGGTCTAAGCAAAATCTGCAAGAACTACCAGACTCCCAATCGGTACCATCACCCAAAAATAGAAATTGTACAAGTTGACCAGCTTCACCAATTATTCAAAACTAGGAACAGGCTGGTCGCGCGCCTCCAGTGGTCATGCCATCGGGTGGCACACAGGTCTGCAGGGCATCGTCCGCTGGCAGCAAGGACAACACACGACATATGAGCTGATCCCGGAGATCGCGAAAATGGTCTCTGCACTCGCCGCAGCCACGTTGCGCATTCCGTCGAACAAGTGGCGGGCACCGCGGGAGCGGGATGAAATTAGCAAACCAACAGGTCGAGTGCGGCATCACCAAATCGGGGGAGATCATCTAGATCAATATTGGAGTATCATCTCAGCTCACCTCAACTCGTGTACTGATGAAAGCGCCGGTCGCCTGCAACCGCGGGGAAGAGCCGAACTGAGAGAGCAAGAGGATTTATCCCGTCCTCCATTACTGGATGTTGGCAGATCCCAAGTCCTCCTACCAAGTCGTGCCCACCCACGGACCCCTCACCGGCTCTACGCATCATGGGTGCAGGTGAGGAGCGAGTGGGCGACTGTGAACCCTCACTTCCTTTGCACCGTGGGGGAAGGGGAACGCCGAAGGTTGGAGCAGAGTAAGAAGGAGCGGCGGCCCGGGGGACGGGGCTTGACGGGCCGCTTTGACCGCAGCGCCGTTGCATTGCAAGGGCGGCACCGCCGCAAAAGTGTGGCTAGGGTCTCGCCCCAAAGATCGCGAGAAAGAAGAAGAAACGGAGGGGTCGAACGAGTATGGATGGGTGATGAGAGGCGAGGTCGGGAGGGGGAAGGGGAGCGAGCAATTTCTTCGTTTTTTTTCTTTTTTGCTGCGAGGTTAAATGGGCTGGATAGATGGCCCAGTTAACTAGAAACCTTCGATTTTTCTACGGGAGTAGCTGTTTAACAGACAGTCGGCCCAGGTCGCGGTAGCATCGCCTGAAACAAGGATCGAACGGTAGGTGACGACCAGAAATCGCGATCCAACGGACCAGGAGGTACAAGGCGTGAGAGGGCAGCGTTTAGGCTCGGTTTTACTGTCCTTAATGTACTTCTCACGTGAGTAATACAGGGTGTGCAACGGGTTTTACCCTTCTTCTTGGTAATTAGAGCCAAGTTCCTCTCTTCCTCTCCATGTCAAACAGCCCATGCTCCCCTCCGCTCGCCGACTCCACCACCGCCGGCGATGGCCATGTCCCTTCGGCCGAAGAGCTAGCTACCGCAGCAGCGGTCGGTGCTGCCACTGCTGAGCGCCCATGCGCGGCCCCGACTCCAGATTCTTCTTCCTCCGGCGGTCTGCCTCTCGCTGCGCACCCACCCAACCCTCTCCAGGTGATCCCCCTCTCGGTGCCCCTCGGTGCCGCTCCAGCCGACCCCTCCCCTCTAGCATCTCGCACATCGTTGACTTCAAGCTCTCCCTTGACGGATCCAACTTCATCCGCTGGCGAAACTACCTCAACCTCATCCTCGCCCACCACCATGCCGAGGAACACGTCCGCGACAGCGCCCCTATACGCCTCTCCAACCCGTCTTGGCGAGATGATGACAACACCATTGTGTTGTGGTTTTTCGCAACCATCGCCGGCGATCTCCTCGACGTCGTCGCGCCGGCCTGCTCCACCGCATACACCATCTGGAAGCGCCTCCATGAGTACTTCCTCGAGAATGAAGTAGAGCTCGCCATGCATCTCGGACAGGAGTTCCGGGCGGCCGTCCGTGGGGACCAATCCGTCAACGACTACTGTTGCCGTATCCAAGGTATTGCCGCCGCCCTCGCTAACGTTCGGGAACCGATTAGCGATCATACCCTTACCCTACAGATGCTGGACGACCTCGGCAAAAAGTTCGAGCTCCAAGCGGCGATCATCCAGTCCACTGTCCCACTGCCTACCTTCGCCCAAGCTCGGTCTGTAGGAGATATGCCCTAGAGGCAATAATATATGTTATTGATTATCTCCCTGTTCATAATTAGGTTTATGTTCCATGCTATAACTGCTATGGTTCTCGAGTCTACAATAACCACGAGGCTCGGAGGAAGACTCATATGCACGTGTGGAATAATAAACGGTAAAATGTATTCCTAGTCTGGCCTCTAAGACTGGCTCAAGTATTGCATGATGATCCTGTTTTCCTGATCATGGGCATGGCTATGCCGGCAATTTTGAGGGCACAATGTTAGTAGAACATTTGTGTTGAATCGACCCGTATTGATGTTATGCTATGAGATACATTTGTCACTAGTTAATGGTTAATAACACAGAGATGGTTAACGTTTGCATAATTCCTTAGACCATGAGAGTATCGAGTTTCTTCATGCTTGCTTCATGAACTTTGGGGTTTTGTTAAACGTCATCCGTAAATGGGTGGCTATTACGGCGGCTTACGGGTTCATGGAAAAGTATGTCAAGTAACTTGATAGCTCAAGATTGGGATTTGCTCCTCCGACGATGGAGAGATATCTCTGGGCCCTCTCGGTGTTACGGTATCCATCATCGTCTGGCCAGACACTTTGTGATTTGATCACGGGGATGCCGGAACACGGGAACGAGAAAAGAGAACAATACCGGTAACGAGGTAACTGGCATAGTGGACAAGTTGTTGATCCGCGGGGATGCCAACATGTCTCACCTCGGGTATTTGTAACATATCGCGAAGCAACAGGAATAGCACACGGCAACTGGAGGTTCACTCGAATATTCATTCGTGTGGGTATAGGGGTCAATATGGGTGTCCACGGCTCCGATGTTGATCATTGATCGGAAGGGGTTCCGGGTCATGTCTATACTTCACCGAACCTATAGGGTCACACGCTTAAGGGTCATCTATCTGCTGAATACTAGACGGGGAGTCTGAGAGAAAATCACCGAAAAAGTTTCGGACGAAACGGAAACGTTCCGGAGAGGATATCGGAATAGTTCCGGTGAAACTGAAAAGTTGTTTCAGGGTATTCCATAAAGTCAAATTGGTTTCGGCACATGCCTGGAAATTATTGGAAGGTACCAGAATTGTTCCGGTAACTTCTGAGATTTTTCAGAGACAAAAACCGGAAATGTTTCGGACTGCCGGAACCGCTTTAGTTGCTTTTCACAGATGAAAATCACTAAACCGAAAAGTTGTTTCGGAGTACACCATAAAGTCAAATTGGTTTCGGCACATGCCTGATAATTCTTGGAGGGTGCCAGAATCATTCTGGAAACTTTCTGGAATTTTCCGGAATGAAAACCGGAAATGTTCCGGAGCTGCCGAAACCGCTTCAGATGCTTTTCGCAGATGAAAATCACTAAACCGGAATTGTTCCGGCTCGCATTGAAAATTATTTTGGTGGGTACTGGAAATGTTCTAAGCCCACATGAATATTTTCAGTTCGATCAGACGCTGAAAAATGTCGTCATGAATAGTGAAAGTGCTTTTTGGGATATTTATGGAAAAGTCACCTTTTGGGATATTTTCCCAAAAAGGTTTCTAGAAGGCTTGGGGGCCAAGAAACCCTACCCCTTGGATTTCCTATAAATAGAGGTGGAGGGGCTGCCTCCACTCTCACTTCCTTCTCACATACAAGTGCCATGACATTTCTGGCTTCTCTCTCCCTCCCAGCGAAATAGTTTCGTAGAGCCGAAAGGCTGTCTGGGTTCCGGTGGGAACTAGTTCTGGACGGCGAAGCCCTGCCGGATAGATGACACCGTATGTGTGCAACCCCGTAGAGAGGTCGTAGTTTCGATCTTTGTGCCCGAGGGGCTGTTTTGAGAGTGCCTCCCGAAGGGCTGTCCAAGTGACGGTCCGAGTTCTGTGAGTCCTCCCGAAGGGCTGTCCGAGTGACCGTTCGAGTTTCGAAGGTCCTCCCGAAGGGCTGTCCGCGACACCGTCCGAGGGACTGTCCGACTGCCTCCCGGAGGGCCGTCCGAGGGGCAGATGAAGGAGTACATCCTCGCGGTTGGGAGGTTGTAAATCCTAGCTGCGGGGATCTGCACCGCCGATCGTCATCGACTCTACTTCCGCTGCGCTACGAGTCGGTAACGAAACAGATCAAACCTTGTATGCAGTCTCCATAGTGATCCTGGGCTGGTACGTAGGTCGGAAATTTTTTGTTTTCTGCTGCGTTACCCTACAGTGGCATCAAGAGCCGTGCTATGCGTAGATGCAGGTTGCGATCTAGAATACATAGAGATGTATGGGTGTTGCACAATATAATTAGGTAGTAGATGAGATCTATTGCTGAAAATTATTTGTGCGGGTGACAGATGAAGTCTGTTACCCGATGTTCTTGTTGCTTCCCTAGAATTTGCGTTTGCTCAATCTCGAGACAGTATGGTGGAATTTCACAAAGTTCTGGCAATCCGCGATCCTGATTGATCAACGAAGTGCTTCAGTTCTTTGGGTTCCGCCATAGTCAAAGGAAAGATGAAATTCGCAGATGAAAGGGCATTGCAGATATGATCTGCACGGGGGTCATGCGTATGACGAAGTTTAGTATGGGGCTCGAGATTTAATTATCTCATGTTTCATACACCCCGCGATGTTAATCTAGCGACTTGAATTATCATACTTGATGATAATACGTAGGTAGCTTCGGTTTGTTTCGAAACCTTAGAAGCCACGTAAAACAAGTTTTTGCATGAACCGATTAGAGGCGTCTAACTTGGTTTTGCAGGATGGTTTGCATGTGCATATGATGTGGTATAGCAGTGTTCATAATAATTTGATTATGTATGAGATGACTATATAATGTAAATTGATTAACATGACCTGCGTGTCATGATTCGGCATGATGGCTGGAGACATATGATTGCACTTTAATGACCTGCGTGTCAACCTTATGTAATGCACTTATTTTATTAGCTATAGAGATAGCAATATTATCTGGTGCATCGACAAGGTGGTGGCAATCTTCGCGAAGGTGAACACCGACGCGAATGACCGGAGACGAAGAAATGAAAGACTTCTCCGTCAGAAAGGGCTATACCATATCATGCTATTATGAATTGCCTGAGATGTTTATCCCTTATGATGCACCCTTCTTGATTGCGCGGTAGTCGCTTTTATTAGGGTGATCTCTCACAAAAATATCAAATAGTTAGTGTTCTCCCAAGTGTAGCACCGTCACGGCACCTAACTTTTCGGGGTGCGCCATGTCCACATGGGTACGAACGATTAGAGAAGTGTGAGGCGGGTGAGGTCAGACCTCGCAGCGAGATCACTTGGTTGTCTTGATGTTCTGGCTTGATCGTCCTGAGCTCGGAACACGCCCATCGAAAGATGAACAGGAGTCACATAGAGATGTGATCGGCATGTTTGCCCACCAATTGAAATTCTCGTCATCAGTGATGTCCACATCAATGGCGTTGAATTGAAATGTGGATCTTGTATCACTCACAATCAATTATGAGAGATATTGATTTGAGTGGGAGCGCTCTGTAGAATTAATTCTTTTAATTCTCAGTGCAATTAATTTTGAACACTGTCTAAAGTGTGATTTGCATAATAGTTATAGAATAATGGCTCGCGTTTCCACCTTCCCTATTAAAATTGAATAGCTGTTAAATATCTGGTTAAAACTTTACGATTGGTAACGTAATGTGAGGATTGTCCTCTAGAGTGCCGAGAAGGACTTTGTCCTATCGCATACTTTTGGTATTCTCCCGCTAATGCTATGGATCATGTGACTCTCGTCCTTCGATCAAAAGCTAGAATTCCTTTTCAGTCAGGTGCAATACGTTTGCTTCCATGAGACCCGAACTTCGAAAGTTTGGATAGTTATGTGATATTCATGGAATCTGAAAATCATTTTCAGAGACAGACAAAGGCTAAAAGATATGAGATATCCAAAGCAATGTTTGTTTGCAAGCTGTTAGTAAAGGAGTTTACTATACATTAGACTGATAAGAGAGGGATCCAGGAGAACGCCTGCCATATGATGAAAGGTGAATAAAACAACAACTTAAAGAGAAAGGAAGTGTCCGAAGGGTGTTAGTAAGACTTTCACGCCTAGGAAGTCCGGGGCTAACGCCACTCTTAAGTTGGATGCTTCTTCTGAGAGTAGGAGAAATACTAAAAGTTAAACTGTTAGAAGTATAAAGGCAAAAGGAAAGAAGACTGGAATATCCAGCTCATGTATGAATGGCATACAAGTTTTTGATGTATAGAAGGCTGGTCAGAGATATAGTTCTTGGGAATTATGGTTAAACATGTTAATCACTAATTCTTGGGTATTGTGAGTTAATCACAAAGATACCCGCTCGATTGCATTCTGTTGCAACTCGATGTAAGAACTACTATGGCCTGAAAGACTAGCCAGGAATGAGGTTTAGATACACGCAGGGAACATAGTAAATGTTACTATGCGTTCCATCGGTGTATTCCCTATGTATTTACTTTCATAAATCATTTTAGAGTTTCACACTCTAGCCCTTTGCATAAGGTATCTTGCAAGAAGGTTGTTCATAAGAGAACTTTTGATGTTCGGTGATATGAATAACATAAGGGCCATACTTTCATTATGAATGAGATGTATGTTATGAATATTGATAATAATACATTACCTCTATATTTACTTTTATAATTCATTTAGAGTTTCATATACTCTAGCCCTTTGCATAAGGTATCTTGCAAGAAGGTTATTCATAAGAGAACTTTTGATGTTCGGTGTTATGAATAACATGAAGGGCCATGCTTCCATCCTAGATGGGATGTATGTTATGAATATTGATGGAAATTTGATACATCCATAACCCTGACGCTAAATGTCGCAAGACTAAAAGAATACCACACAAGTGTGGCACTGCATTTGGTCACATTGGAGAAACCCGCATGGAAAATTCCATTATGATGGATTTTGAAGTCGTTTGATTTTGAATCATCTGACACTTGCAACTTTCCTCTGAAAAGTGAAGTGACTGAAATACCGTTCACAGGCCATAAGTAACGAGAAAAGAACATATTGGTGATCATACATTATGATGTGTGTAGTCCAATAAATGTTGTTGCAAGTAGTGGATTTATCTATCTTCAGAAATGACTCAAGTAGATATGTGGATATTTACTTGTTGAGACGTAAGTCTGGATCTTTTGAATTCATTCATAAGGTTTTCAAAAATGAAGTAGAAGTTGTTGTAACAAGAAAATTATGTTTCTACAATTCGATTGCAGAAAGGAATATTTGAGTTACAAGTTTAGCGAATGTCTGATGAGTTGTGAAAGGGGTTTCATAACTTACACCTCCCGGAGCACCACTGCAAGTGGAGAATCCATGTAGATGTAATCGAACCATTCATGAAATGGTAAGATCAAAGATGACATAAATAAATTTGCCATTATCCCTTTTAAAGAGTGATGCTTTAGAGACTGCGGCTTTTACACTGAAAAGAGATCCATCAGGTCTGTTGAAATGACGCCATGGTATGGTATGCCCAACCATGTTATATCTTTTCTTAACATTTGGAATATGGGGCTTGTGTAAAAGGTTACAAACCTATTCCAAATCAGACAAGTGCTATTTTGTAGATTATCCCAAGTCATTGGGTATTCCCCCACCACTATACCGAGGCAAACGATCTTGCCACAAAACGGTATGCTTTTAAAGAGAATAGTTCTTACAAAAGGTGAGTGGGAGGACAGTGCAACTCGATGAGATAACCAGTATCTTCGTCATCAGGTCAAAGGAAAGGAACCTTGGAAGTGATTCCGGAGTTTCCTACTGCGACTGATACGGAAGCCTCTACATGAGATGTATGGACTTCGGTCGAACTTGCAGCTGAACCGCGTAGGAAAAACTCGTGCAAACCTCTCAGGTGCGCATACGAGATATTGTTGTTAGACAACAGTATACCTATGATACACAAGGAAGCGTTGATGGGCCCTGACTCCGGAATTGGCTAAATGCCAATACAATCCGAGATAGTTTCCATATAAGTGATTCAAGATTAAAATCTTGATACACCTTTCGGAAGACTTAGAGTCTAACGAATATTTATGGAACTAAAACTGATACGGAAAAAAAAATGTTTTATCCATAAAGCTCGACTTGTTGCAATAACAAGTTCAAGGAGTTGACTACGATGAGATTGTCTCACCGTAGCGATGCTTGAAGTCGGTTCGGGTTGAACTAGCAATTAATACATATTTCAATCATGAGATATGAAACATGGATGACAAAAGGATTTCCATCTGATGGAAATAAAACCTAGGACTTGTATGTGATACAGTCCAAAGTAATTTGTCGATCCAGAGGATGCTAGTAAGTATGCAAACTTCAGAGTTCGAGCGATGGACAGAAGAGAGCAAAGTGGAGTTGGAATCTTCGTTTTTGATGGAATGGTCAAAGGGGTTTGACTTCATCAAATGGGTATCGAAGATGCTTGTGATTCAAGAAAGTAAGTGGGAGCATAATAATATTTCTAGAAACCTTGTGTACTTGACACATTGTTAATTGGAAATAAATTTCTTGACACGAATTAGGACTTCATTTGAAAATAGTTTTTCGATGAAGTGCTTAGGCTAAATAGCCTCAATATTAGGCATGATGATCTATGTAGATAGATTTACCTAATGGGGCTAAGCTATGAATACATATTAACAAGATGCTAAAACCTTTTAGCATTGAAAACCGTCAAGGAGTGATTCTTGCCGAAGTCACATGGAAAGAGTTTTTGCAAGACTCAGTGTCCCAAAACACTGATGAGCAAAATACATGATGGTGATTCCACACACTCTTGTTATTGATTATGCCCTAGAGGCAATAATATATGTTATTGATTATCTCCCTGTTCATAATTAGGTTTATGTTCCATGCTATAACTGCTATGGTTCTCGAGTCTACAATAACCACGAGGCTCGGAGGAAGACTCATATGCACGTGTGGAATAATAAACGGTAAAATGTATTCCTAGTCTGGCCTCTAAGACTGGCTCAAGTATTGCATGATGATCCTGTTTTCCTGATCATGGGCATGGCTATGCCGGCAATTTTGAGGGCACAATGTTAGTAGAACATTTGTGTTGAATCGACCCGTATTGATGTTATGCTATGAGATACATTTGTCACTAGTTAATGGTTAATAACACAGAGATGGTTAACGTTTGCATAATTCCTTAGACCATGAGAGTATCGAGTTTCTTCATGCTTGCTTCATGAACTTTGGGGTTTTGTTAAACGTCATCCGTAAATGGGTGGCTATTACGGCGGCTTACGGGTTCATGGAAAAGTATGTCAAGTAACTTGATAGCTCAAGATTGGGATTTGCTCCTCCGACGATGGAGAGATATCTCTGGGCCCTCTCGGTGTTACGGTATCCATCATCGTCTGGCCAGACACTTTGTGATTTGATCACGGGGATGCCGGAACACGGGAACGAGAAAAGAGAACAATACCGGTAACGAGGTAACTGGCATAGTGGACAAGTTGTTGATCCGCGGGGATGCCAACATGTCTCACCTCGGGTATTTGTAACATATCGCGAAGCAACAGGAATAGCACATGGCAACTGGAGGTTCACTCGAATATTCATTCGTGTGGGTATAGGGGTCAATATGGATGTCCACGGCTCCGATGTTGATCATTGATCGGAAGGGGTTCCGGGTCATGTCTATACTTCACCGAACCTATAGGGTCACACGCTTAAGGGTCATCTATCTACTGAATACTAGACGGGGAGTCTGAGAGAAAATCACCGAAAAAGTTTCGGACGAAACGGAAACGTTCCGGAGAGGATATCGGAATAGTTCCGGTGAAACTGAAAAGTTGTTTCAGGGTATTCCATAAAGTCAAATTGGTTTCGGCACATGCCTGGAAATTATTGGAAGGTACCAGAATTGTTCCGGTAACTTCTGAGATTTTTCAGAGACAAAAACCGGAAATGTTCCGGACTGCCGGAACCGCTTTAGTTGCTTTTCACAGATGAAAATCACTAAACCGAAAAGTTGTTTCGGAGTACACCATAAAGTCAAATTGGTTTCGGCACATGCCTGATAATTCTTGGAGGGTGCCAGAATCATTCTGGAAACTTTCTGGAATTTTCCGGAATGAAAACCGGAAATGTTCCGGAGCTGCCGAAACCGCTTCAGATGCTTTTCGCAGATGAAAATCACTAAACCGGAATTGTTCCGGCTCGCGTTGAAAATTATTTTGGTGGGTACTGGAAATGTTCTAAGCCCACATGAATATTTTCAGTTCGATCAGACGCTGAAAAATGTCGTCGTGAATAGTGAAAGTGCTTTTTGGGATATTTATGGAAAAGTCACCTTTTGGGATATTTTCCCAAAAAGGTTTCTAGAAGGCTTGGGGGCCAAGAAACCCTACCCCTTGGATTTCCTATAAATAGAGGTGGAGGGGCTGCCTCCACTCTCACTTCCTTCTCACATACAAGTGCCATAACATTTCTGGCTTCTCTCTCCCTCCCAGCGAAATAGTTTCGTAGAGCCGAAAGGCTGTCTGGGTTCCGGTGGGAACTAGTTCTGGACGGCGAAGCCCTGCCGGATAGATGACACCGTATGTGTGCAACCCCGTAGAGAGGTCGTAGTTTCGATCTTTGTGCCCGAGGGGCTGTTTTGAGAGTGCCTCCCGAAGGGCTGTCCAAGTGACGGTCCGAGTTCTGTGAGTCCTCCCGAAGGGCTGTCCGAGTGACCGTTCGAGTTTCGAAGGTCCTCCCGAAGGGCTGTCCGCGACACCATCCGAGGGACTGTCCGACTGCCTCCCGGAGGGCCGTCCGAGGGGCAGATGAAGGAGTACATCCTCGCGGTTGGGAGGTTGTAAATCCTAGCTGCGGGGATCTGCACCGCCGATCGTCATCGACTCTACTTCCGCTGCGCTACGAGTCGGTAACGAAACAGATCAAACCTTGTATGCAGTCTCCATAGTGATCCTGGGCTGGTACGTAGGTCGGAAATTTTTTGTTTTCTGCTGCGTTACCCTACACGGTCCCGTCTGGTGCTCGCCGATCTCGCCCTCGACAAACGGGTGCGCACAGAGGGCGCGTAGGTACTCGCCGTCCACACGGCTGATGACCGTTGTGGTGACCGCAATAGCGGCCGCGGCGGCGATCGCAGCGACCGCTCTCCTCACAGTGGCGGTGACCGCGGGCCCCCTGGTGGTGTGATGTCTACTACACAACTTGTTCTTGTAGACTCGTGTTGGGCCTCCAAGCGCAGAGTTTTGTAGGACAGTAGCAAATTTCCCTCAAGTGGATGACCTAAGGTTTATCAATCTGTGGGAGGCGTATGATGAAGATGGTCTCTCTCAAACAACCCTGCAACCAAATAATAAAAAATCTCTTGTGTCCCCAACACACCAAATACAATGGTAAATTGTATAGGTGCACTAGTTCGGCGAAGAGATGTTGATACAAGTGTAGTAATGATAGTAGGTATTGATTTTTGTAATAGTAACAATAAAAACAGCAAGGTAGCAAGTAACAAAAGTGAGCAGAAACGGTATTGCAATGCTTGAAAACAAGGCCTAGGGTCCGTACTTTCGCTAGTGCAATCTCTCTACAATGCTAATATAATTGGATCACATAACCATCCCTCAACGTGCAACGAAGAATCACTCCAAAGTTCTTATCTAGGGGAGAACATAAGAAGAAATTGTTTGTAGGGTATGAAACCACCTTAAAGTTATCCTTTCCGATCGATCTATCTAAGAGTTCATACTAAAATAACACCATATGATACACATCAACCAACTCTAATGTCACCTAGATACTCCAATGTCACCACAAGTATCCATGAGATAATTATACGATACGCATCAAACAATTTCAGATCCATAATACTCAATCCAACACAAAGAACCTCAAAGAGTGCCCCAAGATTTCTACCGGAGAAAGTAGGACGAAAACGTGCATCAACCCCATGCATAGATTACCCCAATGTCACCTCGGGAATCCGCGAGTTGAGTGCCAAGACATAGATCAAGTGCTCTCAAATCCATAAAAGTATTCAATCCGGTAATAACGAAATCTCAAAGGGAAAACTCAATTCATCACAATAAGATAGAGAGGGGAAAACACCATATGATCCAACTATATTAACAGAGCCTGCGATACATCAAGATCGTGCCAAATCAAGAACACGAGAGAGGGAGAGAGAGAGAGAGAGAGAGAGAGAGAGAGAGAGAGAGAGAGAGTTTAAACACATAGCTACTGGCACAAACCCTCAGCCCCGAGGGTGGAATACTCCCTCCTCATCATGGAGACCATGGGGATGATGAAGATGGCCTCCGGTGATGATTTCCCCCTCCGACAGGGTGCCGGAACGGGGTCTAGATTGGTTTTTCATGGCTACACAGGCTTGCGGAAATGGAACTTCTGATCTAGGGTTATTTCTGGGGGTTTCTGAATATATAGGATTTTGGGCGTCGGTTTCACGCGGAGATGGACCACGATGAGCCCACAAGACACCAGGGCGCGCCAGAGGGGGCTGGCGCGCCCTGGTGGGTTGTGGCCACCTCGTGGCTCTTTTTGCCCTCCCACGAAGCTTCTAATGCCTCTTTTGTTCCAAAAAAATCGTCAAAAAGTTTCGTTGCATTTGGAGAACTTTTATTTCTGCACAAAAAACAACACCACGGTAGTTCTGCTGAAAACAGCGTCAGTCCGGGTTAGTTCCATGCAAATCATACCAAAACCATATAAAATTGTTTAAAATAAGGCATGAATACTTCACAAATTATAGATACGTTGGAGACGTATCAGCATCCCGAAGCTTAATTCCTACTCGTCCTCGAGTAGGTAAATGATAAAAGAAATAATTTATGAAGTGTGAATGCTAGCATAGTGCATAAGTTTGATCAATGATAATTTCAACCACTTTTCCTAGAATCATAACATCAACTCTTTCTCATAAAACTCATCATGATAAAGTAGCAACCAATTCACATGTTATGGTTCAAACAATGAATTCTCTTGAAACTTAACAACCTATGTTCTTAGTCATCAGACAATTGCAATTCAACTTATTCTCAACAAAGTCTAAGTAAGAGCTCCACATACTCAATCATCATATAGTCTTCTATGATTGCTAGTACTCAAAGCATATTTTTAGAACAAATGGCATCCATCGAACACAGAGAAAGATAGGGGCTTAATGTTTCGCCTCCCAACTCATTTATCATAGAGAGAATTGTCAACAATAATAAGTCATGATCAAATATATTTGACTGGCCATATGTGCCTAGATCTTTCCCCACCACATGATGCTTTCCAACTAGAGAATAATTGAGGTTGAAATGAGAATGCATACTATTGACTCTTGCATAAAAGTAAATAGTGAAAGGTAAAAGATAGTCCCTTCGCAGAGGGAAGCAGAGGTTTTCATGCGCTTTTTGGTTTTTTATGCACAATCCCTTAATGCAAAAGAATGTCACATTATATTGCCCCTTATGATAGAAACCTTTATTATGCAGTCTGTCGCTTTTATTACTTTGCCATCACAAGTTCGTACAACGCTTAATTTTCTCTTACACTAAATTATCAAACACATTTAGAAGCAATTTTTATTGCCTTTTTGCACCGATCACAACTTACTTGAAGGATCTTATTCAATCCATAGGTAGGTATGGTGGACACTCATGGCAAGAAACTGGGTTTAAGGGTTTTTGGATGCACAAGTAGTATCTCTACTTAGTACGAATTTTTGGCTAGCAAAAGATCCTAAGCAAACACCACATGCTGGAGGATCCATAACAATATAACTTCTATGCAAATATACACAACCATAACTCATTACGTTGTCTTCCTTGTCCAATTTCAACTAATTTGCTCAAG
Organism: Elymus sibiricus; assembly: GCA_039707655.1. Lineage (NCBI taxonomy): Eukaryota > Viridiplantae > Streptophyta > Magnoliopsida > Poales > Poaceae > Elymus > Elymus sibiricus. The sequence goes on along the minus strand of CM077675.1, from coordinate 380,514,093 downwards.
TTTGAAAATAATTAATGGATATTCACAATCATAGAAGATGTCCAAGATAATATATTTGTATGTGAAAGTTCTCTTCCTTATACTAATCATTCACGAATTGCTTGTATGACCAATATTGTGATTGTCAAGCTTCACAAGATTTCACTTTCTAAACACAATGTGAAGCTACTACTAGGCATGATAGGAACATATAATTTCAACTTCATGGTATTCAATTCATTCAAAAATTTACTCATATGATATAAGTGAAGCACAAGAGTAAATGACAAGCTACTCCAAAAAGATATAAGTGAAGATCAAGCGAGTAGTTAAATAAATGGCTAGCCATTTGAGAACTCTCTCTCATCTAAAAACTTTCAGATCTAAGTATTTTATTAAAACAGCAAGCAAAACAAAATAAAATGACATTCCAAGAATAGCACACATCATGTGAAGAAGCAAAAACTTAGGCTCAACCGCTACTAACCGATAATTGTTGATGAAGAAAGGTGGGATGCCTACCGGGGCATCCCCAAGCTTAGATGCTTGAGACTTCTTGAAATATTATCTTGGGATGCCTTGGGCATCCCCAAGCTTGAGCTTTTGTGTCTCCTTAATTCCTTTTATATCACGGTTTCCCTAAATCTTAAAAACTTCATCCACAAAAACTCGAAAAGAACTCGTGAGATAGGTTAGTACACATAAGAATAAGTCCACACTTCTTGTACTGCCAAGACAAGTTGCACATAATTTCCAAACATCATCTATTGTTTACTATCATTTCCACAATTTATATCTACCAATATAGGTTATGGAAACTATAGGATAAGTAGATAACAAAACTATGACAGCAATCTGTCCAAACAGAACAGTCTGTAGCAATTTGTGAAAACAGTGTACTTATGAAACTAAAAAAATTATGAAAATTTAGGACGTGATAAAGAATTTATTTAACAACACTGTGTAAAAATTTCAGAAACTTTCCACGTTCCAGTAAAATATGAAAATTCAAACACTACAGAGAAAGTTTCTGTTTTTACACATCACACATCAAACATGCAATGCAAGCATCCTAAAGGCAATTTTTGGAACTTTTTATTGAAAAACAAGATTATATATAACAGAAAGCAAATACTAACAAAATAAAATGATGCTCCAAGGAAAACACATATTATGTGACCAATAAAAATATAGCTCCAAGTAAGATATACCGATAGTGTTGAAGGCGAAAGAGGGGATGCCTTCCGGGGCATCCCCAAGCTTAGACGCTTGAGTATTCCTTGGATATTACCTTGGGGATGCCTTAGGAATCCCCAAGCTTAGGTTCTTTTCACTCCTTATTCTCCTCATATCGGTGTCTCACCAAAAAATTGAAAACTTCAATCACACAAAACTTAACGGAACTTCGTGAGATGGGTTAGTATAATAAATAAAGATCATTCACTTAGGTACTGTGAAGACAAGATTAATAATTGTTCTCACATAATACATAATGTATTCTACCATTCACATAATTTATATCACTGAATATAAGCTATGGAAACACTAAAACAAGCAAACTATGCATGCAAAATAGAATCTGTCAAAAACAAAACAGTCTGTGAAGATCTGTAGTATAGCCATACTTACCTGTCTCTAAAAATTCTGACAAATTAGGAAAACTTATAGAATTTGCATATAAATACTGTGTAGAAATTTCAGATATTTTTTGGACGCTCCAGTAAAGTCAGAGAAATTCTTTACTGAAGGCAAAAGTTTATGTTTTTGCACAGAATCAAATCAACAAGTATCCATACTATCCCAAAGACTTTACTTGGCACATTATTGAAATAAAAGGCACAAAACATGATTACTACAGTAGCTTAATCATGTTAACACACAAAAACAGAAAGTAAAATTGTTGGGTTGTCTCCCAACAAGCGCTTTTCTTTAATGCCTTTTTAGCTAGGCATGATGATTTCAATGATGCTCGCATAAAAAGTAGTAATTGAAATATGCAAGAGAGCATCATGAATCTCATGACAAGCACATTTAATTCTAACCCACTTCCTATGCATAGGGATTTTGTGAGCAAATAATTTATCAGAACAAGAATCAACTAGCATAGGAAGGCAAAATAAGCATAACTTTATAACTTTGAACACATAGGGAGGAAACTTGATATTATTGCAATTCCTACAAGCATATGTTCCTTCCTCATAATAATTTTCAATAGCATCATGAAGGAATTTCACAATATAACTATCACATAAATTGTTCTTTTCATGATGCACAAGCATATAATTTTCATTACTCTCCACATAAGCAAATTCCTTTTCATCTATGGTAGTGGGAGCAAACTCCACAAAATTACTATCATGAGACACTTGATTGACATAACCACATTCAATATTAAAATCATGATGACAAGTTTCATGGTTACTATCACTCTTTATATCATAAATGTCATCATCATAATCATCATAGATAGGAGGCATGCCATCATCATAATAAATTTGCTCATCAAAACTTGGGGGACTAAAAATATCATCTTCATCAAACATAGCATCCCCAAGCTTGTGGCTTTGCATATCATTAGCATCATGGAAATTCAGAGAATTCATACTAGCAACATTACAATCATGCTCATTATTCAAGGAATTCTCATTAAGTATTTTTCATAAACTATTCCTCTACCAATTGAGCACAATTTTCCGAACCATCATATTCACGAAAGACATTAAAAAGACAAAACAATTGAGGCAACCTAAACTCCATTTTTTTGTAGTTTTCTTTTATAAAACCAAACTAGTGAAAAACAAGAAACTAAAAGATTTAATTGCAAGATCTAAAGATATACCTTCAAGCACTCACCTCCTCGGCAACGGTGCCAGAAAAGAGCTTGATGTCTACTACACAACTTGTTCTTGTAGACTCGTGTTGGGCCTCCAAGCGCAGAGTTTTATAGGACATCAACAAATTTCCCTCAAGTGATGACCTAAGGTTTATCAATCCGTGGGAGGCGTAGGATGAATATGGTCTCTCTCAAACAACCCTGCAACCAAATAATAAAAAGTCTCTTGTGTCCCCAACACACCAAATACAATGGTAAATTGTATAGGTGCACTAGTTCGGCGAAGAGATGGTGATACAAGTGTAGTAATGATAGTAGGTAATTATTTTTGTAATAGTACCAATAAAAACAGCAAGGTAGCAAGTAACAAAGTGAGCACAAACGGTATTGCAATGCTTGAAAACAAGGCCTAGGGTCCGTACTTTTGCTAGTGCAATCTGTCAACAATGCTAATATAATTGGATCACATAACCATCCCTGAATGTGCAATGAAGAATTACTCCAAAGTTCTTATCTAGGGGAGAACATAAGAAGAAATTGTTTGTAGGGTACGAAACCACCTTAATGTTATCCTTTCCGATCTATCTATCCAAGAGTTCGTACTAAAATAACACCAAGTTATCCTTTCCGATCGATCTATCTAAGAGTACGTACTAAAATAACACCATATGATACGCGTCAACCAACTCTAATGTCACCTAGATACTCCAATGACACTACAAGTATCCATGAGTTAATTATACAATACGCATCAAACAATTACAAATTCATAATACTCAAACACAAAGAACCTCAAAGAGTGCCCCAAGATTTCTACCGGAGAAAGTAGGACGAAAACGTGCATCAACCCCTATGCATAGATTACCCCAATGTCACCTCGGGAATCCGCGAGTTGAGTGCCAATACATAGATCAAGTGCTCTCAAATCCATAAAAGTATTCAATCCAGTAATAACGAAATCTCAAAGGGAAAACTCAATTCATCACAACAAGATAGAGAGGGGAAAACACCATATGATCCAACTATATTAACAAAGCCCGCGACACATCAAGATCGTGCCAAATCAAGAACACGAGAGAGAGAGAGAGAGATTAAACACATAGCTACTGGTACAAACCCTCGGCCCCGAGGGTGGACTACTCCCTCCTCATCACGGAGACCATGGGGATGATGAAGATGGCCTTCGGTGATGATTTCCCCCTCCGGCGGGGTGCCAGAACGGGGTCTAGATTGGTTTTTCGTGGCTACAGAGGCTTGCGGCGGCGGAACTTCTGATCTAGGGTTATTTCTGGGGGTTTCTGAATATATAGGATTTTTGGGCGTCGGTTTCATGCGAAGATGGGCCACGAGGGGCCCACAAGACACCAGGGCGCGCCAGAGGGGGCTGGTGCGCCCTGGTGGGTTGTGGCCACCTTGTGGCTCTTTTGGCCCTCCCACGAAGCTTATAGTGCCTGTTTTGTTCCAAAAAAATCGTCAAAAGGTTTCGTTGCATTTGGAGAACTTTTATTTCTGTACAAAAAACAACACCACGGTAGTTCTGCTGAAAACAGCGTCAGTCCGGGTTAGTTCCATGCAAATCATATCAAAACCATATAAAATTGTTGTAAATAAGGCATGAATACTTCATAAATTATAGATACGTTGGAGACGTATCATGGTGCAGTTCATGGTGGTGACCGTGGCCCATATGGCGGCAACCGCGACGGTGACCGTGAAGGGCGCGACCGTGGCCGTGTCTGCGGGCTTGGTGACGCCCCCGGGGGCAACCGTGGCTCACAGCAGCCCTGGCTGGTGTATTCCGCCCTCATGGGGATGCCCTCCCCCACCTTGTGCTCCATGGATCCCGCTGAACTCAGTCGGCGTCCTTGGTCCCTGCCCCGACGTTTCCACCCATGCGTACCACGTGATGCAACCCCCTGCGTCGCCTGTTCCCTACTCCACCACACCAAACTCATGGGATAGCGTGGCGATGTACCACTCGACGCCAAGCTACGGGTCGGCCCTTCCTCCTCAAGCCGACTGGTTCATGGACATGGGTGTGTCGTCCCATGTCACCGGGGACCCAGGTATCCTCAACGAGTCTCATCCTTTGTTAGCACATAATACACGTCATATTATTGTCGGCAATGGCGCTCTTCTTCTGGTAGTCGCCGTTGGTAACACACGCCTCCCTCCTTGGCCCTTCTATCTCACTCATATCTTGCTTTAGCCCAATATAGTTCAAAACCTTATTTCTGTTATGGGTGTTTCGATTTGTCCACGCACAAGGTTATGAACTCACGCCATGTTGTCTTTGACGAGACCTGTTTTCCTTACGCGGATCCCGTCATGGCCACAGAAGATCCGCCGCACCCTGCCGCATCCACTGCTGCCGCACGCCCTCCCCTCGGATCGCCCGCCGCGATTCCTACCCGCCCCTATCCACCCGCGCCACGCACCCACCTGGATGCCCACTCACCCGCACCTGTCGCTCCCTCCACGTGGTTTCCAGGGCCCGCCACCCATGCATGCACACCCCAACCGCCCCCTCCTTGCGGGGCCCGTTGTCCTTGCACATGCACGCTCGCCCGTTGGCCCGCTCACTACCATCCCGAGTAGTTTGGGCCTTCCCCTCGATTCCTCGCCCGTCCTGCCTTCTTTGGGATCCACGCGGACCGGCGCTCCCTCTGGACCCTCCACTGCTCACTCGCCTCTGACCGCGTCCTCTGGCACACCATGCGGCCCTTTATTTCCCCCGACTCCGCCTCTGCCACCTCGTGTCGTGCCCATTTCCCTCGCCAAAACCCGCACCGTATGATCACCCATGGGAATCATGGCTTTGCCATGCCTAAATGTGACTTTGATTTGTCTATCACCACTTACCTTCCCCACTACCCTCCTGATACGTCTCCAACATATCTATAATTTTTGATTGTTCCTTGCTGATATATTATCATTCTTAGATAATTTTTGGGTCATTATTTACGAATTTATAATATTTTTGAGCACTAACCTATTGACCCGATGCCAAGTGTTAGTTGCTGTTTTCTGCGTGTTTTTTTACTTTGCAGATTTCCTTTACCAAAAAAAGTCCAATTGCCATGAAACTTTTTGACGATTTTTTCTGGACCAAAACAAGACCAACAAGCCTCGGAGGATAGCCAGGAGCCTCAGGGAGGCTCCACAAGCCAACAGGGCGCGACCCCAGGGGGGCCACGCCTTGATAGCTTCTGGACCCGTTGTGGCTCTCCCGACCTTGTTATCCGGCCTATAAATTCTTATTAATCCTGGAAACCCTCAGGAGAGCCTCAAAAACCTTTGTCCACTGCCGCAAGTCTCTGTTCCGTCGCGATCCCATCTGGAGCTCCGTTCTGGCACCCTGCCGGAGGGGGGATCGATCATGGAGGGCCTCTTCATCAACCATGCTGCCCTCATGATGATGTGTGAGTAGTTCACCATAGACCTACGGGTCCATAGCTGGTACCGAGATGGCTATCTCTCTCTCTCATATGATCTTCAATACAATGATCATCGCATCTTCGCTTTGATCCATCCGATGTAATCCTATTGTGCGGTGTGTTTGTTGGGATCCGATGAATTGTTGGTTTATGTTCAGATTATTCATGGAAATTATTTGAGATACCTTTGATATATATTGTCTCTTAATTGCATGATCATTATAGCTTCGTAATGCTATCCGATTTATTGATGTGCTTTGGCCAAGTAGATTGATATTTCTTCGGTGGGAGTAGTGCGTTGTAGTAGGTTCAACCTGACGAGTTTCTATATCCCAGTGACAGAAAGGGAGAATATGTGTCTTTGTGTTGCTGCTACTAAGGATAAAACGATGGGGTTTATTCATATTAATTGAGTTTACTTTGTCTACATCATGTCATTGTTCTCCAAGCATTACTCTGTTTTACTTAATACTCTAGATGCATGCTGGATAGCGGTCGATGGGTGGAGTAATAGTAATAGGTGCAGGCAGGAGTCGACCTATTTTCTTATGGATGTGATGCCTATATAAACATGATCATTGCAGTGAATATCGCATAACTATCCGCTTTTCTGTCAATTGCCCAACAGCAATTTGTTACCCTCTGTACGTTGCCTACATGAGAGATGCCGCTAGGGAACACTATGGCCCCCGGGTCTATTCACTTATATATTCGCAAACGCAATTGTTACCTTGCTGCCTTTATTTACCTTTTATTTTATTTTGCAATTTATATTTATCAACAATTATCTATACAACTCATTTGCTTGCAAATAACAAGATCAAGGGGATTGACAACCCTCTTGCCCACGTTGGGTGCAAGTCGTTTGTTCTTTTGTGTGCAGTCGTTGAAGACGGTTGAGAAGTAATATTCCTATTGGTTCGATAAACCTTGGTTTCATAACTGAGGGAAATACTTACGCACCTTGTGCTGCAACTACCCGTTCCTCTTCACGGAAAACCCAACGCAGATCACAAGTATCACCTCCTCGTACCGTGCGGTTCTCAAAGACTCCCATTGGCATGACACAATTATAGACAAGTATAATGCGCTAATACGGAATGACACTTGGTCTTTGGTGCCTTGTCCTGCAGGTGTCAATGTGGTGACGGGCAAGTGGATCTTTCGGCATAAGCTTCATCCTAACGGATCCTTGGCGCGCTACAAGGAATGATGGGTGGTCCGGGGTTTCACTCAGTAGTCCGGGGCTGATTATGGGGAGACCTTTAGCCTCGTCGTCAAACCCGCTACGATACACTACGTTCTCAGTCTCGCTATGGCAAACAGTTGGCCGATTCGGCAGATGGACATCAAAAACGCCTTCCTCCATGGTGATCTTACAGAAACCGTCTACTGTCAACAACCATATGGTTTCGTTGAATCCGCTCATCCTACACATGTTTGCCATCTCAACAAATCCTTGTATGGGCTCAAGCAAGCTCCCCGGACTTGGTTCCTTCGTTTCACCAGTTTCCTCCATACACTTGGACTTGTCTCCTCTAAGTATGACACGTCGCTCTTCATCCTCCGTCGCAGGACTTCCATGGCATACCTATTACTATATGTCGACGATGTCATAATCACCGCCAGCACCACCGCTCTTCTTACCTCCCTCGTGTCCTCGCTCACCCGCAAGTTCTCCATGAATGACCTTGGAGACATTCACCATTTCCTCGGCATCAACGTGCATCACAACACCGTTGGTCTCTTCTTATCTCAGGAGTAGTACGCACTGGAGGTTTTGGATTGTGCCAACATGCTTAACTGCCACCCCATTTCTACACCTATCGACACTCACTGCAAGTTGGTCAGTTCTGGTAGCACGCCTTTCTTCGATCCCTCCAAGTATCGTAGCATTGCCGGAGCACTCCAGTACCTCACTCTCATGCGACCAGATCTCACATACGCCGTGCAACATATTTTCTTGTTCATGCATGCCCCTCTTGACTCCCACTTTGAGTTGTTCAAGTGAGTCATGCAGTATATACGCGGTACTACACGCTAGGGCATGCAGTTCTTCCGCTCCTCACCGCATGATCTCATCTCTTATAGCGATGCTGACTGGGCTGGATGCCCCGACACTCGTAAGTCCACCTCCGGATTATGTGTCTTCCTTGGATCTAACCTGATCTCCTGGTCCTCCAAGAGACAGCAGACGGTCACTCGGTCTAGTGCGGAGGCAGAGTACCGTGCCGTGGCCAACTGTGTCGCCGAGTCATGTTGGTTCCGCCAGCTTCTTACCGAGCTGCCGCATCGCGCCACGGTTGTATATTGTGATAACGTCAGTGCGGTGTGTATCTCGTCCAACCCGGTGCAGCACCAACAGACAAAGCATGTCGAGATCGATCTTCATTTCATTCATGATCGCGTCGCCCTTGGCGAAGGCAAGGTCCTTGATGACCCAGAAGTATAGGGGAACAATCGTAGTCCTTTCGATAAGTAAGAGTGTCGAACCCAACAAGAAGTAGAAGGAAATGGCAAGCAGTTTTCAGCAAGGTATTCTCTGCAAGTGTTGTGAGTAACGATGATACATATTTTTTAGCAAGACAATTCGTAACAAGTAACAAGTAACAATAGTAACAAAGGTGCAGCAAGGTGTCCCAATCCTTTTTATAGCAAAGGACAAGCCGGAAAGTTCTCTTATATAAAGCAAAGTGTCATCGAGGACACATGGAAATTGTCGTCTAGTCACGCTCATCATATTTAGTTGATTCGCGTTTGCTACTTTGATAATTTGATATGTGGGTGGACCGGTGCTTGGGTGTTGTTATTACTTGAATAAACAACCCACTTATGATTACCCCCTCTCGCAAGCATCCGCAACTACGAAAGAAGAATTAAGATAAATCTAACCATAGCATGAAACATGTGGATCCAAATCAGGCCCTCACGGAATAACGCATAAACTAGGGTTTAAGCTTCTATCACTCTAGCAACCCATCATCTAATTATTACTCCACAATGTCTTCCTTAGGCCCAAGTATGGTGAAGTGTCATGTAGTCGACGTTCACATGACACCACTAAAGGAAGAACAACATACTTATCATCAAAATATCAAACGAATACCAACATCACATGATTACTTGTGACAAGACTTATCCCATGTCCTCAAGAACGAAAGTAACTACTCACAAAGCATGTTCATGTTCAAGATCAGAGTAGTATTGAATATCATTAAGGATTTGAACATATAATCTTCCACCAAATAAACCAACTAGCATCAACTACAAGATGTAATCAACACTACTAGCAACCCACAGGTACCAATCTGAGGTTTTTCGACAAAGATTGAATACAAGAGATGAACTAGGGTTTGAGATGAGATGGTGCTGGTGAACATGTTTATGAAGATTGTTCCTCCCACGAAGGAGGAAGCATTGGTGATGACGATGGCTTCGATTTCCCCCTCCCGGAGGGAAGTTTCCCCGGCAGAATCGCTCTGCCGGAGAGCAAAAGTGCTCCTGCCCCATGTTCCGCCTCGAGAAGGTGACGCTTCGTCCTGAAAGTATCCTCCTTATTTTTCTAAGTCAAAACCCTTCATATAGCAGATTATGGACACCGGAGGCCGCCTATGGGACCCATAAGGCATCAGGGCGTGCCCTAGGGGGTGGGCGCGCCCTGTTGCCTTGTGGGCAACTGGTGGGTCCCCCTCTGGTAGTTCTTTGCTCCAATAATTCTTGTATATTCCACAAAAATTCTTGGTGAAGTTTCAGGTCATTTGGAGTCCGGAAAATTTCCAGCCTTTTCCATAGCCTTTCAGGTCCAGAATTCCAGTTTCTGGTGATTTCCGTCTTTGTAAAAACCTTGTAAGATAAGAGAGACAAGGTACAAGGATTGCATCAAAAAGTGAAATAATGCTTGAAAACATTATAAATATCATTAGGAAATCATGATGCAAAATGGACGTATCAGTCCTTCACATCCCCACCACTTCACAGTTTGCGGACATCTTCACCAAGGGGCCGTCGTCATCCATGTTTTGTGATTTTCGGGCCAATTTAAATGTCCTTCCCAATGACGTTCGGACTGCGGGGGGGGGGGGGGGGGTGGGGGTGGGGTATTGAGTTGTAACATTGTCACATATGTGTGTATGAGATGTCCACAGTTGTAACGACATGACCGAGTCCTCAGGGTAGCTAACTACACCTACGCACGTCCTTATCATGATCCCTGCATGTAGGGATTGGAGGTTTGCCTTCCATGTATATGTACTTCTCCCGTGAGTAATATAGGGTGTGCAACGGGTTTCACCCTTCTTCTTGTACTCCCTCCAAGTGAGTATTTTTGAGTGAAAATTTGTCTTCTTGCATCTGGCTCGGTGTTAGCTGTCAAAAAGTCAACCAACTGTGGATCCTCTAATGCCAAACATAACGAGATATATTGCACTCCAAAAGTGAGTTCCTCCATGAGTCCTTACTCCAGCAAATGCCACAACTGATGATTGGTTTTCATCTTTCTGTGCTTCAAAACAACGGCCATGGGAAGTGATTGCTGGGCCAAATGCCAGATAATTTTCTTTGACTTTCGATGGTGCTACTCTACGTAGGATTTGTTGAATTTTGTTGAAGAAGAAGGGTGACGTACCACAATAGCAGAAAATATTCCCCACAGTTAAGAATCAAAAGTTTACGAAGCAGTAGGAGTCTACAAGCTAGCAAGATAAACAACACATGCACACAAACAAATAAATGCTTGTACCCAACTTGGCAACAGGGTTGTCAACCCCCTCGTCTTGCTAGTTGCAATGTTAAACGCAAATAGTGATATGGAAAACGACGAAATAGTAAATAGAGCAACACAAATAATAATTGAGAATGGACCCGGGGCCATAGGTTCACTAGTGACTCGTCTCTCGAAAACAGGTAGTAGCATGGTAAACAAATTATTGTTGGGCAATTGACAGATAAGTACCATTCATAACTATGATCATTCATGGCATAATCTTGTATATGCATCACGTCAGTGACAAGTAGACCGTAATTCGACTCCATCTACTGCTATTACTCCACCCAAAACGTCTATCCAACATGCATCTCAAGGTATTAAGTTTCGAAGAAACAGAGTAACACAATAAGCAAGATTATATGATGTAGACATAAAGAAACCTAGCACTAAGATAAATCGTTGTCATTTTCTCCTTAGTAGCAACAACACATCACATGCTTTTGCCCCTTTCTGTCAGTGGGAAAGATCACTGTGTGGTTGAACCCACTACTATGTACCACTCCCTCTAAAGAATTACCAATCTATCTTGGCCAGAGAAGACAAATAACACGAAAAGCATACATGGCTACTCAATTATACAACATAGAAACTTCAAAAGATTCAATTATATTCAATGGGCAATCTAATCATACATCCACAAATCATCGGATCCCAACAAACACACCACAAGAATTACATCAGAATTATCTTAGAGGGGATCATTGTATTGAAGATTAAAAAGAGAGATAGAAGAAGCCATCTACCTACTACTATGGACCTGTAGGTCCTGAAGCAACTACTCACACATCATCATGGAGGCAGCAAGGTTGATGAAGAGGCCTCACGTGGTGGCTTCCCCCTCCGGCAGAGCACCGAAATAGGGCTCCAAGTGGGATCACTTCGGAACGGAGGCTTGCGGCGGCGACAAAATTCTTTCGGGTTCGCTTCTAAGGGTCTCGGGTTATATGGGTATTTATAGGTATAATTAGGGATTTCTATTTGTGTGCCCCTGGTTCCTTAGTTGTGCTCAGTTTTTCACAAGCCAACTAACTTTGCTCTCTTTTGCCCTCCCCCTCCACCACCTGCTCACAAAAGGCCAAACGAAGCACCACCGTCCAGTCAAAGCCTTTGACCGTTACCTTTGGCTAGTGGGTCAGCCTGATATCCTCATAGGTGGGGCAACTTACCTCCCGAACAATTTTTTTAAATGCATAATGGAAGGACATTGACGCAGTTGGTAATATAAAAAGTTGTTGTGCGACGTTTTAAGGCAGAAATAACCAAGGTCCGACTGATACGTCTCCAACGTATCTATAATTTTTGCTTGTTCCATGCTGTTATATTATCATTCTTGGATGTTTTACAATCATTTTATTACAACTTTATATCATTTTTTGGAACTAACCTATTGACATAGTGCCAAAGTGCCAGTTGTTTTTTTTGCTTGTTTTTTTACTTCGCAGGAAATCAGTACCATACAAAGATGAAACGCTGCGGGGATTTTTGTGGATTTTTTACGGACCAGAAGAAACCAGATGGGCCAAAGAACACCAGAAGAGGGGGCCCAGGGTGGCCAACACCCATATGGGCGCGCCAGAGATCCCTGGCGCGCCCTGGTGGGTGCTGGGCACCTCTGGCACCCCCTCAACTGACTATCGTGCCTATAAATTCCCTGGAAATCGACAAACCCTAGGGGAGTCGACGAAACACAATTCCAGCCGCCGCAAGTTCCAGAACCGCGAGATCCAATCTAAACACCATCACGGAGGGGTTCATCTTCCTCATAGGTGCCTCTCCGATGATGCGTGAGTAGTCCACCATAGACCTACGGGTCCGTAGGCAGTAGCTAGATGGCTTCTTCTCTCTCTCTTATGATTCTCAATACAATGGTCTCTTGGAGATCTATTTTATGTAAACTTTTGCGGCGTGTTTGTTGGGATCCGATGAATTTTGAGTTCATGATCAGTTTCTATCCATGAATATTATTTGAGTCTTCTTTGATATCTTATATGCATGATTACTTATAGCCTCGTATTTCTTCTTCGAATCTTTGGTTTAGTTAGGCCGACTAGATTGATTTTTCTTGCCATGGGAAGAGGTGCTTTGTGATGGGTTCGATCTTGCGATGTTCTTTCCCAGTGACAGAAGGGGCAGCAAGACACGCATGTATCGTTGCTATTAAGGATAACAAGATGGGGTCTATTCCTACATGAATAGATCTTGTCTACATCATGTCATCGTTCTTATTGCATTACTCCGTTTTTCCATGAACTTAATACACTAGATGCATGCTGGATAGCGGTCGATGTGTGGAGTAATAGAGGTAGATGCAGGCAGGAGTCGGTCTATCTATCTTGGACGTGATGCCTATATAATGATCATCGCCTTGGATATCGTCATGACTATTCGATTTTCTATCAATTGCCCAACAGTAATTTGTTCACCCACCGTGCGCTATACTCATGAGAGAAGCCACTAGTGAACCCTATGGCCCCAGGGTCTACTTTTCCTATCATATTGCTTTCCGATCTACGTTTTTTGCACTCTTTGTTTTCAGATCTACAAAACCAAAAACCCAAAAACATATTTCTGCATATTTACTCTTTTTATTTGTGTTCTTGAGAGATCTATCTCTCCTATCTATCACTATCTAATCTATCTTATTACCGTAGAGAGATTGACAACCTATCTTTCGCGTCGGGTTGCAAGTATTTGTTGTTTGTGTGCAGGTGCTGCTTATTGGGTGGTGGTGATCCTCCTACTGGTTCGATAACCTTGGTTTCATAACTGAGGGAAATACTTACCGTCGCTATGCTGCATCATCCCTTCCTCTTTGGGGAAATACCGACGCAGTCCAAGCCACGTCAAAGGAATTTCTGGCGTCGTTGCCGGGGAGGAAGCGGTCTCTTCTACGTGCCTATCGTAGGCGCCGAGGGTACTCCACCATCATCTACCAGGTTCCTAATCACAAATCTTATCTCCTTGCAATTACATTATTTGCCATTTGCCTCTCGTTTTCCTCTGCCCCACTTCACCAATTTGCCGTTTTATTCGCCCTCTTCTCGTTTGCCCTTTTTCTTGCCAGATCTCTTGCCTAGTCATTATGGCTAGTTCTTCCTTTATTACGTGCACTCCCGATAATGAGGTTCTTAATTTTAAGCAAAGGGAAGGGGAGAACTTAAAAGATGCTTGGTATAGGATTTGCAATGCTCATAATAGATCTATCCATAAGCAATCTACCGTTGTTCTTCTTCGCAGTTTTTATGTTGGCATCACCACTTGGTATAGATTCGTCCTTGATACGATTGCCGGTGGGAATTTCTTGATGTGTCCATCTTTGGATGCTTTTAATGCTTTGGGAAGTTTAGTGGGATCGCCACCTATCATGATCAACGAAACAACTTTAACTCTCGAACACGTTATGGAGAGATTAGATGCTATTGAAAAAAAGATGATTAAGAAAGAACATCTTGATGATCTAGATAAAAACAAGCATAATCTTGCTAATAAAATTGGATCTAAGGCGGAAGATGCTCTCAAATTGTTTAAGGCAAAAGAAACTGTAGTTAACGAAAGGGTAGAAGAAAGTCCTTACCGTATTGATAAGTTGGAAGAGATCTTTAGTAATTTGGGTTCAGCTTTTTCTTCTATCAAGTCTACAGAATTGGCAAGACCACGCAAGTCACTAAGAACAAGGTTTCTACACCTAGTGGGCACAAGGGAGATCTTAAAATGATTAGTATTCATCCCGACTTTGTTGAAATCATAAGAGATCCTATTTACAAAAATGAATTTTTTGGTTATCTTCCTAGGAGTGTTATCGTTAAGAACTTTCATGCTAAATCCTTGAAGAAATCTAGTTGTGTGATTGAAGAGTTGAAAACCAAAGATGACAATACTTGAATCTATCCAATATGCCTAGCTAGGGGCGTAAAACGATAGCGCTTGTTGGGAGGCAACCCAATGAATAAATAAATTTTTGCTTTTTCCTTTCTGTTTTTGAGTGTTGAAACAATTATGCCTCTGTTATGATTGTATTTTTATGGTTTATTTAGTGTTTGTGCCAAGTAGAACCGTTAGGATGATTCATAGGATGAGTAGAAGTGATGCTGAATCTGAAACAGAAACTTTGCGTCCAGTATATGAATTTTCATTTTTTGCTGGAACATGATCTTGAGCTGAAATTTTAACACAGTGTTGCTATACAAATTCCTTAAGTTTTCCTAATTTTTCAGAATTGTTATAGTTACAGAAGTATGGGTATGGTACAGATTACTACAGACTATTCTGTTTGAGACAGATTCTGTTTTTGTTGCATTGTGTGCTTGTTTTGATGAATCTATGGTTTGTATTTGGAGGTATAAGCCATGGAAAAGTTAAAATACAGTAGGTATAATGCAATTATAAAATTTGAATGGGTTTACAACAGTACCTAAAGTAGTGATTTGCTTTCTTATACTAACGGATCTCACGAAGATTTTGTTGAGTTTTGTGTGATTGAAGTGTTCAAGTTTTGGGTGAGATCACGATGGATGAAGGAATAAGGAGTAGCAAGAACCTAAGCTTGGGGATGCTACCGCACCCCCAAGATATATCCAAAGAGTAACAAGCAACTAAGCTTGGGGATGCCCCCAAGTGGCATCCCCTCTTTCTTCTAACAACCATCGGTATTTTACTTGGAGCTATATTTTTATTCGTCACATATCATGTGTTTTGCTTGGTGCGTCTTGTATCTTTGCTTGCTTTGTTTGTTAGTTTTTCCTTTGTATCCTTGCTGTACACACCTATTTGAGAGAGTCACAATCATGCTATGATTTGTTAGAATTGCTCTATGTGCTTCACTTAAACTTTTTGAGCTATAGAATTGCTCTAGTGCTTCACTTATATCTTTTTGAGCACGGTGTGCTTGGAAACTTTTTGTAGAAATACTCTCATGCTTCACTTAGATTAATTTGAGAGTTAGTAAAATTTTGAAGAAATCCTCTCATGCTTCACTTATACCTATTTGAGAGATGAAATCTTTATGCTCATGTGCTTCACTTAAATTTGTTTGAGCTTGCCAAAAAGCAATGGCAATATATGAAACTAGTCCCAAAGTGATAGATATCCAAGGAGGATATAATAAAAACTTTCATGAAGATCATTGGACAAATTAAATTTGATTCCTTGTAATAGTTTTGAAACATGATGATACTAATATGTGAGTCATGTTAATGAGTAATTATGCTTAGTAGGAATATTGGTGTTAAGGTTTGTGATTTCCTATGCATGCACGAAAGTCAATAGTTATGCAATGTAGTTACATCCTACTTGTGGTGCATTATTCGGTGTTAGTTATGTTCAATGCTCACTTATGTGATTTTTCGTTTCTTGGTTTGGTTGCTTCCCAATCTTTTGCTAGCCTTCATTTGTACTAAGTAGAAATACTACTTGTGCATCCAAAATCCTTAAACCAAGTTTTGCCTTATGAGTCCACCATACCTACCTATATGCGGTATTTTCATGCCGTTCCAAGCAAATTTGTATGTGCCATCTCTAAATTTTCAAAATAAAATTTCTCTTTTGTGTGCCCGTACCGCTCATGAAACGGTGGGGAGTGTCCAATATTTTTCCATGCTAGATGTGTTATTCTCAAGATGAGTGTTTATTCACTTGTCATTGCACGAGAGTGCGGCGGTAATAGGGATGCCCATTCCCGAAATGAAAAAGAAAAAAAATATTTACTTTATGTTGTCAAATAATAAATTCCTTGGAAAGTGTTGGTATGGAAGGCAACCGTGGATACGGCCGGCCATGGAAATTGAAAGTTTGGTGGAAAAAGGAATAAACTTTATTTTCTGTACCGCCTATGATATATCTAGTATGGAAAGTATTGTGAGCTACTTTGTCGTTTTCGTTGACAGGAAAAGCATGCCACCCAAATATTTTTCTCTCTCAATTTAAACCTTGAGCTCTGGCACCTCTACAAATCCCTACTTCCCTCTGCGAAGGGCCTATGTATTTACTTTATGAATTTTTTTGTTTTTTCTTTGAGTGTCCATCTTCTCTTATAAGCACCAACTAAGGGGCACTATGATCGTACTTGAGTATTGGGCATAGCTAATATTTGAGTGTGTTTCATGAATGGATCAATGATTGAGCATGATGGGCTAGGGATAACTTTCTTTAGTGTTGATATTTTGGAAGACATGGTTGCTTGTTGACATGCTTGAGTATTGAAGTCATTATGTTAAAACTAGACTATTGCTTTGAATCACTTACAAGTCCAAATGTCCATGCTATAAAAAGAAGAAAAGAATATGATGAACATGTTAGGCAGCATTCTACATCAAAAATTCTGTTTTTATCATTTACCTACTCGAGGACGAGTAGGAATTAAGCTTGGGGATGCTGATACATCTCCAATGTATCTATAATTTTTGCTTGTTCTATGCTGTTATATTATCATTCTTGGATGTTTTACAATCATTTTATTACAACTTTATATCATTTTTTTGGGACTAACCTATTGACATAGTGCCAAAGTGCCAGTTGCTGTTTTTACTTGTTTTTTACTTCGCAAGAAATCAGTACCATACAGAGATGAAACGCTGCGGGGATTTTTGTGGATTTTTTACGGACCAGAAGAAACCAGATGGGCCAAAGAACACCAGAAGAGGGCGCCCAGGGTGGCCAGCACCCATATGGGCGCGCCAGAGGCCCCCTGGCGCGCCCTGGTGGGTTCTGGGCACCTCCGGCACCCCTTCAACCGACTATCGTGCCTATAAATTCCCTGGAAATCCTAAAACCCTAGGGGAGTCGACGAAACACAATTCCAGCCGCCGCAAGTTCCAAAACCACGAGATCCAATCTAAACACCATCATGGAGGGGTTCATCTTCCTCATAGGTGCCTCTCCGATGATGCGTGAGTAGTCCACCATAGACCTACGGGTCCGTAGGCAGTAGCTAGATGGCTTCTTCTCTCTATCTTATGATTCTCAATACAATGGTCGCTTGGAGATCTATTTTATGTAAACTTTTGCGGTGTGTTTGTTGGGATCCGATGAATTTTGAGTTCATAATCAGTTTCTATCCATGAATATTATTTGAGTCTTCTTTGATATCTTATATGCATGATTACTTATAGCCTCGTATTTCTTCTTCGAATCTTTGGTTTAGTTAGGCCGACTAGATCGATTTTTCTTGCCATGGGAAGAGGTGCTTTGTGATGGGTTCGATCTTGCGGTGTTCTTTCCCAGTGACAGAAGGGGCAGCAAGACACGCATGTATCGTTGCTATTAAGGATAACAAGATGGGGTCTATTCCTACATGAATAGATCTTGTCTACATCATGTCATCGTTCTTATTGCATTACTCCGTTTTTCCATGAACTTAATACACTAGATGCATGCTGGATAGCGGTCGATGTGTGGAGTAATAGAGGTAGATGCAGGCTGGAGTCGGTCTATCTATCTTGGATGTGATGCCTATATAATGATCATCGCCTTGGATATCGTCATGACTATTCGATTTTCTATCAATTGCCCAGTAGTAATTTGTTCACCCACCGTGCGCTATACTCATGAGAGAAGCCACTAGTGAACCCTACGGCCCCCGGGTCTACTTTTCCTATCATATTGCTTTCCGGTCTACGTTTTTGCACTCTTTGTTTCCAGATCTACAAAACCAAAAACCCAAAAACATATTTCTGCATATTTACTCTTTTTATTTGTGTTCTTGAGAGATCTATCTCTCCTATCTATCACTACCTAATCTATCTTATTACCGTAGAGAGATTGACAACCTCTCTTTCGCGTCGGGTTGCAAGTATTTGTTGTTTGTGTGCAGGTGCTACTTATTGGGTGGTGGTGATCCTCCTACTGGTTCGATAACCTTGGTTTCATAACTGAGGGAAATACTTACCGTCGCTGTGCTGCATCATCCCTTCCTCTTTGGGGAAATACCGACGCAGTACAAGCCACGTCACTGACCGAGTGATAAAACGGTCGTCAACGAAATGAGCTTATGTTAAGTCAGGTGGGTCCAACTTAATTTGGCAGTGAATCAAGCCCCTGTGTCGGACTGAACCCTCCCTGCTCCCCTCTTCGTTCTCGACGGCGGGCTGTAGGTGGCGGAGCTATTGTTCTCGGCTATGGCGCGGATGATGTGAGTGAATTCAAACCCCTACTCCGTGCCGATTTAGATCTAACCGCTTCGCCTCCATTTTCGGCGGATTTGAAGTCTAGATTGTCTGCGGCGTGGTGATACATCTCCAATGCATCGATAATTTATGAAGTATTCATGCCATATTTGCCTATGTTTACAATAATTTTATATGGTTTTGATGCACTTTATATGATTTATTTAGAACTAACCCAGAGTGACGCTACCATGGTGTTGTTTTTGTGCAAAAAATAAAAGTTCTCGGAATCGCCCGAAACTTTTCTATGATTTTTCCTAGAGAAAATGAGAAATACCAGAGCAAAGAACCACTGGAGGGGAGTCGCCTGTGGGCCACAAGGAAACAGGGCGCGCCCAGCCCCCTGGGCGCACCCTGTTAGCTTATGGGGCCCACGTGGCTCCGGCTGGCGTGATTCCAACGCTGAAAAATCCTATAAATCCATAACCCCCCGAAAGTTAACCTAGAACTTCTGCTCCGCCGCCGCAACTCTTTGTATCGAGGAAAACCCCATCTGGAGCCTTTCCAGTACCCTGCTGGAGAGGGGAAATCATCACCGGTGGCCATCTTCATCATCCCGACGGAGGCCATGACGAGGAGGGAGTAGTTCACCCTCGGGGCTGAGGGTATGTACTAGTAGCTATGTGTTTGATCTCTCTCTCTCTCTCTCGTGTTCTTGAGATGTCATGATCTTGATGTATCACGGGCTTTGTTAATATAGTTGGATCATATGGTGTTTGTCCCTTGCTATCTTATTGTGATGAATTGAATCTTTCCCTTTGAGATTATGTTATATCGGATTGAATATTGGATTTGAGATCAATTTATGTATGTCTTAGTACTCAACTTGAGGATTCCCGTGGTGACAATGGGGTAATCTATGCATAGGGGTTGATACACGATCTTTTCCTACCTTCTCCGATACGAATCTTGGGGAACTCTTTGAAGTTCTTTGTGTTGGATTGAATATGATAAATCTGAAATTGTTTGATGCATGTCGAATAATTAACCCACGGATACCTATGGTGACATTGGAGTATCTGGGTGACATTAGGGTTGATTGATATGTATCATTGGTGTTATTTTAGTACGAACTCTAGGGATGTTTGTGACACCTATAGGAATAGCCCAAAAGATTGATCGGAAAGAATAACCTTGAGGTGGTTCTACTACCTACACCAATTTCATCTTATGTTCTCCGCTAGATATGAACTTTGGAGTGATTCTTTGTTGCACGTTGAGGGATGATCATATGATTCTATTATGTTAGCATTGTTGAGAGATTCACTAGTGTAGAAAAGCCTAGCTATAGCGTGGCGATAATGGACTTGCTGACGTAGACACCCGCCGCCACCAACATGGTGCCACAGTTAAAAAATAGTGGTGGCGTTGGATCCTACGCCAGCAGTATATTACATGATGTTGGTGCCCAAAGTGGCCAACGCCAGTTATACATCTATACTACCTTTGTCGTGCGTTATTGTCCAATGCCAGCAATTTGTTTTTTTGATAATAAAAAAACTCCTTCAGAAATTAAGAGCTTAAATTTCACAAAAGGTACTGATCAATTAAACATACTCATAAACTTAATAAGAGTTTAAAACTTAGTACTAATGAACTAAACATACTCATAAACTTCAAACTTTAAAACTTAGGTAGTACTGAACAACTAAACATACTCATAAACTTCAGAGTTTAAAACTACACAAAAGGTAATGCAATAATTAAACTACTCAACATCATCAAGGATTAACTCCAGCTGGCGAAGCTTTTTCCGATTGTTCTCTCCATCTATTTTGAAGTGATCAACATCTGTCTGTAGGTTAGACTTCTCTATCCTATATTTTTTTCTCCAGCTTCAAGTTGTCCCTCTTCTCCGTCAACTCATCCCTCAGATCCCTCAGTTTGTTTGACTTAGTGAGGGCATTAGCACCCTTTGCGAGCAGACTATCCCTTTCATTCTTTAGTAAGGCATTGTTTTCTTCGAGTTTTTTGATGCTCCACTCTAACTGCTCTAATCGCCACTGATTCCACTTCTGCACGTCGCCCACCGATTCATTGTTGCTTGATGATTTGTCCATATGTGCTGTAATGAAAGCTCACCATCTTATAGAATGAAGAATTTAAAAATAACATACATAATTTAAAAAGAACTAGAACATAATTAAGCACCGTAAAATTTAGTAAAATTATGAATCATTATGAAATACAGTGTGCTCTTTTATCTATCATGACAATTTATCTACATGTTATACTATAGCTACTTTAAAAAGAGTTATACTACAGCTAGTCTATCGTGACAATTTATCTATCATGGTGAATTCATCTACATGTTATACTACAGCTAGTTTAACAAGAGTTGTACTACAACTAGTCTATCATGACAATTTATCTACCATCACAATTTATCTATCATGGCGAATTCATCTACATGTTATACTACAGCTAGTTTAACAAGAGTTGTACTACAGCTAGTCTATCATGACAATTTATCTATCATGACATTTATCTATCATGGCGAATTCATCTACATGTTATACTACAGCTTGTTTAAAAAGAGTTGTACTACAGCTCGTCTATCATGACAATTTATCTATCATGACATTCACGGTGAATTTTAGCATCTACATGTTATACTACAACTAGTTTAAAAAGAGTTGTACCACATCTAGTCTTTCATGACAATTTATCTATCATGGCGAATTTAAGCATCTACAGCTAGTTTAAAAAGAACTAGAACATAATTGAATTACCTATGCTTTAGTGTTGGGCGTCGAGCGGGGCGGCCTCACGCTCCTCCTCCGACGAAGACGGGCCGGGTCGGGGGGCAGCGTCGGGTGGAGACAGGCAGCGTCGGGCGGGGCGAAGACGGGCAGCGTCGGGTGGCGGCGGCGGCGGCGGCGGCGGCTGGGATCGAGAGGAGGACGGGTGGAGTTGGGGATCGAGAGAGTGAGGACGAAAGGATAAGGTTTTACTGCGCCGGGACCTGTTAAACCGACTAGTGCTGGCGTGGGCCTAATGGACCTGAATGCGCAACGCCAGGCCTAATTTGCAACGCCAGTACTAAGAAAATAGCTATGGCGTACGAACTTTAGCCACGCCAACAATAATATGTGAAAGGTGAGAGCGTTGGGGTCCTCATACAAGTGACGTTCGGCAGAATTTGAACGCCACCACTATGGGTGTAGCAATAACATGCAAATTTAGCCAACGCCAGCACTATTTGAAAATATTAGTGCTGGCGTTGGAGGGAAATGGTGCGCCACAAACAAGTGTTGTGCCTAGCCATTTATCCACTAGTGATTGCACTAGTAAAAGTATGAACCCTGGGCCTTATTTCCAAGCATTTATACAATGTTTTGCTCGCTGTTTGTCACTTGCTACCTTGCTGTTTTTATATTTTCAGATTACAAAAACCTATATCTGCCATCCATATTGCACTTGTATCACCATCTCTTCGCCAAACTAGTGCACCTATACAATTTACCATTGTATTGGGTGTGTTGGGGACACAAGAGATTTCTTGTATTTGATTGCAGGGTTGTTTGAGAGAGACCATCTTCATCTTACACCTCCCATGGATTGATAAACCTTAGGTCATCCACTTGAGGGAAATTTCTTGCTGTCCTAAAAAACTCTGCACTTGGAGGGCCAACAACGTCTACAAGAATAAAGTTGCATAGTAGACATCAAGCTATTTTCTAGCACCATTGCCGGGGAGGTGAGTGCCTGAAGGTATATCTTTAGATCTTGCAATTAAATCTTTTAATTTCTTGTTTATCACCAGTTTGGTTTATCAAAGAAAACTACAAAAAAAATGGAATTGATTTTGCATCAAGTTCTTTACCTTTATGATGTTTTTCTTGAAAATGATGGATCAGAAAATTGTGCCAAAGTGTTAGAAGAAGAGTTCAATAAAATGTTTGGCATTAAATCCTCGAATGATGAGCATGATAGCAATGTTGTTAGTATGCATTCTATGAATATCCATGATGCTAATGATATTCAAATCCACAAGCTTGGGGATGCTATTTTTGATGAAGATGATATTTTTAGTCCCCCAAGTTTTGATAAGCAAATTTATTATGATGATAGCATGCCTCCTATTTATGATGATTATATTGATGAAAGAGGGTTTGGAAGAGTGTCAACTCTAGGTACTAATGATACCACTATCTTGGAGGGTGTTCAATCTTATTGTAATAATGATAAAAGTGGATTTGGAGAGGTCATGACTTTATTTAGTGATGAGTTCACTATTTTGGAAGAGGTTTCAATTGACCATGACAACAGAGTTGCTATCTATGATGATTATGGTGATGACATGTATGCTATAAAGAGTAATAACAACCATGAAACTTGTCGTCATGATTTTAATATTCAATGTGGTTATGTCAATCAAGTGTCTCATGATATTTATTTTGGTGAGTTTGCTCCCACTATTATGAAGAAATTTGCTTATGTGGAGAGTAATAAATTTTCTATGATTGTGGATCATGAAAAGAATGATGTACTCCCTCCGTTCCACAATGTAGTGCATATAGATTTTTTGAAAATTCAAACTTTATGAACTTTGACCAAGTTTGTAGACAAATATATATACATCTAGAATACCAAATACATATCATTAGATTCATCGCAAGATGTACTTTCATATTGTATATATTTGGTATTATAAATATAGATATTTTTTTTCTATAAACTTGGTCAAAGTTTGTAAAGATTGACTTTTCAGAAAATCTATATGCACTACATTATGGAACGGAGGGAGTATGTGATAATTATATTGTTCAATTCCTTCATGATGCTACTGAAAATTATTACGAGGGAGGAACATATGCTTGTAGGTATTGCAATAATATCAAGTTTCCTCCCTATGTATTCAAAGTTTTGAAGTCATGCTTGTTTTGTCTTCCTATGCAAGTTGATTCTTGCTCCCATAAATTGTTTTCATGCAAAATACCTTTGCATGGGAAGTGTGTTAGACTTTTATATCCCTGCCATGTGATTTATGATGCTCTCTTGCATATTTCAATTACTATTCTTACGTGAGCATCACTGAAATCACCATGCCTAGATAAAAGTCTTTAAAGAAAAGCGCTTGTTGGGAGGCAACCCAACACTTTTCCTTTATGTTTTTGTGTGTTCACATGATTAATATACTATAGTAATCATGTTTTGTGTCTTTTATTTCAATAAAGGGCCAAATAAAACCTTTGGGATAGTGTGGATATTTGCTAGTTTGATTGTGTGCAAAAACAGAAACTTTTACGTACAGTGCAGAATTTCTCTGATTTTAATAGTGAGTCAAAAAATTCTAATTTTTTTACACAGTTTTTATATGCAAATCCTCTACGTTTTTTTAATTTTTCAGAATTTATATATATATGGAAATATGGATTTCACTCAGATCTTCACATAGTGTTCTGTTTTTGACAGATTCTGTTTTGCATGCATAGTTTACTTGTTTTAGTGCTCCCATAGCTTGTATTTAGTGATATAAATTATGGGATTGAAATAATACAGTAGGTATTATGTGAGAACAATTGTGAATCTTGTCTTGACAGTACCTAAGTGAATGATCTATTTTTGTTATACTAACCCATCTCACGAAGTTTCGTTAAGTTTTGTGTGATTGAAGTTTTCAAGTTTTGGGTAAGACACCGATATGAGGAGAATAAGGAGTGGTAATACCCTAAGCCTGGGTATTCCCAAGGCACCCTGAAGGTAATATCCAAGGAAGACTCAAGCATCTAAGCTTGGGGATGCCCTGGAAGGCATCCCCTCTTTCGTCTTCAGTGCTATCGGTATATCTTACTTAGAACCATATTTTATTCGTCACATAATATGATTTTTGCTTGGAGCATCATCTTATTTTGTTAAAATTTGTTTGATGTTATTTATAATCTTGTTTTCCAATAAAAATTTCCAAGAATTGTCTTTTAGGATGCTTGAATTGCATGTTTGATGTGTGCTGTGTAAAAACAGAAACTTTTGTTGTAGTGTTTGAATTTTAATATTTTACTTGAATGTGAAAAGTTTCTGAAATTTTTACATGGTAATTGCATATAATTGTTTTAGCATGTACTAAATGTTCAGAATTTTTGGAGTTACATAAGTTCACTTTGTAAATTAATTGCTACAGGTTGTCCTGTTTAGACAGATTGCTGTCATAGTTTTGTTATCTACTTCTCCTATAGTTTTCATGACTTATATTGGTAGATATAAATTGTGTAAATGATAGTATACAGTATATAATGTTTTAAAATTATTATGCAACTTGTCTTGACAGTACATAAAGAGTTGATTTATTCTTATGTGCACTAACCTATCTCACGAGTTCTTTTCTAGTTTTTTGTGGATGAAGTTTTTGAGACCTAGGTGATACCATGATATGAGAGGAATTAAAGAGAAACAAGATCTCAAGCTTCGGGATGCCCAAGGCTCCCCAATTCAATATTACAAGAAGTCTCAAGCATCTAAGCTTGGGGATGCTACGCATCCCACCTCTCTTCATCACAATTATCGGTTAGCCTTTGATCCTAAGTTTTTATTCGTTCACATGATATGTGTTGTTCTTGGAGTGTATTTTGTTTTGTTGCTGTTTGAATAAAATATCAGATATGAAAATCTTTATTGAGAGAGAGTCCTCACATAGCTACTTAATTGTTTGACTACTTTTTATACTTCACTTATAACTTTTGAGAGTAGTTAGATGTTTACTCTTGTGCTTCACTTATATCCTAAGAGTAATCTGTGAGTGAATTAAATATGAAATTATCAATGTGCTATATTCTTAGTAGCAGGTTCACATTTGGTTTAGAAAGTAAAATCTGTTGAAGTTTGACAATCACAATATTGGTCATACAAGCAATTCATGAATGATTGGTATAAGAAAGAGAACTTTCACATACAAATATATTATCTTGGACATCTTTTATGATTATGAATACCCATTAATTATTTTCAACCTTGATCAAATTGCTGAAGTTGTACAAGGAAGACAATGTAATGGTTATGTTTGGGTATATTTGCATAGAAGTTATATTGTTATGGATCCTCTAACATGTGGTGCTTGTTTAGAACCTTTTGCTAGCCAAAACTTCATACTAAGTAGAGATACTACTTGTGCATCCAAATCCTTGAGCCAAGTTTCTTCCATGAGAGTCCACCATACCTACCTATATATGGTATTTCATTGCCATTCCAAGTAAATTTGCACATGCCACATCTAAACATTCAAATAAACATCTGTTTTGTGTGCTCGTACCGCTCATGAAGAGACAAGGCGGTCATTATCTTCCATGCTAAGTGGGTTATTCTCAAGATGAGTGTTTATTCACTTGTCATTGCATGAGAGAGGCTGGTAAAAAGGATGCCCGGTCCTTCATAATACAAAAATAAATAAACAATAACTCCCCCTAGAAGGTTGATTGTTTGGAGGGCAACTATGGATTCCGCCAGCCATGGAATGTGTTTTAATGGTGGAGGGGAGTAAAAAATTTATTCTGTTTGGGAACTGCAAATAATGTGATTAGCATGGAAGATATTGAAAACTCTGTTGTGACGTTGACAGGAAAATTATACCACTCAAAATTACATATTCATCTCTGTTTTAAACAATGAGCTCTGGCACCTCTGTAAATCCCTACTTCCCTCTGCAAAGGGAAAATCTATTTACTTCTATGTGATTTATTTTCATGTTATTTACTCATTATGTTGAGTCAACTTCTTATTCCAACCTCAATCTATTAGTTGGAAAGCATCATGTGGTGGGGAAAGATCCAAACACATATATCTAATCTAATATATTTGATCATGATTCATTATTGTTGACAATTATCTTCATGATAAGTATGTTGGGAGGCGAAACATTAAGCCCCTATCTTTGTTTGTGTTCGGTGGATGTTGTTTGTTCTAAAAATATGCTTTGAGTATTAGCAATCATAGAAGACTATATGATAATTGAGTATGTGGAGCTCTTAATTAGACTTGATGATGCATTGAAATTGTTTGGTGAGTAAGAACATAGGTTGTTAAGTTTCAAGAGAATGCGTTGTTTGGACCATGTCATGTGAATTGATTGCTACTTGATCATGAGAAGTTTTATGAGAAAAGATTTGATGTTTATGACGCTAAAAAAGTGATTGGAATTATCATTGATCAAAATTATATACTATGCTAGCATTCACACTTCATAAATTACTTATTTTATCATTCACCCACTCGAGGACGAGTAGGAATTAAGCTTGGGGATGCTGATACGTCTTCAACATATCGATAATTTATGAAGTATTCATGCCATATTTGCCTATGTTTACAATACTTTTATATGGTTTTGATGCACTTTATATGATTTATTTAGAACTAACCCGGACTGACGTTGTTTTCAGCAGAATTACCGTGGTGTTGTTTTTGTGCAGAAAATAAAAGTTCTCGGAATCGCCCGAATTTTTTTATGATTTTTTCTAGAGAAAATGAGAAATACTGGAGCGAAGAACACCGGAAAGGAGTCACCTATGGGCCACAAGGCAACATGGCATGCCCTGTTAGCTTGTGGGGCCCACGTGGCTCCGGCTAGCGTGATTCCAACACTAAAAACTCATATAAATCCAGAAACCCCCGAAAGTTAACCTAGAACTTCTGCTCCACCGCCGCAACTCTCTGTATCGAAGAAAAAACCATTTGGAGCCTTTCCAGTACCCTGTCGGAGAGGGAAAATCATCACCGGTGGCCATCTTCATCATCCTGGCGGAGGCCATGACGAGGAGGGAGTAGTTCACCCTCGGGGCTGAGGGTATGTACCAGTAGCTATGTGTTTGATCTCTCTCTCTCTCTCTCTCTCTCTCTCTCTCTCTCTCTCGTGTTCTTGAGATGTCACGATCTTGATGTATCACAGGCTTTGTTAATATAGTTGGATCATATGGTGTTTGTCCCTTGCTAGCTTGTTGTGATGAATTGAATCTTTCCCTTTGAGATTTTGTTATGTCGGATTGAATATTGGATTCGAGATCACTTGACGTATGTCTTGGTACTCAACTTGCGGATTCCCGTGGTGACAATGGGATAATCTATGCATAGGGGTTGATACACGATCTTGTCCTACCTTCTCCGATAGGAATCTTGGGGTACTCTTTGAAGTTCTTTGTGTTGGATTGAATATGATAAATCTGAAATTGTTTGATGCATGTCAAATAATTAACGCACGGATACTTGTGGTGACATTGGAGTGTCTAGGTAACACTAGGGTTGATTGGTATATATCATTGGTGTTATTTTAGTACGAACTGTAGGGTTGTTTGTGACACCTATAGGAATAGCCCAAAAGATTGATCGAAAAGAATAACTGTGAGGTGGTTCTACTACCTACACCAATTTCATCTTATGTTCTCTGCTAGATATGAACTTTGGAGTGATTCTTTGTTGCACTTTGAGGGATGATCATATGATTCTATTATGTTAGCATTGTTGAGAGATTGCACTAGTGAAAGTATGAACCCTAGGCCTTATTTCCAAGCATTTATACAACGTTTTGCTCGCTGTTTGCCACTTGCTACCTTGCTGTTTTTATATTTTTAGATTACAAAAACCTATATCTACCATCCATACTGCACTTGTATCACCATCTCTTCGCCGAACTAGTGCACATATACAATTTGCCATTGTATTGGGTGTGTTGGGGATTTCTTGTATTTGATTGCATGGTTGTTTGAGAGAGACCATCTTCATCCTACACCTCCCACAGATAGATAAACCTTAGGTCATCCACTTGAGGGAAATTTTCTTCTGTCCTACAAAACTCTGCACTTGGAGGCCCAACAACGTCTACAAGAATAAAGTTGCATAGTAGACATCACGCAGATGGGGTGAACGAGATGGAGCCGGCGCTGACAAACCGGGGGG
The DNA here is from genome assembly GCA_039707655.1 of Elymus sibiricus. Taxonomy (NCBI): domain Eukaryota; kingdom Viridiplantae; phylum Streptophyta; class Magnoliopsida; order Poales; family Poaceae; genus Elymus; species Elymus sibiricus. Next base: position 380,485,038 of record CM077675.1, on the reverse strand, counting down.
TGGTGCTGCAAGGGTTGCATCCATTGATTGGAATTTTGTAGAATTAGATGACCCTACAGATTTTTTTCACTGCACCAATGGCCGACACTGAGATGGAAAATTTTATTGGAATTCCAGTAGATGATATAGATAAGGAGGAGAGGGGTGAATCTAGTTTGCATGCGGATGCTAATAGAGATTCATCTAAAGATGTGGATGGACAGTTGATGGAAGATGGTGTTGATCGTGTTGATGATGCACACGGTGATGAGCTAGTGAATGTCCATGACAAAGAAATCCCTATAATTGAAGTGGGAAAGTTGTGGCCAAACATGGATGAGTTTAGGATGTTTTTCAAGACTTATGCAGTCAAGCATGAGTTTGATGGCAAGACTAAGTGGACTGATAGAAAGAAGTTTTATGCGATATGCAGAGGTTTTGATGAAAACGACAAGCCTTGCAAGTGGTACATATCTTCTAGATGCCAACTTGATGGAAGTACCATCAGGGTTAATCAAATCCCACATCAACATACTTGTATAACAAGTTCATAGTGAGTACCAACCATGACATCACACATTTGGGTTGCAGAAAAGATTACTCTTATTTTAGCCAAGATACCAAACACTACAACAAAGAAACTTCTAGTAGACCTAGAAAATCAGTAGAACATTAAGCTGAAAAATACCACAGTGTGGAAGGCAAAAGAAAGGGCCATGAAACAATTATATGGTGATTGGGCAAATACCTTTACAACGTGTTTGTTTGGGGGGAGTTGTAGATGGGGAATGGGAGTTTAAGGTATATGGGAGTTAAATTCCTTTGATTGGCTCAGGGACATGGGAGTTGAGATGGGAAGAGGAAGGGGAATTAAGAGGTCCAACTCCCTTCAATCTCTTCCCTGGGAGGACCAGGTAATTAAGCGTGGGAGTGGAAATTGACGTAACAAGAAAAAACTGTTCGCTCATGTCTTGTTGTTTAACGGCTGATAAAGCGCTCATTTTTCTTATCCATACTCCCATATTGTCAACAATTCTAAGTTTTGTATGCACGACCATAAACCAAACAAAGGAAAATAACTCCCTGTAGAATTCCCACCGATAAATACTACCACATACCAAACATGGGATTGGGAATAATAATCTACTTCCCAAGTCTAATTTCTTCACAAACTCCCCCTCATAAACTCCCATGCCCAATCCCTCAAGATGCCAAACACGCTGTTAGGATGCTTTATAACTTCAAAGCAGAGGTGGAGAAGAGGTTGATAATCCCTAAGTGCAAGGAATCATCGTAGCACTTTCCAAAGATGGAAGCGATAAGTATGGAGTGTCGAACCCACAAGGAGCTAAAGGTAAGATCAATATTCTCTCAAGTCCTATCTGCCACCGATAAAACTCTACGTACACCAAGTGTTTGCTTCTATCTAGAAATGAGAAATAAAATTGCGTTGTGGGTAATAAGAGGATAGCTTTGCATGATATTGGAGAACTAAAATATGAAAATAGTTGCTGCATAAATAAAGTTAGAATATATTACAATATATTACAAATAGCGAGTGTGGAATAATGATGGTATGGTGTGTGGAATCATCCTAGGCAATCGATAACAAGATCGATAATCATTCTTGCAATTTTATATGAGGGAGAGGCATGAGCTAACATACTTTCCATACTCAGATCATATGAACTTATGATTGGACATATAGCAAGCATCCGCAACTACTATAAATCATTAATGCAAACCCAACCATAGCATTACAAGTCCCCTTTACTCCCATACGCAACAATCCCCTTACTCGGGTGTAAGCTTCTGTCACTCTAGCCACCCACTATAGGTGAATCATGAACGTATTACAACACCCTACAACGAGAATCCCGCACGTGTGCGCGGCACGGAGGGCACCATAGGACAGCACCAAAACAAAACATACACTCAAACCAATCAAGATCATCAATCAATCCAAAGGACAACATAAATCTACTCAAACATCATAGGATGGCAACACATCATTGATTAATAATATGTGGCATGAAACACCAGTAGGGGATTACAGCAGGGTGCTGGAGAGTGGACCGCCGTAGATAGATGAGGGAAGGTGATGGAGATGGTGATGTTGATGAAGACGATCACCGCGGCGATGGTTCCCCCGGCGGCACTCCGGCGCCACCAAAAGAGAGGGGAAGAGAGTCTCCCCCTTAGGTTTCCTCCTCCTTGGCCTCTCCCTAGATGGGGAGAGGTTCTCCCCTCTGGTCCTTGGCATCCATGGCTCCCGGAGGGGCGAAAGCCCCTCTGAGATTGGATCTCTCTCTCTGTTTTCCTCTCTGTTTTCTCTCCAGATTGGTTTTTTATCGATACAAAGAGTTGCGGCGGCGAGGCGAAGAGCCTAGGTTAACTTTCAGGGGTTTATGGATTTATAGGATTTTTCAGCGCTGGAATCACGTCAACCGGAGCCACGTGGGCCCCACAAGCTAACTGGGCACGCCCAGGGGGGTGGGCGCGCCCTGTTGGATTGTGTCCCATAGGTGGCTCCCCTCCGGTGGTTCTTCGCTCCGGTATTTATTATTTTCTCCAAAAAATCATAAAAAAGTTTCGGGCGATTCCGAGAACTTTTATTTTTTGCAGAAAAGACAACACCACGGTAATTCTGCTGAAAATAGCATCAGTCCGGGTTAGTTCTAATTAAATCATATAAAGTGCATCAAAACCATATAAAATTATTGTAAACATAGGTAAATATGACATGAATACTTCATAAATTATCGATATGTTGGAGACGTATCAGCATCCCCAAGCTTAATTCTTGCTCGTCCTCGTGTAGGTAAATGATAAAAGAAATAATTTATGAAGTGTGAATGCTAGCATAGTGCATAAGTTTGATCAATGATAATTTCAACCACTTTTCCTAGCATCATAACATCAACTCTTTCTCATAAAACTCATCATGATAAAGTAGCAACCAATTCACATGTTATGGTTCAAACAATGAATTCTCTTGAAACTTAACAACCTATGTTCTTAGTCACCAAACAATTGCAATTCAACTTATTCTCAACAAAGTCTAAGTAAGAGCTCCACATACTCAATCATCATATAGTCTTCTATGATTGCTAGTACTCAAAGCATATTTTTAGAACAAATGGCATCCATCGAACACAGAGAAAGATAGGGGCTTAATGTTTCGCCTCCCAACTCATTTATCATAGAGATAATTGTCAACAATAATAAGTCATGATCAAGTAACAAGCTATTCACATGTGAATAGCTAGCATAGTATATAGGTTTGATCAATGTTACTTCCAATCACATTTTCCAGCATCATAAACAACAACTCTTTTCTCATAGAACTTCTCATGATCAAGTAACAAGCTATTCACATGTTAAAGTATAGACCATAAACTTTCTTGTAAACTAGAAAACTATGTTTTCAGTCATCAAAAAATAACAATTCATCTTATTTTCACGAAGGGTCTGCGTAAGAGCTTTGATTTAGCAAATTCCACATACTCAACTATCATTTAGTCTTCCATGATTGCTAACACTCAAAGCATATTTTTAGAACAAGCAGTTTCAATCAAACACATAGGAAGACACGGGCTTAATATTCCGCCTCCCAACTTATTTATCTCAAGGATAATGTCAACAATAATGAATCACGATCACCTATATACAACTGGATATATGTGCATGGATCTTTCCCCGCCACATGATGCTTGCCAACTAAAGAATTAATAGATTGGAATAGGGATGAACATTATTGACTCATGCATAAAATTAAATATAGAAAAGTAAATACATAAAAGTAAAAGATAGGCCCTTCGCAGAGGGAAGCAGAGGTTGTCATGCGCTTTTTATTTTTGGATGTGCAATCTCTTAATGAAAAGGAACGTCACTTTATATTGCCCCTTGTGATGGCAACCTTTATTATGCAGTCCATCGCTTTTATTTCTTCACCATCACAAGTTCATACAAAGCTTATTTTCCCTTCCAATAAAAGATCATACATATTTAGGAGTAATTTTTATTGCTTTTTGCACCGATGACAACTTACTTGAAGGATCTTATTCAATCCATAGGTAGATATGGTGGACTCTTATGGCAAGAAACTAGGTTTAGGGTTTTTTGGATGCACAAAGTACTATCTCTACTTAGTACGGATTTTTGGCTAGCAAAAGATCCTAAGCAAGCACCACATGTTAGAGGATCCATGACAATAACTTCTATGTGAATATAAACAAACATAACCATTACGTTGTCTTCCTTGTCCAACGTCAACTATTTGATCAAGTTTGAAAATAATTAATGGGGGCTCACAATCATAGAAGATGTCCAAGATAGTATATTTACATGTGAAATCTCTCTTCCTTCAATATTCTTTCATGAATTGTTCAAGTGGCCAATGCTATGTTTGTTAACCTCCAATAAATTTTATTGCTTATACTCTTAGTATGTGAAGTCACTACTCCCCATGGGACAAGCATATGAAGCATATATAATTTCACGTTTTATGACATTCAATTCATTCAACATTTTCTCTTAGGATATAAGTGAAGCACAAGAGTGATCATCAAACTACTCTCAAAAAGATATAAGTGAAGTTCATAGAGCATTATAAAATGAATATAGAGATACTAATATCCATGCTCAAAGTATATAAGTGAAGCACATGAAGCATTCTATAAAGCCATACTCAAAATTAAGTGAAGCGCATGAAGCATTCTATAAAGCCATACTCAAAAGATTTAAGTGAAGAGCATGAAGCATTATATAAATAAGCCAAGGATTATATCATACCAGCATGGTGCATAATATAAAAGGGAATAATAAACACAAAGGATGCTCCAAGAATAGCACAAGTGAACGAATACAAACTTATGATCATCATAGGCTAACTGGTAATTGTTGACGAAGAGGGGTGGGATGCGTAGCATCCCCAAGCTTAGATGCTTGAGACTTATTGAAATATTGACTTGGGGAGCCTTAGGCATCCCCAAGCTTGAGCATTTTTATCTCGTTTAATCCTCTCATATCCCGGTTTCACCTAAGTCTCAAAAACTTCATCCACATAAAACTTGAAAAGAACTCGTGAGATAGGTTAGTACATATAAAAATAAATCAACACTTCATGTACTGCCAAGACAAGTTGCATAATAATTTTCAAACATTAGGTACTATATACTATCATTCCCACAATTTATATCTACCAATATAAGCCATGAAAACTCTAGGATAAGTAGATAACAAAACTATGACAGTAATCTGTCCAGACAGAACAATCTGTAGAAAATTATTTATAAAGTGTAATTATGTAACTCAAAAAATTCTGAAAATTTGGTACAATCTAAAGAATTTGTATCACAGTACCATGTAAAAATTTCATAAACTTTCCACGTTCCAGTAAAATATGAAAATTCAAACACCACAACAAAAGTTTATGTTTTTACAGTCACACATCAAACATGCAATTGAGACATCTTAAAGCAATTCTTGGAACCTTTTATTGAAAAACATGATTATGAATAACATATAACAAAGAACAACAAAAATGAAATAATGCTCCAAGCAAAACACATATTATGTGACGAATAAAAATATAGCTCCAAGTAAGGTATTCCGTTAGTGTTGAAGACGAAAGAGGGGATGCCTTCCGGGGCATCCGCAAGCTTAGACTATTGAGTATTCCTTGGATATTATATTGTGGGTGCCTTGGTCATCCCCAAGTTTAGGGTCTTGACGCTCCTTATTCTCCTCATATCGGCATCTCAAAACTTGAAAACTTCAATCACACAAAACTTAACATAAACCTCGTGAGATCCGTTAGTATAATAGACAAATCATAAAATTTAGGTACTGTTATAAATTGATTCACATTTAATTATTGCATAATTTATTGTATTATAACTTCTACATGGCTTATAACCCCCGATATAATCCATAGCATCATCAAAACAAGCAAACTTTTCAAGCAAAAACAGAATCTGTCTAAAACAGAACAGTCTGTAATGATCTGTAGAGGAACTATACTTCCGTAACTCCAACAATTCTGAAAAATTAGAATAGCCTGGGGAATTTGTATACCAATACTTTGTAAAAAATTAGATCAAAAATACGTTCTATTAAAATCAGAGAAATTATGCACTGGACGCAAAAGTTTCTGTTTTTGCACAGGATCAAATCTACTATCATCCAAATCATCCCAAAGGCTTTACTTGGCACATTATTGAAATAAAATACACAAAACATGATTAATACATTAGCTTAATCATTTTAAAACATAAAAAACAGAAAGGATAAGTGTTGGGTTGTCTCCCAACAAGCGCTTTTCTTTAAAGCCTTTTAGCTAGGCATAATGATTTAAATGATGCTCGCATAAGAATAGTAGATGAAACATGCAAAAGAGCATCATGAGTATTATGAAAAGCACATTATTTTTATGGTACAGTGGTAAATGTAAGGGAATAATTATTTTTATGAGAAACTTCTATGAAAAATTCTATATTGTTTCCATGAGCATGAACACAAGTGTTCAAGGTCGACCCTCACTTCTTCAATGCATAACTTTCCAATCGCTTCTCTAAGTAAAAAAATTGTGTTTTTAATTTTTCAATTTTTTTGTTTGTTTCACCCACAACTAAATAAATAAAACAAGAAAACATAAACAAAATGAAACAAAATCTACTTAGTGATAGAAGAAAACAAGCATACACGAAAATATTAACCCCACGCTATTGCTCCCCGGCAACGGCGCCAAAAAAGAGCTCGATAATCCCCTAGTGCAAGGAATCATCATAGCACTTTCCAAAGATGGAAGTGATAAGTATGGAGTGTCGAACCCACAAGGAGCTAAAGGTAAGATCAATATTCTCTCAAGTCGTATCTTCCACCGATATGACTCTACGTACACCAAGCGTTTGCTTCTATCTAGAAACGAGAAATAAAACTGTGTTGTGGGTAATAAGAGGATAGCTTTGCATGATATTGGAGAACTAAAATATGAAAATAGTTGCTGCATAAATAAAGTTAGAATATATTATAGTATATTACAAATAGCGAGTGTGGAATAATGATGGTATGGTGTGTGGAATCATCCTAGGCAATCGATAACAAGATCGATAATCATTCTTGCAATTTTATATGAGGGAGATGCATGAGCTAACATACTTTCCGTACTTGGATCATATGAACTTATGATTGGACCTCTAGCAAGCATCCACAACTACTAGAAATCATCAAGGTAAACCCAACCATAGCATTAAACATCAAGTCCCCTTTACTCCCATACGCAACAGCCCCTTACTCGGGTAGAAGATTCTGCCACTCTAGCCACCAACTATAAGCGAACCATGAACATATTGCAACACCCTACAGTGAGAATCCCTATTGTTTGCGCGGCACAGAGGGTACCATAGGACAGCAGCAAAATAAAACATACACTCAAACCAATCAAGATCATCAATCAATCCAAAGGACAACATAAATCTACTCCAACATGATAGGATGGCAACACATCATTGATTAATAATATGTGGCATGAAACACCATGTTCAAGTAGGGGATTACAATGGAGTGCGGGAGAGTGGACCGCCATAGATAGATGAGGGAAGGTGATGGAGACGGTGATGTTGATGAAGACGATCACCGCGGCGATGGTTCCCCCAGCAGCACTCCGACGCCACCAGAAGAGAGGGGGAGAGAGTCTCCCCCATAGGCTTCCTCCTCCATGGCCTCTCCCTAGATGGGGGAGATGTTCCCCCTTTGTTCCTTGGCCTCCATGGCTCCCTGAGGGGCGAGAGCCCCTTCGAGATTGGATCTCTCTATCTGATTTCCTCTCTGTTTTCTCTCCAGATTAGTTTTTCGTCGATACAAAAAGTTGCGGCGGCGAGGCAGAGAGTCTAGGTTAAATTTTGGGGGTTTCTAGATTTATAGGATTTTTCAGCGCTGGAATCACATCAACCGGAGCCACGTGGGCCCCACAAGCTAACAGGGCGCGCCCAGGGGGTGGGCACGCCCTATTGGCTTGTGGCCCACATATGGCTCCCCTCTGGTGGTTCTCCGCTCCGGTATTTCTTATTTTCTCTAGAAAAAATTATAAAAAAGTTTCGGGCGATTCCGAGAACTTTTATTTTCTGCGCAAAAGACAACACCACGGTAATTCTAGTGAAAACAGCGTCAGTCCGGGTTAGTTCTAATGAAATCATATAAAGTGCATCAAAACCTTATAAAAGTATTGTAAACGTAGGTAAATATGGCATGAATACTTCATAAATTATCGATACGTTGTTGAGATAGATACCGAGGTAACAGAGGATGGCAAAGTCGTTTTCTCTAAGTTCTTTATGGCTTTAAAGACTTGCATCGATGGCTTCAAAGCAGGGTGTCGTCCATATTTTAGCATAGGCTCTTCTTCTTTGACCAGGAAGTGGAATGGTCAATTGGCAGCATGCAACCTCTAGATGGCCACAATTGGATGTTCCCTGTTGCTATTGGCTTGTTTCAGTCAGAGACAGAGGTTTCATGGACATGGTTCATGATGCAGCTGAAAAGATGCATAGGGCCATTGTCACCTTTGGCATTCCACATAGATGCATGTAAAGAGCTAGAAATTGCAGTCCAGAATGTTTTTCCCTATGCTGAGCAGAGGGAGTGCTTCAGCCATATGTGGATGAATTTGATCAAAGAATTCAGTGGGAAAGAATTTGAGCACATGTGGCCAGCAGCAAGATCTTACACTAATCAGACACATTCATATCATCTTGGTAAGATAATGGCAGCATGTAGTGAGTTTGGTCCATGGATGAACACCTACCATTCTCTATTATGGTACAAGTTAGGATTTAACACTGCCATCAAGTGTGATTATATCAACAACAACTTGGCAGAGTGTTTTAATAACAAGGTGAAGCCGTTTATAAACTTGCCTATGCATGACATGGTTGACCAAATAAGGATCATGATCATGCGTTTGTGGGAATTGATAAGAAGGATTGGTGATTGTCTGCAGGGGATAAGCTTCCTGTAGTGGTACAACAGGTGGTCAACAGGAGCAGAAATATTACACATTTTTCTATTGAAAAATCTACAATGTGGGGTGCTGAAGTTAGAGACACCAAGACTGGAAAGCAGCATGATGTTAACAATGAAATGCATGACTGCACTTGCCTCGAGTGGCAACACACTGGGAAACCATGTGAGCATGCCATGCTTTTCTTGGCCTCCCGCCCGAATATAAACATGCACCAATATTTTCATGAATATTACTCGGTGGCAAGATTCAAGGCTGCATATGCAACTCCAATTCCAACACTTACAGATCAGTCTTAGTGGCCTGAAGTGGAAATCGAGTTTTCCATGTGTCCTCCCTTAACGAAAAGAAAGGCTAGTAGGCCTAAGGAGAGTACATTCAAGCCATCGTTTGAGAAAGTTGAGAGTAGTAAGAAGGGAGAGAAAGATGCAAAGCCTAGGAGGTCACAGAAAGGTAACAAAAATAGATGCAAGCTATGCCATGAACTTGGGCACAGAAAAGGATCTCCAAAATGTTGTTACACTCCAGAAAGGCCAAAGCATGTTCATGTTTGTGATGCTTTTGATTTGCCTGCTATTTTCTATTACTAACCAAATGAAATGCTTTGTATGTCGGGAGGAAGCGTGCAGGGCAGCCCCTGGTTGCTGAAACATTGCAGACTGAAGCTAGTCTAGTGAAGAAAACCAAGACCATTAGTGAGCTTTGTGCTGTGAAATCAAAAGCAAGCTGTTGTAAGAAGAAGTGAAAACTATTAGTCTATGAGTCTCATTTTGTGTGATGTAATGCTACTTGTATTTTGATGTGTGTTGTACTTTGAGAACTATGTGCCATTATCCAAATTTGAGCCAGATTTCAAATTTGAACCGACTTTCAAATTTGAGGCACATTTCAAATTTTGACTAGTATGGGTATTGATGTTCTAGTGCATTCTCAAGTTTTATGCACGTTAGGTGATCAATCCGATCACTTTTGTGAAGTAAAACTCATATTCATGAAAAATGTGCTCCAAATGAGCTCCAAAGCTAGGGTAAACAACCCTATTTCTAAGATTTTTTTTCAAAGTTATCTAAATGAGCTAAAAAACCGTGTCATCAAGAGTGCAAATATAGGGTCCATGCCCAATATGGGGTTGTTTGGACAAACTATGCCATGATTAACCCTAAACCCTAGGTCAATCCCCTTGAAAAACATGCAAACTTGTTTGTGATAACTAAGTTATGTGAAGGGAATTTCATGAAAATATTCGTAGTCGTGGTTTCTTATTTTTCCTAGCAACTTAGTAACATAAAACGATGATGTGCACAAGTTTCATTTTTTGATTTTTTTTAAATTAATTATGCTCAACCCTAGCCCTCAAACCCCTCTCAATACCCCTCAAACCCCTCTTAACCCCCCCAAACCCCTCTCGAAACCCCGCACTATCAGGGCCGTTTGATTGCTTTTGAGAACGATTTAGATCAGGCGCTAGGGTTTGGCATGGTCAATCTGTGAGATGAGACTTGATTGGCTGGATGCGGGCGGGTGTTCCGTGGCTGCGGACATGAGTGGCCCACCTGGCAGCGGGGGGATAGGGACACGCCACAGCGGCCGTGGGCCGCGTGCTTGACGCCTTTTCTGAAACGCATTCAATATGGGCGAGACGCTTGTCGGGCCGATGGGCTGTCGTAGACAGGCCACCCGACGCAGCCTGCCATGCATGCGTGCAGCCACCTGGCGCAGCCTGCCCTACATGCGCGCCGCCACCCAACGCAGCCTGCCGTGCATGCGCGCCATCACGCAGCTTCGTCGCACCAGGGCAATTACTACACCATTGGAACGCAACTTTACCGGTCGACGCGCCTCGATTCAGTGTGGAAAATGAAGGCTCCGATGAACGCATTCAAACGGGTGCAAATTGCATCGCGGAACGCATTCAAACAGGCGTGTCACATCGCGACTATTTAAACACTTTCCATCTACATCTTCATGTCAACTCGATCTTATCCATCTTCTTCACCAAAAGCCAAAGCAAAAAACCAGATTCTACCCAAGACAAGATGCAGTTCTACGGCCCAACCTACCGTCTTCCGGCCACCGTGCCAGAGATTCGGTACCCCGTCGGGGTCGTCGTGGAGGACCCCCTATGTGTGTGGGCCATCTCAAGGTGGAGGGGCTCGACGGAGCTGGCATACTTTTTCCTTGCTGCCGGCTACCGCCACCTACCACGCGGCTCTCTGTGATGTTCCATGTGGAAGAGGTTTGTGCCATGGGGACCTTGTGATTGGCCTCACTGCTCGGTTCACCAACTGCTTCGACGCCCACTTCCTCCTCTACAAAGTCTTCTGGTGTGGGTGCGAGTTCATCGCCTTCACCACCCACAACATCTTCACCAACTTCGACAATGTCTTCCCCACCGCCAATGGCATGCACACACTCCCCTACAACACTGACGACGAGGAGTGAACTTGGTGGTGGAGGGACCAGGCCGTGGTAAGTTTTATTTGTAAGGGCGCTACTATAAGCCCTAATATCAATTTCTATTTATGCAATGTGTGTGTTCCCTACATATTAAGGGAATATATCAAGGGATTTCTATCTATCTATGTAATATATCAAATTTACTTCGTAATCTTGATGTCCTAATATTTCGATGTGTTGTCAAACAATGGCGGAGCTACAAAAAAATGTTGGGCGGGCCGGATAGTAAAAACTCGAAATACAATCATACAAACTTCATGCAAATACATCAAAGTGAATGCAAAGACTCGAAATACAATCATACATTTCACACATATTTTATTTAAATAGAAAGACAAATTAGGGGCTACTTCCAATCCTAAACTAAATCTTCTGGTTCAACCTGCGAGCAACACGCAACAAGCACGTCGTCGAAGCTTAGGCCATCCCAGAAGGTACGTCACCTGGTGACGTTACAGTGCGGCATCGGGTTAGGGCCATCGAAGCGCTGCATCCGAGCGGCGTGGTCCTGCTCGAGGATCTGCGGCTATGTTGGGTTGTTGGGATCGATAGGTGGATGCGCCCTCTCCTTCGGCGTTAGACCTGCACGATAGTTATGGACGGCGCACGAAAAGGGCACCGTACCAACGGTGGGGGACATGCGCCACCAGAAGCCCCCCCCCTCCCCCCCCCCCGCACTCAGAACCCATCCCACTGGCAAACGCGTGTCCGGTGGCACCGGGACGTCACAGATGGTGAGAAGCTTGGCTTCACGGACAGTGATACTGCGCGGCCACGGCATGGATGCGGAAGGGGAGGAGGGAGAGGAGAGGCTAGGGTTTGTGCTGCAGTGGCGCCAACGGCGCATAGGGTTGTGGTGGAGGCAGTCGGGGAAATGGGATGGGGGGACTGTATATATAGCATGGGAAGGGGTGGGTTAGCGGCGTTAAGAAACCATCAATGGGCGCGGCGGCACAACTCCCCGTGTGTGAAAACACGAGCAGTAGCGTATACGAAAACAACAGGCGATGTTGATTTAGTTTTGCATGCCCATGGGTCCCACAAGTCAGCCGCATACTATATAGGATCAACCGGCGACGCGCAATAAGTAATGCACGCGGCCAAATGTGGGTCCCAAGCGACTGTATGCACTAGCGACGCGAATGCATGCGGCCTTACATGGCGGTCCCATGCGTCAGCTGGCGATGCGAATGCATGCGGCCTTACATGACGGTTCCACCCGTCAGCAACAGCGATGCGAATGCATGCGGCCTTACATGTCGGTCCCACGCGTCAGCACAGGCGATGCGAATGCACGCGACCTTACATGTTGGTCCCACGAGTCAGCACCGGCGGTGCGAATGCATGCAGCCTTACATGTCGGTCCCACGCATCAAAACCGGTGTTGTGACGGTCAAAGGCTTTGACCCGACAACAAGGCCCCGTTTTGCCTCTTGTGAGGCGCGGGCGAGTGGAGGAGGGGGAAAGTGAGCACGGTAAGATGGGCGGGGCAAAACTGGGGAGAACTAAGGAACCAGGGACACGAAAATAGAAATCCCAAAGAATTAAGTCAAACGGAGGCTCAGGGTCCCCACATGGGTAGGTGGGGTGGTCACCCCCTGGTCGCACCACCTGACTATGTGGCTGCCTCGTGGTTCCCCTCGACCTCTCCCAAAGTTTCTAGGGCCTCTTATTGTCGAGCAAAAATCATCAAAAAAAATCATCGTGTTTGGACCTTCCTAGGTATGGATTTTCTGTGAAACCAAAAACAAGCTAAAAAATAGGAACTGACAATTGTCACTAAATTAATAAGTTAGTCTGAAAAAATAATATAAAATGATATATAAAACATACAAAAGTGATAATATAATAGCATTTAAAATTCAAAAATTATAGATATGTTGGAGACGTATCAGCATCCCTAATCTCAATTGTTGCTCGTCCTCGAGTAGGTAAATGATAAAACAAAGAACTTTTCATGTTGAATGCTACCTAACATGTTCTTTCAAAAAGCAAACACCAAACAGAAAATTGCAAAGGCTCGGATTGGTTCGGATATGATGATCTAACCCTAATTATTTTTTGTGGCTTTTTCGTGGACTGTAGGTAGGAAGAACAGATGCGATCTAAACTACCAAAAACTGGAAATTCTCACCAAGCAACCTGGAAATCTGATACCACTTGATAGAGGCGAAGGTGTACCGTCTTTCGATGAGATGGTGGCTATCGTTTTCAGTGGAGTAGACTTTGACGATTCAACTACGAACGTGCGAGGGCGTCGCGCCTTAGCAATCATTAAACCAAGTCCAAGAGGTTATTGACCACACCGGAGCACGATTAACCTGACCACGAGGGTCTATTTCCTGCACACAAACGAAGAACAATCAAGAAACTGAAATTGCAATCTGGATATTGAGAATATAAGAGGAAAGATTTATTGATGAAAGTGGGGTTCTGTGACGTCTTGGTCTGTTCGTGGAACACAAACGAAGCACGCGAAGTTACAGCTATGGCGAACTTTTAATCTAAACAAAACTCAAGTCTAACCGGCGCCCTAAGGGTTGTATATATGAGGGAATAGAGGGGGATTTCGTGGCCCCTTGGAGGAGGGGTCCGAAACTAACCCTAACTCAGTCCCCCACACATACGGACCCTAAAAACATCCTATAATGTGGTATTTCGAAATTAGATGGACCTTGCCCAAAAATAAGGTGGCGCAGGACCTATAATAGCCTATGGACGAAATTTATAAAGTGACATCTTGAATATTTTGTCCAAGCCTTCATGCTCTCATTATGGTGGCTTCAAAGTGCGGAAATCACCACTGGAAGCTTCATTGTTCTTTCCCGCGCGCGCACCTTCTTCTACATGCTTGTTCCCGTTCCAATGTTCATCCTTCTTGTCCATGCTAGGTACTTCATTTGTAAGTAAAACAAAAGTATCTAATTTAGGCAGTATCATATGTTCATGAACATTAGAAGGATTTTCAAAAAACGAAAGTACTTGGTAATTCAATTAACGTGTGCGAGCTCTAGTAATTGGTCCAGGATGTATAGCAACAAGGGCTGTGGGTGTAACAATGATATTGATGTCCTCATCACCTTCAGGGACAGCTTTGGTGAAGAACTAAATGAAGAGGGGGTGGGGCGCCTGAACTTCTCAAGAGAACTTGTGTGTCCTAGGCCCCCCAAGGGTATATATAGGTGGGATAATGGAGGCCGAAAAATGTTCAGTGTATGTGTATTTGAAAAATGTTTAATATGTATACAAAAAATGTTCAACATGTATTTGAAAAAAACAGCATATATGTGAGAAATGAGGGAAAGCAAAAATAAGAAAGAAAATGGAACAGTGAAAAATGATACAGAAAATACATAGAAAACCAAAAAAGGAAAACTGCGCAGAAGCTTCTAAAACCTGTTTGAATTGGTTTGCTGAAGCTTTCGAAAATCGCTCTTAGAAATTGCAGAAACACACATTATGGTCGGACCACTAGTGTTCGCGCCAGAGGGGAGACGAGCCATCGTCTTGGGATCGTCTCGCCTCTGGCAAGACATATAGGACGGGATATGCCCCGCTTAATGCGTGCTACAATTCACACTCGTGTACATGAAGGCATATATCGGCCGACCAAATAGGCATGCCCATGTGGCAGCACCTTACATTTCTTTTCTCCTTTTTATTCAGTTCTATTAGTTTTTTTATTTTGTAATACTTAAATACATATATTTTAGATATACATAAGTTATATTTTGAACGGTTTTTTGACCATTAAAAAAGTTCATGCAGTGTAAAAATATGGTCGCGCAACTGTTAGAAAAAGATTGTAGCATTAAAAAAATTGAGTCACTTCAAAATGTTCATGCATTTGATTTTTTTTATAGAATGTAGAAAATATTTTCGTAATTTGGAAAAACATTTCGTACCATCCAAAAGTTGCACATCACATTTAAGAAAATGTTGAAGTGTTTCAAAATTATGTTCATGGTTTTGTCTTGTAAAAAAGTTTTTACAGTGTATGGAAATGTTCATGTAGTTTTTCAAAGTGTTTCATCCCATTAAAAAAAGGTGTACTCATTAAAAGTCCAAACTGTATTTGAAATATGTTAAATGTGTATAAAATGTTTTAGATGTATGAAAAAATGTAAAAAAATATTAATAAAGCTGTTGGTTCATAGAAAAAATGGTAATCATATATTTGAAAATGTTAAACGTGTATAAAAATGTTCCTGGTGCATACTAAAAATGTACAATGTGTATGAAAAAGTAATTTTTTTTTTTTTGCAACGAATGTGTATGAAAAAGTAGACATGAAAAGGTATATTGAAAAACAAACTGACTCGTGTATATGGAAAATATTAATCATGTATAAAATATGTGCCTGGTGTATTTGGAAAATATTAATCATGTATAAAATATGTGCCTGGTGTATACGGAAAATGTACAACGTTTATAAGAGAACTGGCATGTGTTGGAAAAAAGATAAAATGGAAAATAAATGCAAAGAAAACCAGTAAAACCAAATAGAGGAACAAAGAAAACCGAGGAACCCGATACAAAAAAGGAACAAAGAGAAGCAATGGATGGAGTGAAAACCTTAGAAAACATATGTTGGGGCATGCTGCAATAGAACGGGCAATACTAGGATGCGCCAGAGGCTAGCCCAAGCTACTTCTCGTGGTAAGTGAAACACGTAGCTTCGGCAGAGACATAGTCCTCCACGTAAGTACGACAACTCCTATTCCCCGACCTGTAAGATGGAAAGCGTGCAAACGGGCAACCCCCCTCGCTTTGGTCCAGACATTGGGGCGAGGTGCCCCTTTTTACTTTTCTGTTTTCACATGCTCTTTCAAAAAAAAGATTGCGGTTTCAAAATTTGTTCTGAATTTAAAAAAATGTTCATTAATTTGAAAAATGTTCATAAATATTAAAATATTTTTCAATCAATGAATATTCCGGCTTCCAAAAAATCATATTGGATTGAAACACAAACGATAAATAAAAAAATCTTTTGAATTTAAAAATTGTTCATGAATTTGAAAAATTGTTACCATTTTCAAAAAATGTTAATGAATTTTAAAATTATAACCAACTTTAAAATATGTTCTGAATTATAGAAAATGTACAGTAGCTTGAAAATTATTTCCATATTTAAAAAAAATCGCAAATTTGATAAATTGTTCTGAAATATTAGAAAGTGTTCCTGGATTTTAGAAAATGTCCAGAAAAAAATACTTATTTTTCTTACGTTTTTATTTTCTGTTTTCTGCAAATTTTAATGTCCGCGAGTTCATAAAAGTTCAGAAAATTTAAGTGAATTGAATTTTTTTATTCAAGTAATCATAAAAAGTTTATGATTTTTTTTTGCATATGCAAAATATGTTCACGATTTTGAAAAACAATGTCCAGCAACTCAGAAAATGTTTATGATTTCGAGAACAAAATGTCTGTGTATTTATTTAAAAATGAAATTTATAAAATGTTAATTAATTCAGAAAACGTTCATGCATTTTGAAAAGAATAAAAATGTTTGTGAATTTGAAAATTTGTTCTGCAGAGTTGTAAAAAATGTTGTATATTCACAAAATGTTTGACAATTCAAAAGAAATATTCTCATGTTTCAAAAAAAGTGTTTGCATTCCAAGAAATGTTGAATCATTTTTTGTAAAGTATTCGCAAGTTCAAATAATGTTCACAATTATCAAAATATTTGTGAACATGAAAAATCTTCATGATTTCAGAAAATCTTCATGATTTCATAAAATACTAGTGAGTTCCAAAAAAGAACAAAAAGAGATAAGAAAAACGAAAAACAGGTACATGAATAATATAAAAAACGAAAAAGAACACGAAATTGAAAGAGCAAAAATAAGAAAAGTAGAAAAAAATGATCTAAAAACATATAAAAAAAGATTCGGGAAAGTTCTAGGGCCTTCCCGAAAGCCGAAAGAGATAATGGGTTGTCCCAAATATATGCAGTGGCTCCGATGAGCTCGCGTGTTTAAGCGCCCGCTGGCTAAGTAGCAGCCTACGCGCCAAATATGTTGGCCCCACCGACCTGTGCAAGAAACAAGATCGTCCTCTCTGTGCTTATAGGAGATATATGCTGCCCTCACCTGAATGCTTTTCCTCCAACTGTTGCCATTGGGCCGGCCCAGTTTCTCCTGTTTTTTTCCGTTCAATTCTCTTTTCGATCGGGGTGCTCGATGACGGATTCCTTCACACTAATTACTTCACCACTCGTATTACCGGGGGTTACTCATCCTGCAACCCTGGAAGCAATTGCTTGTCGTGAAGGTATTGCGTTGGCTATGGACTTGAATTTCCAGAGGGTGCATATTGCGACGGATTGTCTAAACATGGTCAATGACATCGCCACTTTTCAAGGTGGTAAATATGAGGTGGTTATTAAGGATATTAATGCTTCTAGATCTTCTTTCACCTTATGTAATTTTTTCCATGAAAAAAAATACTCAAATTATGAAGCCCACAACCTAGCTAAGTTTGCATCTACCCCATGACACTCTTTGTATTTCGATAATTATTAATCAATAAACCTAGTGGATTGTACTAAAAAAATTAATTACTTCCTTTTTTATTCGTATTTATGGTTATACTTTGGTTTTATTTTCTTTCTTTGATGCTTTCTTCTTCTTTTTTCTTTTTTTCCAATGATTTCTTCATTTCTTCCTAGATTTTTTGTTATTACTTTCTTCATTTTCTTTATTCAGTGTTTTTTCTCTATTTTCCCTCTTTTTTTTGCGCCATTTTTTCTTCTGTTTTCCTTATTTATTTTTATTTTTCTTTTGTTCCTTAGTTTCCTTTTGTTTCTTCTCTGGATTTTTTTCTTCGTTATACTTTGGATACATTTGAGTTTTTTTTACCAGTTTTCTGCATTATTTTCGTTTTACATCAACACAAATCTATTTTTTTTCAATGTACCATGTACGTTTCAGCGTACACACGAAACATCTTTTAGATAAATGTGCATTTCTTAAATATACGATGTACATATTTTTTTCTTTTTTGTCTAGTTTTCTTATTTCATCTCCGGTTTTGTTTGGTTTCCTTTATTTCATCCTTAGACCTTTTTCCTTTTGTTTTTCGTTGATTTGTCCTTTTGTTTGTTTCATGGTTTAAATTGGGTTTTTTTTCTTATTATTTTCTTCGTGTTTTCCTCCTGGTTTTCAACGGCTTTTTTTCTTTGTAGGTTTTCACCGTATTCCATTCTTTTTGCACATGTTTCTCATGTTCTCTTTTTTGTTTATTTTTTCCTTGTATTCTTTTCTATTTCTTTTTCGGTTTTTAATTTTTCTATACACATTTTTAACATTTTTATATGCTTGATTAACATTTTTTAAATTTTTATTAATATTTTCTAAAGACATGGTCAACTTTTTGCCACACAATGTATATTATTTTGTATCCATTTTTGTATACATGAGAAACATTTCCTTTCTACACATTTAACCTATTTGAAATGCCTGGTTAACATTTTTCAAATGTTTGGTTAACATTTTCTTGATACATGATCAACATTTTTTGTATACACAATTTTTTATATTTTCAAATGATTTATAACACCTTTTAAATACAAGTTTAACATTTTATGAATAGATGATCAATAAGTTTTATATACATATTTTAACATTTTAAAATGCTTGATTAGAAAATTCAGATAAAAGATTGATGTTTTTTAATACATGATCAACATTTTTATACACACTTAACAACTTTCCAAATGCTTGATTAGCGTTATTCAGATACTTGATTAAAATATTTTTCACATACTTGGTTAATAGTTTTTTAAATACATGATGAAGTTTTTTCATGCATATTGTACATTTTCATATACATTTTCTTAATTATGTAAATCATTGTTTATAGACATTTAATATTTTTAAATGATTGGTTATCATTTTTTAAAATATTTTATTTAAAGTATTTTTTTAATATATATATATATATATATATATATATATATATATATATATATATATATAATATTCATAAATAAAAAAAGAAATTCAAATAACATGAAGAAGAATCTAAACAATGAGAACAATGAGGTTGCGGCCCAATTAGGCAGCGCCTCACACAACAACAT
The DNA here is from genome assembly GCA_039707655.1 of Elymus sibiricus. Lineage (NCBI taxonomy): Eukaryota > Viridiplantae > Streptophyta > Magnoliopsida > Poales > Poaceae > Elymus > Elymus sibiricus. Next base: position 380,465,494 of record CM077675.1, on the reverse strand, counting down.
GCTAGGTCTCGTTAAAAGCGAAACCTAGAGCGGCCAAAATCACTAATTGAAGAGTACTCCTTTCAAAGATCACTTTCACCTTTCCAGGTTACGACAAGTGGCGCACTGTATGTGTGCCACTTGTCGCAACCTAGGAGTTTTCCTTTTATTCGTAGATCCGTATTTTCAAAACGTTTCATATCTTAAACCGTGCGCTCAAATCTCGAACCGTTTTCACCATTGAATTCCCCGCGTCGACATCTTGAAAACTAGATCCCATGTTATAGGTTTTGACAAGCTTTTTTTTCACGAAAAAAACGGACGAAAAAACCGTGCCTCTCGCGGAAGAAAAAAAGGGTATTTTTTTGTTTTTGAGAGGCACGGCCGTACCTGGCGGAAAAAAACATGTGTCTCTCGCGGAAGCAAAAATATGCCTCTCGCGAAAAGAAAAAAAACAAAAAACACGTTTTTTTCGTTTCCGAGAGACACGGTCGTGCCTCTCACGAAAGCAAAATTGTGCCTCTCGCGGAAGAAAAAAACAGAAAGCGCGTTTTTTTCCGTTTCCGAGAGGCACGGTCGTGCCTCTCGTGAAAGCAAAATCGTGCCTCTCGCAAAAGCAAAACCGCACCTCTCGTGGAAGAAAAACCGTGCATTTCGAGAAAGAAAAAAAACGTGTTTTTTCACGATTTTTTTTAATTTTATTTTGCGTCCAAAAGCTAAGAAAGACCGGTGGAAAATCGGAACACCGAAAAAACCCCAAAAAACACACCCAAAAAGCGAAAACGCGAAAAAAAAATAAAAAAACAAAATCCGGAGGAAACGCTCAGAGCGCGACACGTGACGGCGGCTAAGAACGCGCCAAGTGGCAGCGCGTGGGAGTGCTCGTTGGGAGGCTCCCAAAGGAGCGCTCGTTAACCAGTTGCTCTCAGAGCTGGCCGTCTCTTTGTAGATAAAGCAGCTATTTTTTGGGCTTGTCTAGATTGTACTTCTTTTAGGGGTTGGAAGTGTGCCGATGGAGATATAGCTCACGGGGAATCCTATTTGCCGCGTAGGGCGACAAACCGCTTAGAAACATATACAGCTGATATGTGGTACTCAGCCGGCCCACTAGGTGTTTCTGTCTTTTTCCCACCCGTTTTTGGATGGTTCTAGAACCATCTCAAAACTGGTTTTCTTTTATATTTTTAATTCTTTTTTGTCCGTTGTCTTTGAATTTTTAATTTCATTTTGCATTTTTTTCTTGTTTACCTTTTTAGTACGCCCTATATTTTTTTCAAATTCATGATTTTTTAATTCATGAACATATTTTTAATTCACGAAGTTTTTTCAGTTTCTACTTTTTCTTGACTTCGTAAATAATCTTTGTATTTGTGATTTTTGAATTTGATTTTGTGAATTCATGATCAAGATTTGATATTGCAAATATATTTGGAATTCTTGAACTTCTTTTGTATTCCTGAGCATTGTTTTAATTTTTTAGCATTTTTAAACTCACTTAACAAATCAATTTCTCAAACATTTTTTAAATCGGGATTTGTTTTGAATTCATGATTTTTTTTAAATTTGTGAACAACGTTTTGAATTCATGAACCATTTTCAATATCATGAACATATTTTGAAATCACGAACATTTTATCAATTCTGGAACATTTCTCTAAATGTCAATAATTTTTTAATTCATAGTCATTTTTGTGTGTGTGTGTTTTCTTGAATTCATTGAAAATTCTTTAGATTCGTAAAGATTTTCCAAAATTACAAGCATATTTTGAATTTGCAAAGATTTCTTGAATGCACGAATAGTTTTTGAATTTGTGAATATTTTTCGAAAGGGAAATCCTATGTGGCGGAAGCCAGATTTTAAGCCCAAGCCAACGAACCTCGTCCGTCACATGCAGCCGTAACACCCAACATGCGGTCCTAGCCTCGATGAAGACCTTGCAATCCTCGTTAAGGATAGAAGTGGATATTGGTCGCCCCAGCATATGATTCATAACATACACATTGTCTTATGTTGGTAATACGGTGGACATCACAACAAATACGACTACTCAGGAATAGAAGAGTAATACGAGAAAACAATATGGCAAACATATGTCGACACATAAATATTTCACCAAACAAAGGTCAACACGACTCAACATTACATCAATCATTGCTTCAAACAAGGCACGAGTCTAAGCAAGAACAAGAAGCAAATATGCCAAGAGAAATATGCAACGCCCATCCTGCTAATCCCATGCTGCCAACCGGGAACCCATCCTAGTAATTGTCGTCGAAGAAGGTCCCCAAATATGACATACCACACTCTCACGTTAGAGAACCGCTTTACTTGTACCTGCATCTGAGGTTGCTATGGTATCTGTGAGTCATTTGACTCAGCAACTCTCATTAGCGAGGGTATCAAGACTAACAATACTTATGGCTTGGAATGTGATTAAGTGGCGAGGTTGCAGCAAGCAACTAAGCAATGTAAACTATCTAGTCCTATGAGCACTAGAACAAGATAACATGAATTCTACACATAAAGGGGGTCGAAACTAGTTGATTAAGAATTCATCCTGAACACCTACTTACGAGCCATTCAAAACCCCACAGTGTCCTCTTCTTGCTCCCATTTCCACAAGAAGAGACAATCACGGTTACACACACGTTGGCAAGATTTAGTTATTAGTTGAAGTTGTCTACGCCCAGCATTCTAAATATATAAGTCATCCTTTACCACGAACACGACTTCCGAAATGATTTAACTCTGCAGAGGTGCTCCCAACTTCCCATTATAAGTTTTGCATGCATACCCGTTCCTTCAAGTTCAGGGCCATGACAACCTAGATTCGTTCGAGGAGTTCGAAGTAATAAGTCCTCTAGCTAATGTAAAACTAGTCCAGAAAGGCCTCCCGGCTGGGTCGGGATACTCACTGGGTCGAGATCCCGGCTAGAACTGTGCGTATACCTAGACTTGGTCCCAGAGAATTCTTTGCCGCATCATCGTGAGAGTTTGAACTAGAACAAACAGACTTCGACGGAATGAACTGTAATAAGTCCAAAATTAATGAATAAATGGCTTCACTTAAAAAAAACACTTGCAGAGAAACACACACAAAGCTTAAACCATGAATCTTCAAGAGAACAGTCAATATATTTAGAAGAAAAGTCTTCTTCGGTCTTCAAAAGTCGAGGAAGACGTTGAGGAACACCACCACGAATTGTTGAGACATTCCGAAACAATGAAAGATAAAGGTCGGGACAAAACTAAAAAAGGATGTCGGCGTTCTGGGATCGGGGGTATCCAGACCTGCCTGCCTGCGGCCCAGCGCGTGGCCCACATCGACGGCCCTGTACGGCCTGTCGATGGACCCCGCAAGACAAGACCCTCGCGAGGGGCCCGGCCTCGCGAGGGGAACGATGCCAAGACCTCCAGAGGAGCGGTCACCCCAGGCCGCCTCCCGAGGAGCGGAGATTCCTATACAGTGCCCAGCCTCAAGAGGCTGCGGTAACGTGAGCCACGACAACCAAAGCAGGAGGGCGCGAGCGGGCGCAGCAGAGACAGTTTCCTCTTTCGTGCTAAGGAAGCAGGGACAGACGCGGGTTCCCAAGGAAGCCCCCCAAAGGCTTCCACTCCAGTGCAACGAGACCAAGACCTCGGGCTCGGCAGGACGGATGTCATCGCCGAGCCCACCTCTGCGTCACGCCAGGAGATTTACATGCGAAGACCACCTTTAGTCAGGATAAGCTGTACCTCCTGTCCCCTTTCAAATTTGGCCGTTGTGGGATCCCTTCCCGCCAGTGCGACAAGGAAAGAGGACCAAGGCCCGCTATAAATAGGGACTAGCCACCACCATAGAGGGGGATCGGATCCGCCCACACCAAAGAGCCCTCGCGAGGTCGTTCAACCACTGTACTCGTTCATCCTCAAACCTCCTCATGAGGCCAATCCACCAAAGCAGGAGTAGGGTTTTACACCGCAAGGTGGCCCGAACCTGGGTAAATTGCTGAGTCCATCTCCTTGCACGACGACGAGGCTTGAGCTGGGAAGGATCTTCGCACACGCCCCAGAGTTCGAACCTTCTTGAGTTTGCGGAGCTCTGAATCCGACATTTGGCGCGCCATGTAGGGGCGTGTGGAGGTCTCCTTTCCGGTTCCGCTTCGTCTCTGCTCCGTCTCCGCTTCGTCGCTCCCATGGCCAAGGCCCGCCGAGTACGCGCCGAGCGCCGAGCCGCCCGCGTCGCCCAGACGGCGCCCGTGGGCCGCGACGCCCCGCGCCGCTCCGCTTTTCCTGCAGCCAACGCTGCCACTGGTCCAGCCGTTCAAGAGCAGCAGGACTCGTCACAGCCACCCACCGCGCGGCGTGATGGCCGCACTGCTACTCCGTCCCTCGTCCCCGCCTCGACGTCGTCCTCTCACGCTCGCTACGGGCCGGTGAACGCGCAGGCTGCATTGTTCATGGCGCGCGAGGTACTGCGTTACCGCCCCGCCCATGATCGCTATGATGACTGGCTTGGTCGCATCGCCGAGCTTGTCAGCGTCGCCGGAGAGGTCCCGGTGTCCACCCACTCGCTCCGTCCTCCGCCCTCCCAGGCGGGCGACGTGGCTCATGGCGCACCTCCCCCTCCTTCCCTGCACGGCGTCGACCCCGAGCGCAGGCGCGAGGCGCGTCCGCGCAACCAGCCGCATGAGGTGCCGGTGCAGGCGAGGGATGAAGCAAGTTAGCAGGTGGTGCCAAGGCCGCGAGGCGACGCGCGTGTGCTCCCCGCACCCCCGCGCCGTCATCAGGACCGCACGCCGCCGGAGGCCGTGGTGCACGAGCGTCAAGACCCAACTCCTCTCGTACACGCCGCACCTGTGAGCGGAGTAGCCTGCCGCGCCTTCTCCCCAGAGCTGCATTGTGTCAACTGGCCCGGCAAGTTCAAGCCAGACCTGCCTCCACGCTATGATGGCACCCCCGACCCCGCGGAGTTCCTACAGCTCTACGCGCTGAGCATCGAGGCGGCGAGCGGCGACGACAAAGTCATGGCGAATTGGTTTCCCATGGCCCTCAAGGGTGGCGCTCTCTCCTGGCTCATGAACCTCCCGGAGGGATTGATCTCTTCCTGGGATGAGCTATGCGAGCGCTTCATCGCCAACTTCCAGGGCACGCGCGACCACGCCCTGGCGGTGAACGACCTACGGCGCGTGAAGCAGCAGCCGGGCGAGACCCTGCACAAATACATACAGCGCTTCACGAACGTTCGCCTCAAGATCCCGAAGGCGTCGGACGAGGCCATCATCTCAGCGTTCACCGATGGTGTCCGGAAGGTCAAGATGAAAGCGGAGCTCGCCATCCATGATGAACTGTGCACGACCCTGGAGATGTTCAACCTGGCGAACAAGTGCACAAGGGCTGAGGAGGGTCGTCTCTCCCTCCTCGAGCTTCCGGAGGCAGAAACTGAGGACAAGAAGGCCAAGGCTAAGGAGGCGAAGCGCAAGGGGCCCGCGGTACTAGCGGTTGAACCCGAGACGAAGCGCGGTTGCGGCCAAGATGAGCCCCCCAAGGGCGGCCGCCCGTTCTGCATCTTCCACTACACACGCAGCCATAACACTGAAGACCGCCAGGAGCTCAGGACGCTCCGTGACGAGCGCTTCGGCTGCCGCCCCGAGCGCGGTGACCGCAACTACGGCCGTGGAGGAGGCCGCTGGGACAACCGCGACCCACGCCAGGACTGGCGAGATCAGCCTCATGAGGACCGCTGGCGCGACGAGCCTCGTGACGGACCCCGGCGCGATCAGCCTCGCGAGGCACGCCCTCAGGGCATTGCCGGCCTCCCTCCGCTGCCGCCGCTACCAAGGAGGAACGACGGTGACCGGCGAAATGATGGGGCTGGGGGCTTCCAGGAACCTCGTGCGATCGCCTGCATCCTGGGCGGTGCTCAAGCCCCTGCCTCCAACCGCATTTTCAAGCAGTTCTCTCGTGAGGTGAACGCCGCCCTCCCGAAGCTTGAAGCTGCGCGTCCCCTCAAGTGATCGCAGGTCACCATCACCTTCGACTCTAAGGACCACCTCAAGTGCGCGACCACCGCAGGCGTGCTCCCCATGCTCTACACACCTACCATCAGCAACGTCCTCGTCACCAAGACCCTCATCGTTGGCGGCGCTGGGCTCAATGTCCTCTCTGTCGAGACGTTCGAGACGCTTCAGGTGCCCTACGATCAGCTCATGCCGACCAAGCCCTTCTCAGGAGTGACCGATGGCTTCACCACTCCCCTGGGACAGGTGCGCCTCCCAGTCACCTTCGGCAAGCGCGATAACTACCACACCGAGCTCATCGACTTCGACGTCGCCCACATCCACCTCCCGTACAACGCTATCCTCGGGTACCCTGCCCTCGCCAAGTTCATGGCGGCAACCCACCACGGCTACAATGTCCTCAAGATGCCAGGGAGTGGCGGTGTCATCACCGTCGCCTGTGATGAGAAGGATGCAGTCTGCTCCCTCGAGCGTGCTTACCAGGCTGCGGCGGCTGAGAATTCTGACGACGAGGGCGACATCCTGCCTCCTGAGGACGCGCCCAAGAAGAAGAAGAAGCTCCTCCCTAAGGGCTGTCAGGGGACGGAGGCCCTCAAGAGCAACACCCCAGGCTCTGCGCCCGTCGCTGGGGCGACTCACCCTCCCGCATAGGAACGCGCGCCCGGCGCCTCCCTCAGGACGGGCTCGGGGGCTTCCACCTGGAGAATCTCTGACCCGGCCGGCGCGACGAGGGAGGTGCTCGGGCACCACTTGGTGGCGTGCTCTGACGCGCGCCCCCACGAGCAAGGAGCACGGCGCGAGGCGCCAGGCTCACGAGAGTTCATCACCCAAGTGATCGAGGAGCTTCAGGAGGCGCTGGCCACGCGCGGCGAGCGCCGCCCCACACCACCTAGCGCGGCTGCCGACCCCGACGAGGGCGGTAGGCTGCGTGTCTGCGTCGACGTCCCAGGCCTCAACAGGGCCGCATCCAAAGACCTCTTATGGCCGTCGCGCATCGGCCGTGGAGGGGTCTACCCCTATAACTACGTCTGCATGCCTTTCGGCCTCGTGAACGTGTGCGCCATGTACCAGCGCCTCGCGTAGGCTGCGTTTGCGTCGCACGAGGCCCGACGCCGCGCGGTCCTTCATGAGGTCCTGGACCCTCGCGAGCCACCTGGGCCTCGCGGGCCCCTCGAGCCTCCGGCGCCTTCAGGCTCATGAGGATCCAGCTTCAACGACTACCTCGACGCTTCAGCAGCATCTTTGCCAGGTGACCTTTTTCGTTTGTTCATTTGAGGGCGCCCCTTGGGCTGCATCATCCTCAGGCTGTTAGGACTCGCCCCGACAGCCGTATCGTTTTGCGCATGTATCAGAACTGGTTTTACATTTGATGAGTTTTCCAAGTATTTCTAATTGCCTTCCCGGTGCTTCGTCGCCATGAATGTCGCCGCGCCCTAACAACCCCGCTCTCGACCACCTCATGATTAAGGGCTGGCACGGCGTCTGTGCTCGGGTCCGTCCCTGCAGCGTTGTTAAATCCAAGCGGCTGAGCTCTGTCTCGCGGGCCAGTCCCGTGCACGTCACCTCCCATGGTCCTTGGTGCTTCGTCCTCGCGTGAGCTAATCGGGGGTAAGAGAGTTAGGGCGCGCGACCCGGTTCATATAACCGCAGTTCGGCGTTTCGTCGTCGCGGGAGCCGCGCGCCTTGTGATTTTCCTTAGATCTGTCGCATGAGAAGACTGGGCACGGCGTCTGTGCTCGGGTCCGTCCCTGCAGCATCGATAAACCCAACGGGTGAGCTCTGTCTGACGGCCTGGCTCCGTTCACGTCATCCCCTGGGGTCGTTGGTGTTTGGCCTTCTCATGCGGTGGCCTCTGGAGATTCATTCGGCGCAGGTTGTCCCCATCACACAGGTTTTGTAAGCGCGCCCCGCGCCAGAAGACCCATGCCCAACCCGCCTTGAGGTAGGGCATCGTGAGACCCTTGTTGGCTCACGGGTGCCCAGATACACCTCCTTCAGTTCTTCCGTGACACTCTCATGTAATAACGAGTGGGCTGTATACGCCCGGGGTCCCCCGAGGACGCGGAGGGGCCCCCACCCACGCCCAAGCTGAAGGCCCATGCATGCTCTGCGCTGGCGGATGACACGGTCCCCCAATGACTATGCCCACGCAAGGTGGAAGCCCCATGCTCCGTGCTGGTGGATAAACAACTGAGGGTGCCCTAGCGGCTGCACCAACCTCAGGATGGCCCTTTGGCCCCTTCATGCAACATTTCCTTGGGATGCATGCGTGAGGGGGCTGGACGGGGGCTACGCTCAGGCCACACCTGGTGCGTGCCACCTCACCAGCTCCCTGGTACCTGGTCTTCTCGCGCCCCTCCCAGACGAAAGTTGGTGAGGAAAGGTATGGGAGCCGCTTGTACGTCAAGGGGGACCCCTGGGCATCGCGACCCAGGGGCCTCACTAGTCACGTAGCCTCTCGCCCCTTGGTCTCGTCCTGGTGATCCGGACGCCCCAACGGTGGTCGAGGTATGCGCGGGATTGGGCCCTGCCGACGCAGAGCACCAAGGCACTCCAATTCGACTCCGTTGTCGCCATGTATCCTTCATGAGGGCTGCTCGCACGTCAAGAGGGACCCCTGGGCATCGCGACCCAGGGGCCTCACTAGTCACGTAGCCCCTCGCCCCTTGGTCTCGTCCTGGTGATCCGGACGCCCCAACGGCGGTCGAGTTATGCGCGGGATTGGGTCCTGCCGACGTAGAGCACAAAAGCAAGCAAGAAGGAAACAAGGCGCAAAGAGAAATCATAGAATTCAAGCAAGTTATTACAGGCGCAGGGTGTTCTACAATTCAAACAAGTCTTACGCCTCCACGAGGCACGATAAATGTCGCAGGTCGGAGTCTAGGAGGAGGGGCCGTCATCACCAAGGTCGTCGCCGCCGATCGCCTCGGTCACGTCAAGCTCGTCGTCAACATCGCCGTCGATGCCTTCGTCGCCACTGCTCGCCTCCACCACGGGCAGCTTGGTGTCGAGGACGCAGCCGAACTTCTTCGTCAGAGCGTCCACAGAATCCTTCACGGCCGCCGCGGCGGAGGCACGGAACTCAGGGGCAATCGAGGCCATCACCGCGTTGAAGTCAAAGCATGGTTCGCGGAGGTAGAGGTGGCTGAAGACACGCGTCGCGGCCGCGGAGAAAAGGCCGCGGCACTCGTTCTCCAAGATAGCATCAACCTTGGCGACCGCGCCTTCCAACCCCTCGGCGAGTTTGGAGGAGAACCCGTCGTAATCGCCCTTGGGGGCCGCCAGTGGCTCCCTGAATCCTCCCCTACAGATGAAGCGTAGAGTCCGGTGAAGTCTGAGCTCAACGGAGGGGAAAGCATCGTGCTCCACGGTAGCTTTTTCCTCAGCAGCAGCACGGGTCTTCTCCCTAGCATCCAGCTGGGCCGTCGTGGCGGAGACGTGCCGGGTGTGGGACGTCTGGGCCTCTGCTACCTCATCCTCCATCTTGGCCAGACGCTCGCGCTCCGCAGCTTGGTCGTCGGCCGCCTGGGATAGCACGGAGGCGCGATCGGTGAGCTCCGCCTCGCGAGCATTAAGGTCTTCCTCCCGCTGGTGAAGCTGTTGCACCTGCGCGGCTTGCTCCTCCTGAAGGGCCTTCAGCTTGGCCTCCGCCTCACTGCGGCACTTCGTGGCAGTCACAGCCTTGGCCAGCATTGCGTCGCGAGCTGCCTCAGTCTTGGCGGCCTCCTTCTTGCCCTCCGCGGCGGCGGCCTCAGCTCGGCCCCAGGCCGTCCTGATGGCTGCGTCAGCCTGGAGCCACCCGGAGATAAGCTCCAGGCGTTCCCCCGCGAAGGAGCGCCTGTCGGCGCCTTGGAGGTCGGCCCGGATCTGGTCAAGTGTGGGGTAAGCCTCATCCAAGGCGCCGGGCCCTACTGGAGGACCGCTGCCCGCGAGCGTGAGAGCCTGACCAAGAGGTGGCACTGGTACCTCGACCGGTGCTGTGTCCAAGGGGGATGCGGCATGGCTGGCTTGGGACGCTTCAGGCTCCAGTCCCCCCTCGGCTACGGCAATAGCGGACAACTTCTCAGCCTGATGGCGCACGGGGGCTGGCTCCTCCCGAGGCCGCGCCACTACGTCCTCAGGAGCGGACTTCGTCAGGAGGGGACAGGAGGTCGCCCCCTCCATCTGCGTTGGAGACACCACGACCGCGGCAAGGGGCGCCGCTTCGTGGGCTTCCACATCTCCGGAGGCTGACCCCCCGAGCGGCATCGCCGCATCATCAGGAGAAGGTGTTACGCCCGCAAGATCGGGCGCGGTGCCGCCAGGGCACTCAAGGGTCACGCTAAGCTGCCGCGATGCGCTCCCTCGCCCGCTGAGTTCGCGGCTGGAGGCCGAAGGCGCCCTCCGGACAGGGGGCTCCTTCGGCTCGGCGCCCGCCTTCCACTTCTTTGGCTCAGCGATGACCCTGGCCACCAAGGAGAAGGGGCCGTGAGCATGCGTGCAATTCATAATCAACCAGAGGCGGGGCAAGTTACTTACTCGTCGTCCGTGACCCACTTCCTCTTCCTTTCCGTGTCGTCGAGGGCCGGGATGCTCCCGCCTTTCGTGGCGTGGCACGGTCATCCGGAAGGATGGCAGCATCACCCCGAGGGGCCGCGGCCGGAGGGGCCACGTCTGCCCCGGCGGTGGCTGCCCCGTCTGTCGGCTGCGGCTCGGATGGGGACGAGGCCGGCGTCTCAAGCGCCCTGCAAGTACGCGGGGCATCCTCCGGAGAAGGCGCGGTCGCGCGCTTCTTCGGGGTCTCCCGGCTGGATGCCGGCGTTGCCTCGGAGGCAGGCTTTGGCTTCCTGAGGACCCTGGCGAAGCGCAGGGAGCCCGCGGCCGGGGGCTCATCGGCATCATCGTGATCTTCGAGATTGCGGAGGAGCACACTCTGCGATGGGGGAGACGCCTCTTCCAACCCGTCGTCCACGGTCTCCTCCGAGTCTTCCTCGCCGCTGGCTCTGCCGGAGGACACTGACACCGGGGAGTTGGGGCGCTCGGGAGGCGTGAGCCCGCGCTCGTCAAAAGCAGGCATGTCGGCAACCAGCTCCCCCCTGTCGTCGCGGTGGTACAGCGGGGCGTAGGCCTCGGGGAGGTCCCCGGGGTCGCTGTGGAGCAGAGTAACCACGACCCTGCCCAGATCCTCGCCGGTCAGGCTGGCGGACCGAAGCCTGATGGTGTCCCTTGCACCGTCGAACTCCCACAGGGGCTTCGAGTGTGCCTGGAGCAGCGCCAAGCGCTGCGTCAAGAACTCCTTCACTATCATCACCCCGGTCAATTGCTTGGCCTCCATGTCCTGGGAGATCCGCTCCAAGACGGGCTTCGCCCAGGGATCGGTGAGCTTTGCGAAACCCCACGCGAGGGCTTTCTCGGGCAGCTCCGTCGGGTGCTCCAGGCGCGAGTTGAAGCCCTTGGTATCCATGAAGACCCAGCGGTGCCTAAAGCCCTACACCTTCTTCCTGGCCTTCAGGAGCGAGTTCCTGCTCTAGACCGCGACGAAGGAGGCGCATGCCGATCGCTGCGCGCAGTCGTGAAACCGCAGGCTGAAGTAGTTGCGGAAAAGGGCCACCGAGGGCCTCACGCCCACGAAGGCCTCACAGTAGAAGGCAAAGACGGACAGGAGAAGGATGGAGTTGGGCTGAAGGTGGAGTGCCTGGATCCCATAATGCTCGAGGATGGCGGTGAAGAACCCTGAGAAGGGCGGGACAAGCCCGGAGAAGATGCTGTGAAGGAAGAAGGGGTAGACTTTTCGCCAAGGTACGCGGCTCCGCGGAGCCGCACCAGACCAGGGTCTCCCCCCACTCGTTAGTGTCACCCGCAGTAAACGGGAGCACATGGTCGAGGTCCCCTTCCTTGGCAATGGCGGAGGCCGAGAGCACCGGCGAAGGGGAAGAAGAGGACGAGGCTTGAGCCTCGGGCTTCGACTTCCCGGCGGGCGCCATCTGCAAAGTCCCTAAGGGAAGGGAGCAAGAGGAGAGGCGGCGCAGCGTCGAGATCTGGAGGAGGTTCTTGCAAGTAAAAGGGGATCTGAGCAAGGAAGCAAGGGCGCAAGGAAGGGGAACAATAATGGCTCGGCAGCGGGCGCCCGGCTTTTGTCGGTCTGGGTAGTTGCCGAGGCAACATGGGGCGAAGGCGCCCGTGTCCTGCCGCGTGCCGCGCAGATTGGCCCGCAGGCGGTTGGGGCCCGCGGCGTTCCCGCCTCTCTTCCTTGGCTTCGCCCCAAAGATAGCCCGAGCGCACCTTGGGCCCAGGGGCTACTGTCGGCGTTCTGGGATCGGGGGTATCCAGACCTACCTGCCTGCGGCCCAGTGCGTGGCCCACATCAACGGCCCTGTACGGCGTGGCGACGGAACTCGCAAGACAAGACCCTCACGAGGGGCCCGGCCTCGCGAGGGGAACGATGCCAAGACCTCCAGAGGAGCGGTCACCCCAGGCCGCCTCCCGAGGAGCGGAGATTCCTATACAGTGCCCAGCCTCAGGAGGCTGCGCTGACGTGAGCCATGACAACCAAAGCAGGCGGGCGCCAGCGGGCGCAGCAGAGACAGTTTCCTCTTTCGTGCTAAAGAAGCAGGGACAGACGCGGGTTCCCAAGGAAGCCCCCCCAAAGGCTTCCACTCCGGTGCAACGAGACCAAGACCCCGGGCTCGGCAGGACGGGTGTCATCGCCGAGCCCACCTCTGCGTCACGCCAGGAGCTTTACAGGCGAAGACCACCTTTAGTCAGGATAAGCAGTACCTCCTGTCCCCTTTCAAATTTGGCCATTGTGGGATCCCTTCCCGCCAGTGCGACAAGGGAAGAGGACCAAGGCCCACTATAAACAGGGACTAGCCACCACCATAGAGGGGGATCGGATCCGCCCACATCAAAGAGCCCTCGCGAGGTCGCTCAACCACTGTACTGGTTCATCCTCAAACCTCCTCATGAGGCCAATCCACCAAAGCAGGAGTAGGGTTTTACACCGCAAGGTGGCCCAAACCTGGGTAAATTGCTGAGTCCATCTCCTTGCAAGACGACGAGGCTTGAGCTCGGAAGGATCTTCTCACATGCCCCAGAGTTCGAACCTTCTTGAGTTTGCGGAGCTCTGAATCCGACAAAGGACTAGAAAAAGACCCCGTGGAAGACATTTAACTCAAGGAAACCATACTTACTTGAAATTTGGAAAGACTTGAGAAAGCTTGGAAGAAAAGGCTTGGAGGATACGAGAGCTAATCATTGCAAATTATCTAGGAACATATTTTCTATGAAATGATTTGAAGAGCCCAGGTAAGATCATGAGTAAAAACTTATGGGTTATGGGCCCACTCGAAAGGAAAATCCCTTGAAACGATTGGTCAGAAAGAGAGGTTTGATAAAGTTGAATTGAAAAGGCTTGATGAAGTGGCAACTTCAGAATTACTGAAAGGACCTTGAACGAAACACGAATCAGCGAAAAACTTCGAACAATGGAGAAACAAAGACACCAGAAAACAATAAGATATCTTCTATGCTCCGGAGATTTGAACTGAAGCATGCTTAGAGAGAGTTGGATGATCAAGGGTGGCTTCTTCTGGCTAACGATGATGAATCTGACACTACTTGGGAAACTTCTTCACGAATGCTTCATTGGATTGAGACATGGAAGAAAAGGAAGAAGAAGCTTCACATGAAGAAAAAATAAAATTGGGTATTTTTTCATTTATAACTTCTTAAATAAAAGAGGGTGGGAGGGTGGGAAAAAGATAAATATTAGAACGGATGAAACAATAACGATTGGAAAGTTGAGAATTGGTCTAGGGGATTACAATTCCTCTTGAAGAAAATAACAATTATTGGAGAAGAATTGCGATGAAAATTTTGATTGATCAAAAGTATTAGCACTCCCATAGGATATTAGAACACCACTTAGAAAGGTATGTAATCAACACTTGACAATGAAGGAACCCAAATACCATAATAACAAATGACTTAGGTGTGCTACTGGAATTCCCACCTGTGAGCTTCCGAACACTCGTCATGCAATCTGACACAATTGATACATGGAGCATAAATTAAAATGCATCCTAATACCGATCTACAACCTTCTTGTATCAAAACCCATCAACAGATAACCATATTCGCAAAATCATCTACCTCATACTTTCAAAACTGCCTAATACTATACAGGGCACCTAATTGGAGGTCAACATGAGATGTATAGATAATGATTTCAAAAACCTGCGTCCTCCGGTAATGGAACTGAAATGGTACGAATGGGGCACCATGAAGTAAAAATCATAGGAATCGTTTGGAGATCAACTCCTCGAGACCTCGCAAAGTCAAACAGGAGGCATCCAAAAGAAACCCATGAGGAGTCCATATCATAATGATTACAAAACCCGTGTGAACCTAAAAAGCTTTGAATGGGTAAGAGTAAAATCAAAACACTAACGTCACACTTCCTTACCAGTCGGAGGTGGGGAAAAGAAGTAAAAAGAATTTCTACACTTCAATAGCTACCAAAATATAATTTTTTTCTTTCGAGACTCAACAACACCCATTTTGGGGCTCCTAAGGTCGGTACTGGCTCTGATGCTAACAACATGCGGTCCTAGCCTCGACGAAGACCTTGCAATCACCGCTAAGGATAGAAGCGCATATTGGTCGACCCAACATATGACTTCATAAGATTCACACAAGGTCATATGTTGGTAATAAGGTAGACATCACAATAAATACAACTACTCATGAATAGAAGAGTAATATGAGATAACAATATGGCAAACATATGTCGATACGTAAATATTTCACCAAACAAAGGTCAACACGACCCAATATTCCATCAAATAAGGCAAGGGTCCGAGTACAGACAAGAAGCAAATGAGCCTAGGAGGCAATAGAAATAAGCAATGTCCACCCTGCTAATCCCAGGCTGCCAACTAGGAACCCATCCTAATGGCCGTCAAAGAAGAATAACTCCAAATAGAACGTACCATGCTTTCACCTTAGAGAAATGCTTTACATGTTCCTGCATCTGGGGTTGTTGTGGTATATGTGAGTCATTTGTCTAAGCAACAAGTGTCATTACCAAGGATATCAAGACTAGCAGTACTTATGGGTTGGAATGTGATCAAGTGGTGAGGTTGCAGCAAGCAATTAAGCAATGTAAACTATCTATTTCTTTGAGTACTAGAACACGATAAAATGAATCTTACGCATAAAGGGTCACAACTAGTTGATCAAGAAGTGATCATGAACACATACTTACAAGTCATTCATAACCCCATTGTGTCCTCTTCTTGATCCCATTCCCATAAGAAGAGACTATCACAGTTACACACATTGGTAAGTTTTAGTTATTAGTTCAAGTTGTCTACGTCTAGCACTATAAATTTCCATGTCATCCTTAACCACAGACATGGCTTTCCGAACCCTGCAAGGGTGCTTCCAACTTCCCATTTTAAGTTATGCATGCATACCCGTTCCTCTAAGTTCACGACCATGACAGCCTAGAATCATTCTCGGAGTTGGAAGTCAAACCTCTAGCTAATGTAAAACCAGTCCAGAAAGGCCTCCCGGCTGGGTCGTGATCCTGGCTAGATCCGTCGTATCCCTAGACCTGGTCCCAGCTAGATTGTCCAAACTTTCGATAACCCAAACCCGAGTTTCCCCGTGATAGCCACCGACCAACACCCTCAGCATTGCCCGTGTGTATGAATGAATCCTCGGTACACGACCCCCTATGCAAGTTTAATCCTCACATGTCGTCACACGCTATGCAAGTTTCTATATGTCAAATTTTAGTACCTATATTGGGCCTCTCTGGAAAGGTTCACCGCTAGATAAAGGGTTTCAAAGGGGGCCCATAGTACCCCACACATGGTAGGATGCGCTCATCTAGGAACATAATAACTTGACCAGAGTGGAACAAAATGTCGGGGCATAGGCCTTAGCCTTCCACCCTTAGTTAGGTGTACAGTCAAGTTTAATAATTAAGCATGATAGAATGATATCCCAAGATATTCATGTTGTCACATGGAAAAACCTTGCACCTGCAACTAGCAACACTATAAGAAGGGCTGATCAAGCGGTAACATAGCCAATCAAGGGGTTGCTACGATATTGGACGTTAGAGGCTTTATCATGGCAATTTGGGAGGCTTGCAAGAGAAAGTGGTAGGTATCAAGACTAAATGATAGCATCAATACATATAGCAAGCAAATCTAGTAAAGGTATCCAAGGTAATGATCATTCTTTCCTAGAATCCCGCTTTGAAGAAGATCTAATCCATGAAGCATAGTCAAACAAATCCTGGCACTTCGTATTGTTACCAGGAACTATCGAGAAGAACCAAAGCAGAAAGAACAAAATGATACGGTAAACAAACATAACCTAGCATGCACAATCAAGCATTATGCATGTCAAGTTAAAGATGCATGGTATAGCAAGTTGCAACAAACAAATACTACATATTAAATGGAGATCTACATGCAACAAGTTTCATCTCGATGAAGCTCCACGTTCAATTATTAGGTTCAATCCCGTTTATGTACTCCGCAAGTTTTAACGTTGTTAAACATGACAAGGGGTGAAACATAAGTAAACTAACCTCTCTACACAACTTTAAATGAGGTCGTAAACAATATATAACAATTTCCATAGTCCTCATATGCATTTTATTAGATAATATCAGTTCTGACCTAAAAAATATTTAATATATTTGTTAAACAAGAAAATTAAGTGTGCCACAACAATCTATGCATTTTCCAACCCAAATGGATATATAATTTATTTAATTCGGAGTTATAGTTAATTAGTTATCATCTAAACCAGTTTAGAAATTTATTTGGGCAATTTTATTCCAAACTGTAGTTAATTGTTTTTATCATGGACGAGAGTCGCATATTTACAAACTAAAACACTAAGCAAGTTACATATGCAACCCATTGCAATCCGTACAACGATTTAGAATTTATAATTTTTAACAACTTTGAGGGCTAAATTGCAAAACTGCTAGGGTGCATTATGAAATATGCCCAAACCAAGAAACTAAGTCCGGATTCGGGTTATTTACATTTTTCTGGATTCGTATATTAAGTTTTCAAATCTGGTGCACAGTTGGAAAGATATAGTTGTTGCAAGTTTTTATCATATTTCCTGAAAGTATCAATATGTGCATAATAATAGCAAACGTCCACGAGCCGAATCTAGACTAGCAGGTCGGATCACTGAGCATCAAATAAAACAATACATGCACGAGCAACAAATAGCACTGACAGAAGCTGGGCCAAGGACCAACAAAAAGGAGAGGGTCGAGGTGGCTGCTCATCATGGGCTAAAGGCCTGATTCGGTGGAGAGCTTGGACGACTTGTCTATGTTTGTGGGCTAGGGCGATGGCATGTCCCATGAAGTTGGATGCTAGATTGGGCTTTGTTGGTGCTAGCGGATCAGGGTCGGCGTGGTCGCTGGTTCGCTCTGTAGTTGGATGCAGAAGAACTCGCTGGCTCGGGCGGTCAATGCATAGGCGGATTAGGGCTTCATGGCGGAAGGGATGGGACATTGTCCCTAGAATTTAGGGTTTAAATTTAAGTGGTTATCTACTATTTATAGCAGGTGGCCATCAGGAGGTAGTTTTGGGGTATTTGGACCCTTCCATCGCGATAAGACGGTCCGAGGTAGTGGGATAGGTTTGGGTGGGCTAGTGGATTGTGCACTAGGAGGCTACCGACCCATCAATTATTTTTATTTTGCAACAATGTTTTTTATTATTTAGACCGGAATATATGACCTTACAAGTTTAACGATTTGATTATCAAACAACCTCTAAATATGATAAAATTTGATAGGCAACCTCTATATAATATAATAAGACTGCTTGCAAACTTCCGGCTCGTTTCAAGAACACTTAATTCTCACGTATAAAATAATGTTTAAATGATCTCTCGGTTGCGTGCAAGTGTCATGTTGGTCTGATAAAGGTCAATGGAGACAAGGGGTATTGTTCACCTCTTTTGGAGAAGCGGCAAACTACAAATGGCTGCAAATTTTAGAAAACACCTGGATAATTCGGATACGACAACAGACTACCGATGCAATGCAGATGATGCCATGATGAACGCAATGAATAAATAATTACCATGATATAATAATTATATCATGCAAAAGAAACTAAAGAACTAGTCTCAGACTTTTATAGCACGGTACCTATCATGGCGCAATAAAAGCAACCACATTATTGATGACCCACAACTATAGGGGATTAATCGTAGTACTTTCAATAAGTAAGAGTGTCGAACCCAACGAAGAGCAAAATAAATCAATAAGCAGTTTTCAACAAGGTATTCTCTGCAAGTGATATAGAGTAGTTGTGACAGATAGTTTGATAGCAAGATAATTCGTAAGAATCAACAAGTAACAAAAGTGACAAGGTGTAGCAAGGTGACCCAATCCTTTTTATTGCAAAGCACAAGCTGAAAGTACTTCTTATAGTGATTAAAGTGTTCTCGAGGACACACAGGAATATTGTCTAGTTACTTTCACCATGATTCATTGACTCACGTTCATTGCTTTAATAAGTTGTCATGTGGGTAGGCCTGTGCTAAGGTGTTGTTCTTACTTGAACAAACAACCTACTTATGATTACCCCCTCTCGCAAGCATCCACAACTACATGAGAAGAATTAAGATAACCCTAACCATAGCATGAACCATATGTACCCAAAACAACCCCTTACCAAGTAGCTCATATACTAGGATTTAGGCTTCTCTCACTCCCGCAACCTATCATCTACTAACAAATCCCATAATTACCCCTAGGCCAAAACATGGTAATGTGTCATATAGTCGGCGTTCACATGACACCACTAGAGGAAGAACAACACAACACATCATCAAAACATTGAATGAAAACCAACTTCACATAATTGCTTATAACAAGACTTCTCGCATGTCCTCAAGAACAAACGGAACTACTCACAAATCATGTTCATGTTCATGTTCATGATCAGAGAGGATAAACACCCATGTGCAATTGTGTTGACAATGGCATTTTACTTACAACTACGATGTCACTTTTTATTCCTTACAACATGTTATTTTATTTAATTAGACTATGATAAAAATAATATCTACCATAGCATTTTTAGAAATTATACCATGACATTTTCATTTAGCAGACGATGACAGTTTCAATCTATGTAGCATGTCATTTCTTATTATTTCGAGCGTGACGTTTTATCAGTTAGACTATGCAAAAATAATTAGCTACCATGGCAATCTAGGAATTAGAACACAGCAATTTCAATTTATGTAGCATGGCATTTTTTTCTTACATCATGGATTTTTTTATGAAGTAGATTATGATAAAAAAATAGCTACCATGATATTTTTAGCAATTAGACCATGGCATATTCAATTAAGTAGAATGGCATTTCTATTATTTAGGCCATGTAAAATTTTATAATTCAGCCATGGCATTTTTATTAAATAGACCATGACTATTTTAATTTTTGTAGCATATCATTTTTTATTCTCTTCATGGAATTTTATTAATTAGATCATGGCCATTTTCTCTTTGTGTTTGTGACTCTTTTCCATTTCTGACATATATGGAGATTGTGGACTTATATTAGCTTACCATTTTTTGGGTACTGTTACATGGCATTTGGTATTTGGTCCATGGACAAAGCAAAGAAAAGGTGTCCATGGAAATTTTGTCATACGTATCATGGAAACTTTTAAGTTTTTTTCGTGTTTTTGTACACACGGCGTTGCTTTTTGAAATAGTTTTCCAATGGATAATTGTAAATAATGTTTTCATATGGAACTTGTGGGGAATGTTTTTGAAAATGACCCCATGGAAAATTTTATATATTCTCTCCCCAAATATGATGATTACATTTTTTTAGCCTTGTGATAAGTGAAAATTGTCATGTGATTTATATTATTTGTTTTTCAAACATAAAAAATGTGAGGTCCAAGTAGCAGTATTAAGTGTGTGAAGGAACCATACTTCTTTTTTGGTCCAACCAGAGGAGGGGTTCACTCGAAGGGGGTTTTACCTAGTGAACAGTTAGTTTGCTTGACCACTACTCCTGGGGCGAACTAATCGTTCGCGAGGACCACCTCCCCTGGCGTCCGTCAGCTAGCTATTGACGTCTTTTTTGAAATCATGAACATTTTTTCAATTCACAACTTCCTGAATTTGCAAACATTCACAAACAACCCGAATAGCTCGAAGTTCGAAAAACAACCCCTTCCCCATTCTCGTGTAGCTGATTTACTTTGGTTTTAGGCCAGCCAAACAACCCGTTCCTTTGTCATTTGTTATTGATTTTTGTAGTTCTTTCATTTTGTGTGATATTTTTAATATGATAGTTGAGAAATAATAAAGTTGAAGGTGAGTTGGTGATTGAGTTGTATGTTATTGCATTTTTGTAGATTCCGCAATATGTGTTTACCATTGTATCAAAATGAGTGATGTTGGTCCTTTTTACTGTTATAGACGTCTTAATCTAATGATCATCATTTGGAGATGGAGGAAGTGGGCACTCATAGGACCACTTGTAGCGCAATTGTATGAGATGAATGTTCTGGTTCAAAACCATCTTCTCAGGAACAATATTTTGGTGCAAAACAGTCTGCTTATGATGAGCATGAGGTCATTGGTATGGAGAAGAAGGATGGTAAGAAATTTCAAGGAAGTAAGAATGTGGCACCAAGATAAAAGATGTGTAGCCATTTCATCAAGATTAAGGATGAAAATGAGTGGGTGAAGACTGCTAAATGAAAATATAGCCATCGTGACATAAATGTTGACTCGAAGGTCCATGGTACATCAGCCTTGATCATACACTTCAGTGTGTGCATGTGTAAAATTCACAATTTCAATCAAGATCTGAAGCAAGGCACTTTGCAAGCAACTCATTGGGAAGCGTGGGAACTTGGAGGTTTGATCTTGGTGCTCTAAGGGAAGCTTTTGTTGAGATGAATGTAGAAGATCGGTTTCCCTTTACTTTTGATGAAAAGTCAGGCTTTAGGAAATAGTTATACAAATCATGCCCACGTTTCAAAGAGGCATCTAGAAGAACCTGCACCAGAGACACAATGCACCTATTGTTCTGAGACAAGCCAATCTAAAGAAATTCTTCAAGGATTCTTGTGAGTGAGTTTACCTAACACAGATAGTTTGACTTCTCAACAGTAAGATGGATATACTCACTCCGTCCCATATTAAGTGTCGCTCAAATGGATATATGTAGATGTATTTTAGTGCTAGATTCATTTGTTTGAGCAACACTTAATATGAGACGGAGGAAGTATGATTTGTGGCAGCCAGTTTTATTGATGAATATTGGAGTCTACATAGAAAACAATTGGTTATTTATAGGTGAAGGGGCACAAGGGGGTGACACAAGAAAAACTTGGTGAGATGTTTGAGTGAATGGGGTTTGGAGAGAGTAATGATTGTAAGTGTTGATAATGCAGGTAAAAATGATGGTGGTATTAGTTATTTGAGGATGTAGTGCAACGACCTTGCTCATAACTAGACGGTGTAGTGTAGTGGTATAGCTAGCGAATTAACAAAGCATGGGCATACCACAAGCTAAAATGCTTCATTTGGTATACCAAAAACTATAGTATTACACATTTGAATAAGCGTCATGTGTAGTGTACCCAGTAGTATTCTGTAGATACGAATACAATTTTTTTTTATTTGTAGATGTAAAAGATATGTGAAATACACTACTAAATTGTTTGGTTCTCGTAGTTGATGCTAGCTGAAGTGTTAATGGAGACGAGCTACTATCCGCCGGAGCTCGAGAGGTACTCCTATCACATGAGTCGTAGTCTAGGCTTGCGCACTTGCGCATTGTCACCAACCACCATCATTTATTGGGGTCGTGGCCTAATTGGAGGCCTGGATGCGCATCTCTCTACCTGTCTCTTTGACAGGCAGTAATTAGGTAGGTCATGGATGCTCCCGTCTCACCATAGGTAGTCGCGAGTCGGAACTCTCGTCTCACGCTCAAAGGTTTTTAGGGGAAGGAACAAGCGAGCAACACATGGATGGATGGGACCTCCTATATGGCGCCGTACGCGCACACCCCACCCCCACCCCGCTCCCCCGCACGCCCTCATGGACCGACCTATGTGTGGGGCGGGAAATCGGGAAGCCCCCCCTTTTTTTGCTTTTTGTGTTCAAGTTTTACCTTTTAAAAATAATTCAGGATTTCAATAAAAGCCACAACTTGGGAAATGTTCGTGAATTCAAAAATTGTTCACGATTTGAAAATTGTCCGGAAATGATAAAATGCTTACAAGTTCAAAAAATATTCACAATTTTTTAAAAAATCATCTATTCAAAAATGTTGAAAATTTCAAAAAATGTTCATGAATTTCTAGAAAAACATTCACAACATTAAGAAATTACACAAAAATTTCACGAAATGTCAACAAAATTAAAAAAAATCACAAATTTCAATAAATGCCCACAAAATTCAAATAATGTTCGTTTATTCAAGAAGTATTCATGGACTCAGAAAATATTCATAAAAAGACAAAGTTCCTGAATTTCAAAAATTGTTCCCAAATTTCAAAAAATATTCACCTATTTCAATGAATGTAAGCAATTTCAAAATATGTCCTGAATTTGCAAAATGTTCATGATTTTTAAAAAAGATGTTCAAGATTACAAAAAACGTCCACTGTTTCAAAAAATGTTGATGAATATCAATAGATATCGGAAATTGAAAAATGAAAATAAAATAATTAAAAATGAAAAATGGAAAATAAGAAAGAGAAAGAAAAACATAAAATGTTTACAAATTTGAAAAAAAAATCACGAATTCGAAGAAATGTTAACATATATAAAAATGTTCGTGAAAAGAAAAAGAAAAAATAAACAAAAAAGAAAAAATAGAAAATAAACGAAATAAAGAAAAGAAAAAAGAAAATGTAAAAGAAAAGAAAGAAAAAACGAAAACAAACAAAGAAAAAAAACCCGAGAAAACCGGCTCAGGGAAGGTTCTAAAACATTCCCAAAACCGGTGAGGAAATATAACTTAAATGGGCCAGCACATACGTTGACCGAGCGCACTCGAGTGGTGCACGCTAGGTCGTTCTCGGGCGACTTGCGTGCCAAATAGGAGGGTGACGAACTATTTGGCAAGCGCTCCTCCGGGAGCCTCCCAACGATCACTCACACGCGCCGCCACTTGGCGCGTTCTCAGCTGCCGCCACGTGTCGCGTTTTGAGCGTTTCCTCAGATTTTGGTTTTTATTATTTTTCGGCACGCATTTTCGGCTTTTTAAGTGGGTTTTTTCTGGGGTTTTTCGGAGTTTCGGTTTTTCATCGGTCTTTCTTAGCTTTGGGTCGATTTTTTGCGCGAAAAACGCGTTTTTTTCTTCTTTCTCGAAAAGCATAGTTTTTATTCCACAAGAGACATGGATTTGCTTCCGCCAGAGGCACGACCGTGCTTCTCGGAAACAAAAAACACGTTTTCTTTTTCCCCCTTTCTCGAGAGGCACGGTTTTGCTTCCGCGAGAGGCAGGGATTTGCTTTCGCGAATGGCACGGCCGTGCCTCTCGAAAACGAAAAAACACTTTTTCTGTTTTTTCTTTAGCGAGAGGCACGGTTTTGCTTCCGCGAGAGGCACGGATTTGCTTTCGCGAGAGGCGCGGCCGTGCCTCTCGGAAAAGGAAAAAATGCGTTTTTTGTTTTTTTTTCTTTCGCGAGAGGCACGGTTTTGCTTCCGCGAGAGGCACAGGTTTGCTTCCACGAGAGGCACGACCGTGCGTCTCGGAAACGGAAAAAACGCGTTTTCATTTTTTCCTTCCGCGAGAGGCATGTTTTTTCTGTTTGGTTTTTTTCGTGAAACAAATTTTTGTCAAAACCTAGCAACATGGGATCTAGTTTTGAAGATCTCGACGAGGAATCCAATGGTCAAACGGTTCGAGATTTGGACGCACGGTTTAAGAGATAAAACATTTTAAAAATACGGATCTGCGAAAAAAGGGAAAACTCCCAGGTTGCGACAAGTGGCACACTTGCAGTGCGCCACTTGTCACAACCTGGGAGGTGGGAGTGATCGTTGAAAGGAGTACTCCTTAATTAGTTAGTGATTTCGGATAGGAGGCGCCGGGATCGACCCCCTTCTCTCTTTCTCGATGAGGTGCATAGGCATGATTTGGCCCATGTAATAAAATGACTAAGTGGGCCTATAGCCTCCCTAGTTGATGTAAGGCAAAAAATCAAGAAAAAATGCCCAAAGATGGCCAGTTAAATAGCTCCTATATTTTGAGGGTAAGATCATTCGTTTGCAACATTTTTGGCGATTTCCACAACTCTCGAGTCGCCAGCGTTCAGGGACATGCCAATATCGAGCCCCACCACGTGCCCTGGGTGCTTGGAGGATAAAATCCCTCCTGATGTGGTGCGACAATCTTTTCAATAACGTGCATGATACACTATCTTATGAAACATATATCCTTTAAGGTTGAACAACATAAAATAGTGGGTCCAAATAAAATTGAATATCATTACAAACTATGTTCCGACTAGATTCAAAAGAAGCAAACTACTAGTGCCGAAAGACAAGTAAACCAAGAGATCATTGGCCGCTAACCCAATTAGGAAGAAAAGGGCTCTGTTCCTCAACTTATTTGCATGACCAACAATCAATCTGCAGATTCACTATCCTACAACTAGGTCCATAATCAGAAACTACAACAAACTCAAATTTGTAGTAGCTTTGAGGAAGTGAGCACAATAACGAAATTAAGGTCTTGTTTGTTTAAGCTTTGATTGGATTCGAATCACCTGTGGATTGCTTCAGTGGCTAAGATGATTCGTAGTGATATAATACCTTGTTTGTTTCAGCTTTGATAGTATTCGAATCACATGTAGAGTCACTTCAATGGAAAAGTTGGTTCTGCGAATTAGAGCATCGCCACCGAAGTACACTGTGAGGTGCTTCAACAAATTGTACTGAAAGTGACCTGATTATAGATTCAGCTTACTGGCAAAGTTGATTCCAAATTGTTGTTTGTTTCATATTCCAGATTCAGTTTCACTGGCAAAGCTGATTCAAAATAGTTGTTTGTTTTAGATTCAAGATCCAACTTCACTAGGAAAACTGAATCTGGTTCCTGAAGCTCAAACGAATAGAGCTTGAAATTTTCAAAATTGTAGTAGTCGCGTGTTTACTTTCCTATAGACTAGTTACATGTAAAAGGCCAGGTTTTTGTTTGTACTACTATATAGTCAAACCTTGTAGATGCAATACCCTTTATAATAATTTCTTTAGATCATTATTACTACCAGAGGTAACAAAGATTGCAATATTGTTGTAACTTACATGACTTAACTAGTAAACATTTTATTGCTTTGTTACCCATTAAGAAATATGGATGACCAAATCAAAAGTATTAAGAAGAAAAAGACCGAAAAGCAGGTCACATAGCACAACACATGGAAATTTTGGGAGGATAAAATATTGATCAACATACCAAGAGATCAAACTTTAAATGTAGGAAAATTAGGACTAAGATATACAAAGAGCATGGCGTGAAAGCCTAGAACAATTCAATGAGTCAAAGGTAGACAAATTTGAGCTGCAACAAATAACAAAAAATCGTCATGAGTACTACAGTAATTGTTATGCTACCATGGACAAACTTCTAAAGCACACATGATTTGGTCGGAATGACGATGAACAAATGATCAAAGCCAGACTGGTAAGGTCGATTTCACACTTTCCTAACCCAAGAAAGTTTCCCTTAAATCGATTATGCATAGAAAAAAAAATAGTAATGTCGGTTTAGCAAAAAAACCAAGTAAAAACTTGTTTTCCTATAACCTAATGCTAATTTCTCTATCCAAAGAACCACTTATTTTCACCCAATTTTTCCGGTCGTCTCTAATAAACTATTATGGACGGTTTTGAAACAAATTAGGTGGTACATCAAATGAATTTGTCTCTAAAATTTCATTGGGGTAGTTAGGAAACCAAAGCCACCTTTAAACGCTCATAGACACAAATGGTTTGGTAATAATAACCATATACAATGGGCTCTTATCTTCGCTATGTTCCCTGATTCTCCTCTCTAACTCTCGATCTCATTATCTTCCCCGGCGTACCTAAATCATATACCATAGCCACCGCAACCTCCATGGTTTGCAGCACCATCGCCATGTCTAGATCTGGTAGCAGGTTAGCAACACCATCGTCATTGTTAGCAGGTTAGCAACCTTTACGGTTAGCAACACCATCGTCATTATTGGCCGAGACTTGCAACCCCCATTACCCCAACAGAGACACGCATCCCCCCAACAGAGCCACACAACCGCCATTGTCGCTGCAGAGGTGCTGCTAACCGCTCAAGCACAACACCATTAACGCACCTCCACTAGTGCTTTTGTTGACCCCACATGGTGATTGTCGTGTTCGCAATGATGTTGCTTGCCAGGATTCGCCGATGGATCCTGGGGAGAAAAGACCGCAACCAATCCCTTTACTAATGCCTTTATCGGTGGGTTTATAGAACCTCGATCTAACTAATCAAAGGATACGATTGTACATGCAACAATGGCAGCTGGCCAAGTATTAATCAGAGCGACCGTTGCATTTCATGGGTATTGCAAATTCGAAGCACAAGAAAAGGAATATTGCGCATATCCCGATAAAAGTATCGACGGTTAGATGGCACGTAAGAGTCTCCATGGGAAGTCAACTAATATGGGTCACCAAATGTTCGTGGACATGCCCGGACATGTCTGTGGACAGCCCAACCATCACATCATGCTCATCAAACTTGGATTGTGGGCTATGACTAGCAGTGGACCAGCAGACCATCAGAAAAAAGAGATGAGTACGACACATGGGCTGTGGGGAAATGTGGTCCATTTGACAGTGGGCTCAGGCGTAGTCGGGACTCTCTAAAATCTCCCTCAATTTGGTAACTCTTTGTAGGATTTCACACGTCCTCACCAGGCCACTCTAATTTGGTGATCTGCATTGGATGACTAAAAGTGTTTGGACCGTCCGTCCATACAATTGATGACATGCGTTGGAGCTGCCCCTCGCGGATCACCAAATTCCCCTCAAATGTCCGGACAAGATGGTGCAAACACTTTTTATCATTTAATGGGAGCCACCAAATGTCCGAGGACAGTAGCCCAAGCGGTTTGTACATCCTCTTGACATCCAAAACCCACAAACTGGAACAATGCATAGATGAGTCTGGACATGCTGCACACACATCAACTGCGCCTTGGACTCCCACCACATATCCATCTTTTCCTCTAATTTACTTCTCCTCTTCATTGGACAATGGTGAAAATTTTGTGAATATGATTGGATGGCCGGGACCCGTTTGGCTATCCATGACACGTTCTGACATGTCCACATACATTTGGTTATAATAGTTTAGCCGAATCAATCTCCAGTTGTACTAATAGCATTTACAGTTGGACATGAAAAAATTGAAGCCCTAAACGTCCACAAATGTGTCTGGTACATGCGCAGACAATGAGTGGACACCCCTCACAAATCCGCATCCAGAACTGTGTACCTCATATCCGCCCCCTCCCCTCACCCCACAAAAAACCATGCTATCCATGCAACGTGAGAGAAACGACTAGATCAACATACGAAACATAACAACAAAAGAGGCATAGCATCACAGTTCATCAGACCAAATGGACATAGATTAAAACTAAAAATAACTAATTATTAAATGGAGACAGACAAGGGCGTCGGAAATCACCATTTCCTTGCCGACCCAATCTGCTTGCGGTCACTGGTGTGGTTGTATCCTCCGTGTAGACGTCAACGACGGGAGAGGCGTTGTTAGAATCATCGGTGACGACGAAGTCATCAGACGAGGAGGAGATGAAGCCAGCCATCCAATGAACGATGCGCGTTACTGCTTCACCAGCTAGATGAATTTTTCTTTGGTGGCCGCCTTCTCTACTGCTTCACGCTTTGACTGCTCGATGCCGAGCCGAAGGCAATTGTGTTCTTGCGAGGAGGTGGCGCATGTTTGTCTCCGCCATGGCCAGTGACCAGTGAAGGACCATCATGAGGAGCTAGTCATGCAGATTGAACCGCACGGCAACACAAAACCAACAGGAGGAAGTTGCCTTGGTCGCCTTCACCCTCACCTGTTGCCTCTTGTGGCACGCGATACACACCTCTGATTCGGGCATCTGCATTTGTGGCACCAACGCCACGGGCACAAATACCCACCGTGGCTGGTAGGTGAAGAGAGAGGAGCAGTTGAAGATGGGTGCAGGGGACGGCGGCCCTGAACCGTTGTTGACTACACAGACGGAGTGCGATGGACCGGCGCCGGTGTCCGCATTACGTTGTTGGGCGACGAGGGACTGCACAGACGAGGATGAGCCGCCCCTATCCACCGTTGTAGCGTGATGTGGAGGGTGAGGTCCTCGTCGTCCTCCTTGTGCTAAAGTGACTCCCAAGCGATGGGGTCATCACCGTCGGATCCATTGTAAGACATCGTGGTGCCAGAGCTCGACATCTAGGGGATAAGAAGGAAAGGGGACGAGTACAAAGAGAAGAGGAGACCGAGAGTAGAGAGTTTGAGACCGTGTGCTGACCGAAGTCTAGAGTTTGACCGGGTGGGGTATATGTGAGAACGGAGTGGGTTTGGGTGCGCTGGTCCATCATGGTTGCCACGTCCATGGCTCCCCATACTCGCCCCTAGATATGGGCTGAATATGACGGGTGCTAGACAACCCGAACGTTTAGGGATGATGTGATGGTTCCGATTGGACACAAAATAGTTATCGTCACTGATCGAGCCGTCCGCCCAAACATAGAGGAGAAAGTTACATGTCTCGTCCTCAAACTTAGTGACGCATAACACATTTCCCCTCTACTTGAAAAACACTCCAATACAGTCCCTCTACATAAAATATGTAACATATACAGTCCCCTCTACAACAGAGAGTTGTGCTCCCAACATGTACCCTTCTCGTGTGTCTGCCGGCGTTCTGCGTAAACCCCCTCATTTAGCACGAAATCAACCTGCACCCGCCGCTTCCGAGAATGGTGTGAATCCGTGATACAGTCCATTCGGTCAATGCATATTCATTTATCGCCCTACCAACCCTTTGATGTGCTCGAAGAGAACGATGACAACGACGATGATATGCAGCAGTGCTAGGTGATCATCGTTGTGGTGTGGACCGGAGAAACTAGTGTGCGTGTGATCTAGCGCAGCTGGTGATGGCATTTTTGTTGCCCGATGTCTTAGTTTATGCGATGGGCATACGACGGCAGGAGTATTGTCCCCTGCCACAATATGATAAGATCCATTGTCGCTCAAACTCTGTTGATTTTGTTCACTCTGAGCTCAAATGCGAGGGTTAGTTCAATTTTTAATATGATCTTGGCCGATTAGAACTCATTCACCTTGGGTTTACTCTGCTACCTAGGGTTTTAGTGCACTATTTTGAATTTTTTGTTTTTTCTTTGTTTAGAAGGCCTTTTTTCGTGATGCTAGGGAAACTTCAATGTCAGTGTTGGAAGAATTGATAGAGGAGTTGTGGTATGAGAGTGTAGAAGAATGAAAACATATATGTTGCTTCCAGGAATGCAAATGAATGAACATTGACTGAAGCTTATTAAAGATAGAAATGACACCATATGCATCAGGCCACTGGTTACAGTGGGGCAGAAATATCTGATGTTTTATCTTAATAATGAGAACACCATGTGTGTTGACAATTGGGAGAGGGATAATGTGATTAACAACCCAGCTGCAAATATGCCTTCGGTTATTAGTCCAATGAAAAGCAGCAAGGGTGTCATAGAGGATAGTAATTTAGATCAATGCATGAGCCTTGTATGTGTTGATGATAGCACAAACTCTTTACATGCAAGTGCAAAAGGACCAAGAAACAGTGCAAGGCCAATCACCACAGCAAGCAGATAAGAATAATAAGGACTGGCCGGTGAGTCTGAGTTTGAGGATTCAAATTATTGTCTTGATGAATTGGTTGACAGTGAATATGACCTAAAGGATGGAGATGAAAACCCAGAGCAGCAAGATCGGAATGTTGGTGAATTGAAAGGGAAGTAGTTGTCAAAAGATATAAGATGATGAATTGGTTGAATTCTCTGACTTAGAAGATGATGAAATGAAGTCAACTTTCCACATTTCTCTAAAGCAAATTTGAATTCACCAAGTTTTTGTGTGGGCAAGCATTTTTCCTCACTTGACCATTTTAAAAAGTTGTTAGGTAGTACAGTTGCGACTCGATCCATCTAGCACGGCAGCTCTACTAGGCGGCCGCAAGGGCGGCCACAAAGTGTCCTTGCTCGCGGTCATGGTAGATGTGGTGCACGTGAGGATGATGTGTTGTGGTGTGTTGTGAGCTTGGTGAGTCCGCTTTAATAGGCGATTCCGGTCAGGCCAAGCATTTGGATGCATCAATGCGCGGGCATCGGATTTGGTTCCTCGGTCACGAGCATGTTTAATGGCGGCAGACAAACATATGTGGATTGAACAGGCATAGTAGATATCAGTACCATCTCGTCCAGTAAATGTCTCTCCAGTATTGAACATGTGCGGACATTGGGGACACGGGTGGGTGGCACTCTCGGCAGGTGAGCCGCTCCAATGCCAGCGCTGGTGAGCGGTCCCTGGTACGTGCACACCAAACTGGGTAGTGTAGCACTTTCGCAAAATTATCCCAATGAGTAATCGTCCCAATGAAGAGTGGAGGAGAGTATTTATGGAGGCATTTCTGTCACACACAAGGTGTCACAGTTCTTGTGTGAAGTAACTACTTGTGCTTCTGCAAATATTATTACTGTCTTGGATAAACGATAAACCAAATATGCTAATATAAAGGGAGTTTAAAAGTGTTTACGAAAGCAACTTGTGAAAGTAAATAACATAAATAAAACTAAGGATCGTGTTTCCTGCAATGAAGAGATTAGGTGCGGAGAGATTTTAGTTAATGTTAAGAATATATGAATTGTGCCAGTGCGACGATAATACCAGTTACCTTGTATTGTACTCATAGTATTTGATATAAGTGTTATGTAGGCGGTTCTCCCTAAGGTTATGAAACTCCTCCTCTTGGGATTATATTTCATTCAATGGTCCCGATTCTCCATTGCCACAAAGTGGTCATTTCCATAAGTAAGGTCATCAGACCGGAACCAAGCATTAAGTTTAATGGATCACTGTTAACTCATATTGTCTTCGGTTCTCATAGATATATCCACCTGACATGTCAGAGGTCACGGAGTTCCTAAAAAATATGTGTTACCCGTGTAGGTCTTGAGATCATGTTGCCCGGGCCCTTAAATTGGACAACATGCATAGAGTTCACCACAGTATAACAACATACTAGGTAGATCATACTACTACGAATGCAAATGACGACATATAGAATAGGGACAAATCAATCTTACCACTTACCTACATCTCCCACACCTAGGGAAATTACTCACACATCATAAGAGGGGAATCAATCACAACAGAGTTAAAGCACATGAAAACCATCGATAATATTGGGAGGATCCGCAATGAGATTAAATGGTACTTAAATAGTCTTGATCTCAGATGAGAGGGAGTAGAGTTTAAAAATTGGAATCCCTCTTACAATAGTGAAGGAGGTGATGATGATGATGATGATGATGATAGAGATGAAAGAACCAAAACTACGATGGTCTTCATGAGTTCTTCAGATCCTCTCTTCTCCTGTTCTGGATGGTGTGGCGGTGGCTAGGGTTCTCTTCTCCTCGTGGTATCTTCACGAAGGTGGATTATATATACGAGGAGGATTTGCTGGCAGTCCATTCGACCGCTCATGTGAGCGCTTGTGGTTGTATGGAATGCCATCTTCTGTTCTGGTGCTCCTGTTGGCTTGGCTCTCTTGAGGAAAATTGCTCCATTTCGCTTGATTTTAAGCAACCCCTCTTGGTTTCCTTTCATAATTAATATTTCCTGCCAAACATGAGAAAACGTATATTTTCTTCTTTTTAATGGATTAGCATTAGAAATATCCAAACATTAACAAAAATCCAATGAAACCAAGCGAAAATCACTACGAACACATCACAAATTCTCGAGCCATCAACTCCCCCAAGCTTAAGATCTGCTCGTCCCCGAGAAAACAAGAAATCAAGAGAGTGAAAACAAGCTTGGTTGAATGGAAAGAATTTTACCGGCTCGAGAGAATACATCATATCCATCTTCTATTATCCTGCAATATCATTCAAGAAAGTATTGGCAATTGAATAGCTACACCTAAACTAATTGCCTAACCACATATAATCTCTTACCACAAGTTATAATTTCTCAAAACAAATTTTATTTGCTAACCAAGTGTTTAGGCAAATGAAGGTGCTTCTTTATTAGAAGTATATTCAACTCATGATCAATGTTCAAATGCATTTAGAAAGTTCGGAGATAAAAGATAGAAAAGTACTCAAGTATTTCATTAACACAGACTAGTGCCTCCTAGTCATGGCTCTCAAACACTTCTCTCTGTCATCATTCTTCGGGATTTCAAACTTTGGTGACGGGGTTATGCCAAAATTTACTATATGCAATTGGGTTCCTGAAACGTCTCCAACGTATCTATAATTTTTGATTCTTTCATGCTATAATATTATCATTCTAGGATACTTTTTGGGCATTTATTTGCTGATTCATATTATTTTTAGCACTAACCTATTAACCCAATGCCAAGTGCCAGTTGATGTTTTCTGCATGTTTTTGGCTTTCCAGGAATACCATACCAAACGAAGTCCAAATACCACGAAACATTTTGATGATTTTTTCTGGACAAAAATAAGACTTGGAAGCTTAGGAGGGAGACCTGAGGGCACACGATGTGCCCCCAATCCAAAAGGGCGCACCCAGATGGCTTGGGGCCACCTCCCTGGCCCTCTGGCGTTGTTCTCTGGCCTATAAATTCTTATTAATCCCAAAAACCCGAGGAAGCCTCCCGAAACACTTTTTCCACCACCGTAAGTCTTTGTTCTGCCGTGTGCCCATCTGGAGCCCTGTTCTGGTGCCCTGCCGGAGGGGGGTCGATCATGGAGGGCGTCTATATCAACCTTGATGCTCCCATGGTGATGTGTGAGTAGTTCACCACAGACCTACAGGTCCGCGGTTAGTACCTAGATGGCTCTCTCTCTCTCTTCTCTCTCTCTCTCTCTCTCTCTATATATATATATATATATATATATATATATATATATCTGTGTGTGTTCTTTGTTGCCATGATCATCGTGATTCCCACGGTGATTTATCGTATGTAATCCATCTTTGCGGTGTGTTTGTTAGGATCCAATGAATTGTGGGTTTACATTCAGATTATTCGTCACTACTGCAGGATGCTGCTAACGCGACACTATAATTAGAGACCCTTCGACGAAACTGTGTGCGATGCATGAATCGCAAACAGTATAGTTCAAGCTCCGTCGCCAATGACATGAACTGTGTGCGATGGAGGATCCATCAAATACGATTCAGAAAATATTTGTGTGCGCGATCTACGGCAAACCGTTTGTTCTTATGAACCGTTTGTGATTAGCGAAGATAACACAAACGGTTACACAGATCCAGATGTGTGCGATAGAGGGCACACAGTTCACTAACATAAACTGTATGCGATGATATAGAAGAACACAAACGATTCGGCATAACAAGATGTGTGTGATATAGTGCACACAATTCACTACCATAAACTGTGTGCGATAATATAGCGGAACACAAACGATTCGACATAACAAGATGTGTGTGATATAGGGCACACAGTTCACTACCATAAACTGTGTGCGATGACATAGCAGAACACAAACGATTCGGCATAACAAGATGTGTGCGATAGACGGAAAACAGGTGAGTAATCAGAATCGTAATCGAATACAAGAAATAACACAAACGATTGGTGTTAATAACCTGTGTGTGTTGTGGGGAAACGGTTGCTTGTATACAATTTGTCAGCGATTGATGAAATCATCACCGACAGGTTTCGTAGTTTTGTCCGTGTGTACTGTGATTTGCTCTGTCTGCACAACATCTATGCTGCCTACAGGTCACTCGGGTGAACTATTTGCGATGAGCCAAAATAACACAAACGGTTGCACAGATATAGATGTGTGCGACAGACGGCATACCGTGTGCTCGGATGAAATGTGCGAGCCAAAATAACACAAACAATTGGGCGTAACAAGATGTGTGTGATGTTGATGCCTAGCAAACAGGTCATTGATCTAAATTGTGTGGAAAGACAGAAAATAACATAGACAGATAATAACACAGACGATTCCTGGTAATAAGCACCTGATTCAGAAAGTGATAGTACAAATTATCGTTCGCACTACTACATAATCGACTAAACAACATAATAGCGACATTACATATCAGCAAGGTTCAGAAAACAGCAAAATGGAAACAACTACTCGTCGGCGTTGTTGCGGGGCTGGCCTGTTGGTTCGCCAATGTCGAAATATTGTCTACACTCATGCAACATCCACTCTATGGAAGAAGGATCCACTTTCGGGTCGGCGATGACCATGTTCTTGAATGCTTCATAGGCCCGGCCTTTCCTCTGCTCCTGCTCCATCACAGTAGCTCCGGTCTCATGGAAAGTCCCGTCCACGGCCGAAGGCGTGCGTACGGCCCTCCGACGACGGAGATATTCAAAGCGGTCGTAAACACGAAAGCCAAGAGCTGCGCGCTGTGCTAGAGTGGTAGCAGACTCTAAGGAGGCTGCTGCCCTTACCGAGGCCAAATCCATGCAAGCCGCCAAGGCAACGGCGAACTGATCGGCGCATGATGCCCTTTCGAAGGCCACAACTGCGCGTTCCACGTACAAAAGTGTGCTTGCCCGCAACCGATCAGATGTGACCTTCAAATTTTCTGCACTTGCCGCCAAGGCCTTCGGACCCTCAGCAGCGCATACCGCCGAGGTCTCCGGAGCCTCAGCAGCGCGTACCGCCGCCAAGGCCTCCGGGCCCTCAGCAACGCCTACCGCCGCCGCCGCCAAGGCCTCCGGGCCCTCAGCAGCGCCTACCACCGCCGCCGCCAAGGCCTCGAGCCCTCAGCAGCGCCCACTGCTGTCGCCGCCGCGGGCTCCTTCGCGCATAAGATCTGCCTCAACCGCGCGCTCCTCCGCCGCGGGCTCCTCCGCGCGGATAGCATGTGTAATGTTGAGGATTTTGTGGAGGCGAGGACAGTGGGGGAGAAGAAGGCCAGATTTGGGGGGTGCGAGAGGGGAAAGATACGATGGAGAGCGAAGAGTGGTGATATTTATTTATGACCCTATACACGATTGCACACAGTTGCTATATGTGTTCCGTGTGTGATTATGTGTGCACCGCAAAGAACTCAAAAACTGTGAAAATGCTTCCCGCGCAAGAGCAAGCGCCAGCCACAACGGTAAATTATAAAATCCCCAACCCCCTTGGCAGCAGCTAGCTATAAATAACCATAGCGATGGCCAGCTACGGCGAGTCAATGATCCCCTGGCTAGTTGTCACAGACACCATCAAACCCCCAATGGCCGACGACAGGATGGAGTTGGGCGACGGCAGAATCGAGGTTGCCGACGCGATGGTCGGCTTGAGGATCGACGGCCATGCCGCTACCTCTCCCGACTATGGTAAGAGGAGGCAGGAATCACGACATGAGCAAGCCAAGAGGTTAGCCAGGGTCGTCTTGAAAGGAGCTAGGGATCGCCAGCGGGTGATACTGTGGGCTCGGCGCAGAGTGCGTCGGATGGTGCAGGCGGCGGAACAGGAACCGCGACGCCGCAAGGACAACTGCGTCAGTGGCCGCCGCACGAGGCGCAGGCTTATGTCCTAGATGGAGGAGGACGCAGCTTCGGACACCGGGGGAGGACTTGCAGCCGTTGCTGCAGCATTGGCGATGGCCAGGGTCTCGTCGGCCGCCGGGACGATGTAACTACCGGCGGACGCCGCAGTCCTGGTGAGAGCCGCGTCCGAGAAAGTAGCGGCGATCACCAATGTCGAGGCTGACCCTTCCTCGGTCGATCAAGGTGTAGGTCATCGACTTGGCAACCTCCTGTCCTCCTGAGCCCAGGAACGACACGATATCGATGGAAGCGTGCTGGGTCGGTGTTAGGGGCAGTAGCACTTTTGTGCGTGCGCAGTTCATATGTATTATATTGATGTAAAATTGCGAGCTAATGTTTTGTAAATTACTCCGCCAACTATGCACTGTACCAATTTGAGCATGTAAATGCTCGATTGAATTGCTCATGCCTGATTTGTGCTTGCACTGTGGACACTACGGTGGCGTTCGTCGGCGGCAGTCGGCTGGGACAGGCGTCGTCGAGCTCAAAAATTTGGGCGGGCCAAGGTCGAGAACGAGCAACTATACAACGATGCGAATGAGGACGAAGGGGGGGGGTAGAGGGTCCGCATAGGAAACGGTTCGTAAACATGAACCGTGTGTGATTAATGCCATTAAATTTTGTGTTGGTAGCTTAATTTAGTGCATGTACGAACCAAAATCCCAACTACAGTATACGGGTGTGACGGGAGAAGTGTGGATTGTCGTTCATTCGCGGTGCATCCTACGGTGCGCATGCGTGATCCGTGTGGCTGGGGGTTCTGGCCAATCAGAACACAGCGCGGAATGGGGTGAACGCACACGACATTCTCAAAGTAAATGTTTGCCCAAACAAATCACAATGTTTCAAGGGAAACCCATATTTCCTTGGTCGTTTCTCCATTATTATTTTTCTACTATCAACATACCCACTAGAATGCACCGTGTCCAAATTTCACATTCTTTGAGGCTCGTTTACCATATTTAGTATTTTTTGTGTACTTTTCTAGGCATTTGCTGCTTATAATTCAAGTTTGAACGTTTTGTACATGAAAAGGTGTTCAAAAAATGTTACCTCGTGTGGTGCCCAGGCATGACCTCAATATGATGCGGTAAATATATGAGGAGGTATGGAAAATGTCGTGATATGCACTCTTTATATACCGGACCATCACCTATGGAGTTTCATGGTTCGGGGTGCGAAATCGCCATGTTTTGAAGGGGAACCCATATTCCCTTTGTCCTTTGAACTTTATTTATTTTCTACGATCACCATACCCACTAGAATGCATCGCGTCCAAATTTCACATTTTTTCAGGCTGGTTAATCGTATTTAGTCCTTTTTGTGTACTTTCTAGGTCTTTTGTGCTTATAATTCAAAGTTCGAACGTTCTGTACATGAAAAGGTGTTTAAAAAGGACTCGAAATTCGTAATTGTGCCGTTCAATAACTTTTCATGTATTTTACAGGAAATTAATAGAATTTTAAAGGATATGTGTGGGAAGAGGCAACCACAGATGTGTCGTTTGTTTGTTTTGTAACTCTAGAAAAATGGAAAACATTCGTGAAAAACATGTTACCTCTTGTGGTGCCCAGGCATGACCTCAATATGATGCGGTAAATATATGAGGAGATATGGATAATGTCATGATACACACTCTTCATATACCGGAGCATCACCTATGGAGTTTCATGGTTCGGGGAGCGAAATCGCCATGTTTTGAAGGGGAACCCATATGCCCTTGGTCCTTTCAACTTGAATTATTTTCTACGATCGTCACACCCACTAGACTGCACCCTATCCAAAATTTGACATTTTTTCAGGCTGGTTTACCGTATTTAGTCTTTTTGTGTACTTTCTAGGCCTTTTGTGCTTATAATTCAAAGTTCGAACGTTCTGTACATGAAAAGGTGTTCAAAAAGGACTCGAAAATTCGTAACTGTGCCGTTGAATAACTTTGCATGTATTTTACAGGAACTTTATAGAATTTTAAAGGATATGTGTGGGAAGAGGCAACCACAGATGTGTAGTTTATTTGTTTTGTAACTCTAGAAAAATGGAAAACATGCCTGAAAAACATGTTACCTCGTGTGGTGCCCAGGCATGACCTCAATATGATGCCGTAAATATTTGAGATATGGACAATGTCGTGATACACACTCTTCATATACCGGAGTATCACCTATAGAGTTTCATGGTTCGGGGAGAGAAATCGCCATGTTTTGCAGGGGAATCCATATTCCCTTGGTCCTTTAAACTTGAATTATTTTCTACGATCGTCACACCCACTATAATGCACCCTGTCCAAAATTTGACATTTTTTCAGGCTGGTTTACCGTATTTAGACTTTTTTGTGTGCTTTCTAGGCCTTTTGTGCTTATAATTCAAAGTTCGAACGTTCTGTACGTGAAAAGGTGTTCAAAAAGGACTCGAAAATTTGTAACTCTGCCGTTGAATAACTTTGCATGTAACTTACCGGAAATTAATAGAATTTTAAAGGATATGTGTGGGAAGAGGCAACCACAGATGTGTTGTTTATTTGTTTTGTAACTCTTGAAAAATGGAAAACATGCCTGAAAAACATGTTACCTCGTCTGGTGCCTAGG
The DNA here is from genome assembly GCA_039707655.1 of Elymus sibiricus. NCBI lineage: Eukaryota > Viridiplantae > Streptophyta > Magnoliopsida > Poales > Poaceae > Elymus > Elymus sibiricus. The sequence goes on along the minus strand of CM077675.1, from coordinate 380,427,086 downwards.
CATGACCTCAATATGATGCCGTAAATAATTGAGGAGGTATGGATAATGTCGTGATACACACTCTTCATATACCGGACCATCACCTATGGAGTTTCATGGTTCGGGGAGCGAAATCGCCATGTTTTGAAGGGGAACCCATATTCCCTTGGTCCTTTCAACTTGAATTATTTTCTACGATCGTCATACCCACTAGAATGCACCGTGTCCGAAATTTGACATTTTTTCAGGCTGGTTTACCGTATTTAGTCCTTTTTGTGTACTTTCTAGGCCTTTTGTGCTTATAATTGAAATTTCGAACGTTCTGTCCATGAAAAGGTGTTCAAAAATGACTCAAAAATTCGTAACTGTGCCGTTCAATAAATTTTCATGTATTTTACAGGAAATCGATAGAATTTTAAATGATATGTTTGGGAAGAGGCAACCACAGATGTGTCGTTTATTTGTTTTGTAACACTAGAAAAATGGAAAACATGCCTGAAAATCATGTTACATCGTGTGGTGCCTAGGCATGACCTCAATATTATGTGGTAAATATTTGAGGAGGTATGGATAATGTCATGATACACACTCTTCATATACCGGAGCATCACCTATGGTGTTTAATGGTTCGGGGAGTGAAATCGCCATGTTTTGAAGGGGAACCCATATTCCCTTGGTCCTTTCAACTTGAATTATTTTCTACGATAGTCACACCCACTAGAATGCACCCTGTCCAAAATTTGACATTTTTTTCAGGCTAGTTTACCGTATTTAGTCCTTTTGTGTACTTTCTAGGCCTTTTGTGCTTATAATTCAAAGTTCGAACGTTCTATACACGAGAAGGTGTTCAAAAAGGACTCAAAAATTCGTAATTGTGCCGTTGAATAACCTTTCATGCATTTTACAGAAAAGTAATAGAATTTCAAAGGATATGTGTGGGAAGAGGCAACCAGAGATGTGTCGTTTATTTTTTTTATAACTCTAGAAAAATGGAAAACATGCCTGAAAAACATGTTACCTCGTGTGGTGCCTAGGCATGACCTCAATATGATGCGGTAAATATTTGAGGAGGTATGGATAATGTCGTGATACACACTCTTCATATATCGGACCATCACCTATGGAGTTTCATGGTTCGGGGAGCGAAGTCGCCATGTTTTGAAGGGGAACCCATATTCCCTTGGTCCTTCCAACTTGATTTATTTTCTACGATCATCACACCCACTAGAATGCACCCTGTCCAAAGTTTGACATTTTTTCAGGCTGGTTTACCATATTTAGTCCTTTTTGTGTATTTTCCGGGCCTTTTCTGCTTATAATACAGCTTTAAAGGCAAACGTTTTCTTACAACAAACCGTTTGCGAAACGTCCGATGGCACAAGAGAGAGAATACTAGAATTTTTTCCTACTCGGGATCACCAATTTTCTCTTTTCTCACACACGGGTATTTGATGCGCTTCGTCTGCATTGCGTGTCCCCACTCCCCCCCCCCCCCGTAAGGTTCAAGTTCCGCCACTAAATTTTCAATAGGCGCGAGATTTCAGAAGTTATTCCTCCCACCCCATACCCACCCATCATATTTCCCCCTATCCCCACCGCCCCCTCTAACTGCAGCCCAAACCGTCGCCGCCGCAACCAAATCTACGTTCTGCCCCAATCTCGCTCGTCGATCTAGTGAGGTAAGCTCCGATCTCCATCACCGCCCCGGCCCGATTGCTCAGATGGAGCCTGCGAACCACCCTCATGCCTCCGCATCCCCACCCCCTATCACTGAGCATCCCCGCATAAGCCCAACCACATATCACGCGGAGGTCAAGGAGCTGATCATGGTGGTCGATGGCGCGGTGAACGCTATGCGTGCCGACCCGGAGGAACACCTTGCCAACGACGCCGCCAACTTAGTGCGGGCTCTGGCCGAGATGAAATGCCCAAGTAACTACCCCTCGGGACTTACCAAGTATGAACTATCCAATTCATTTTTATGAATGCCAGTATAGCAATGTTTAACCGTGTCAATTTCAGTTTGAACGGTACACGTTTAAATTGCCATGTTAGGTTGTCTGTACTCTGTAGTTAACACGTCCGCTGTTCATTTCAATTATGCGCACTGTGTTGTTCAAGTATGAACTGTCAAGTTCAATTTTACCAATACCAGTTACAAACTTACAATGCCTATGCTAGGTTACTGTTAAGCCTGCTGTAGTGAACAATTATATCCATTTATTACGCTGTCCATTCGGTACTATGCTACTCTTTGCAAAGAAGATATCACTAGAGATGATGTCCTTCAATTACCATTAGATATTTTTTGGTGGATGTTAACCCTGTTGTAATTGACATGCCTTTCCATGTACTTACGCAGTGTCAAAATGCACGATGATGTTGTTTACCGTCGAGGTTAGTCACATCCCAATATCTTATAGTATTTTACATCATTTGTTCAGTTGTAGTTTATCTTCTAACATTTACTTATTTCTTGTAGGTACATATGTTAGCGGTACTGATCCACGCTGCGACCAGCAGGAACACCTAGCCACCGACTTTGTGCGGGCTTTGGCCTAGTTAAAGTACCCCAGCAACTACCCCTCGGGATTTAACAAGTATGAACTGGCTCTTGATGTTTAACCGTGTCAATTTCTGTTTCACTGGTACAAGTTTTAATGACTATGTTAGGTTGTCTGTACTCTGAAGTTAACACATCCAGTTTAATTTCACCAATACCTGTCCCTTTGTTACTGTGCTACTCCTCGCAATGAAAATATCACCGGAGATACTGTCGTTTAATTAACATTTGCTATTTTTGGTGGATGTTAACCATGTTGTATTTAACACGCCTTTCTATGTGCTTATGTAGGGCTACGATGCACGATGCTGTTTTTTACCATCGACGTTAGTCACATGCCATTTTCTTATAATATTTTACATCATTTGTGCAATTGCAGCTTAGGTTCTAACATTTATTATTTTGCTTGTAGGTACATATGTCAATGGTACGTATTCACGCTTCGACCCCTTTGCATATGGGGCAATGAGATAAACATGAACAAGCATCAAGTGAGGAAACTAAGAAAAATTGTTAGGCAGAAGAGACATCTGATTGGAATTAAACTCTTTATTTATACTTTATTCAAGACATCAGTGAACTTTAGGATGGTAAGTAATTTGTTGCCTTCTTTTCCAGCCCAGAACAAGCTATTCTATTAGACATGAATACCTGAAAGTTGCCTCTTTTCAGTGGTTTCCGAAGGAATTTACTCAAGATTACCTAGCAAACTACCTGACCGATGTGGAGGCAACGAAGGTTATAGTATATAATTCATGATACCATGATAATGGTCTAGAAGTCTTCCTGAAGGCGGTGAAGGATGGACGGGCGATCATCACAAGGGGTTCGACAAAAGTTGTGCGCACCTTTGGCATGGAGGAGGGCACATTATGGGTATTCCGCTTCTTCAACACCATCGACAGCCAAAAGCATTTACAATTCTCTCTTCACCTTTACCGCCTCTAGTACTATATATTGTGGTTCATCGTATTTAATCTTCTACCGAACTATGTAACCATGGAACATGTACTGAGTTTTTGATTTATGCATTGGCTATTGAACCATTGTAATTAGGGTATGTATTGATGGATGTGAAATCCACATTTCATAATTAAAAATTTGAAATTTCCAATTCTAATAATAAATTACCGGAAATAAGCTATTAGGTAATAAATTACAGCGCACACAGTTAGAACGATTAAACCGTGTGCGATGGTATCATATGTCACACACGATTGTTTGAAGAATAGCGTGTGTGCTTATCAGCTTTACAACACACGGTCGCATATTTTGCGCGTTGGGATGCGCGCACTGTCACACACACTTTTGCACGTCGTAATCGTGTGCGCTTGCCGTCAATAGCACAAACGGTTCCAAACCTGCGTGCGTGTGTAATGTAGGGCGATAAGAAGACAGTTGACATATCTTTTGCGTGTGCGATCAGAATAACTATCGCACACGAATATATCTGTGCAATCGCCTCGGATGTGTGCTTAATCAGAAACGTAACGTCAAAGTGTGGCATGTGGGATAGGCTACGAGTTCACAAACGTTTACAGGCGAATCGTCAGCAGGCGCTCGCACCATCGCAGACGATGTTTCGGCGTCGTGTGGGATGACCCCCCCTATCGCCCACACATGCAAGGCGACGGTTTGGAACTACGTCTCGGAAAGGGGTTAAAAAACGTTTGTATAGCACGTAACGGTACCAGTGCATGAAAAAGACTTGAGTATCCTCTGAATTCTTATTTGCATGATTATTATAGCTTCATAATTCTCTCCGATCTATCGGTGTAGTTTGGCCAACTAGATTGGTTTATCTTCAGTGGGAGAGGTGTGTTGTAGTGGGTTCAATCTTGTGGTGCTCTATATCCCAGTGAAAAAGTAGGGGACAAGACACGTATTTGTATTGTTGTAACTAAGGGTAAAAGGATGGGGTTTATTCATATTAATTGGATTTACTTTGTCTACATCATGTCATCATTCTCCAAGCATTACTCTATTTTACTTAATACTCTAGATGCATGCTGGAAGCGGTAGATGGGTGGAATAATAATAGTAGATGCAGGTAGGAGTCGGTCTACTTGTTTATGGATGTGATGCCTATATGCATGATCATTGTCGTGAATAAATATTGCATGACTATGCGCTTTTCTATCAATTGCCCAACAGTAATTTGTTTACCCACTGTATGCCTTCTTCGAGAGAGAAGCCTCTAGCGAACACTATGCCCCCCCGGGTCGATTCACATATATATTTTCAAATGCTCTCAATACCTTGATGCCATTATTTACTATTTTTTATTTATTTTCTATTTTATAATTATCCAACTATCATCTACACTACTTATCGCTTGCAAGTAACGAGTTCAAGGGGATTAACAACCCTCTTAGCTTGCCCGCGTTGGGTGCAAGTGTGTGCTCTTTTGTGTGTAGGCGCTGAAGACGGGAAGTTGTGTGATCCTTCTATTGGTTCGATAACCTTGGTTCTCACTAAGGGAAATACTTATCTATACTGTGCTGCATCATCCCCTCCTCTTCGGGGAAAAAACCCAATGCAGATCACAAGTATCAGGAAGGATTTCTGGCACTGTTGCCGGGGAGTATCATCAACTTACTATCAAGTACCTTCTCACAAATTATCATTCACTTGTTCTACCTTTTATTTGCTTTTATATTTTGCTTTCTATAAAAATCAAAAATACAAAAATATTTATCTTCATTTGTTTGCTTGTTGATATGGCTAGTTCTACTCCGGACATGCCTTCTCCTCCTTATTTGGGAGAGGGTTCTAGAATTTTGGATTTTAAGAAGTTGCGTGATGAGTCCCTTAAAGAAGACTGGGATAGATTATTAGAGATACAAATGAGAGCCAATCCCAAGAGCCATATGAAATTGCTCCTTATAAGTTTTTATGTCGGTCTATCTCTATCCCATAGACGTATCTTGCATTCTATGTTTGAAAAAGATTTGTTGGGAATAATGCTTTTGACACCTATGAAAAGATGAAAAACATATTCGGACAACCCAAGATAGAGACCATTGAACCAACCATACTAGTGAGTTATCATAAAACTAAGTTAATAAAATAAACCAGAGCTAGTATGGAGTCAAACTTTAGAGGGTTGTTCAATCTTTTTACTAAAATGAATGGCAATGTTGTGTTACAAAATATGAGGCTTGATGCTTTAGAACAAAAGCTTGATGCTCTTTGTGTAAAAGAGAGCAAAATTGTGAAGGGTAATGGACCACTTATCAAGAAGGATGACAACACTTGATCATTTGCATTATGCCTAGGTAGGGGCGTAAAACAATAGCGCTAGTTAGGAGGCAACCCAATAGTTATTTTCTTTTTCTTGTTGTACTTTCTTTTTGTTTTAGATAACATGATTATTGCTACTGTAATGATTGTGTTTTTATGTTTAAATTAGTGTTTGTGCCAAGTAAAGCCATTGGGATGACTTGCATGATAGTAAAATTGATACGGTGCAAAAACAGAAACTTTTGTGTCCAGTGCAGAATTTCTCTGATTTTACTGGAACGTCTTTTGATATGATTTTTTACATAGTATTCTATAAAAATTCCCCAGGTTGTCCTAATTTTTCAGAATTTTCTAAGATACAGAAGTATAGTTTCTCTATAGATAATTACAGACTGTTCTGCTTTAGACAGATTCGGTTTTTGCTTGCATAGTTTGCTTGTTTTGATGATGCTATGGATTGTATCGGGGGGTATAAGCCATGGAGAAGTTAGAATACAGTACCTTCTGCAATAATAAAATATGAATCAATCTATAACACTACCTAAAGTATTTTATATGTTTATTATACTAACGGATCTCACGAAGGTTTCTGTTGAGTTTTGTGTGCTGAAGTTTTCAAGTTTTCGGTGTTATCATGATGGATGAAGGAATAAGAAGCAGCAAGAGCCTAAGCTTGGGGATGCCCAAAGCACCCCAAGTCAAATTCTATGAAGAATCAAGCGTATAAGCTTGGGGATGCCCCGGAAGGCATCCTCTCTTTCGTCTCAATCCATCGGTGTGTCACTTGGAGCTATATTTTTATTCATCGCATGATATGAGTTTTTCTTGGAGCGTCGTTTGCTTTAGTTTGCTTTACTTTTCCATAATCATTGTTTGCTGGACACACCTACTTGAGAGTGACACATGTTCGCCATGATTTGTTAGAATACTCTTTGTGCTTCACTTATATCTTTTGAGCTAAGCAGTTGCTCTAGTACTTCACTTATATCTTTTAGAGCACGGTGGTGTATAGATTTTATATAAATAATTGCACTCTCGATCTTCACTTAAATTTGTTTGAGAGTTAATAAATAGTGACGGTAATTTGCATGGGTTATAAGGCTAGTCCAAAAATAATAGGTATTCAAAGAGTGCATAATAAAAACCACATGTAGCCCATAAAAGAGAAATTGTGGGTTAATGGTATTGATATGGTAATATGAAAGGGCGTGAGTGCATGGTTGTCGGTTAGTAGGAATATCGATAGTTAAAGGATGTTAATTTGCTGTTCATCTAAATATTGGTTATGGCATGGTGATGATGTGTGAGCATTCTTATTCCTCGTTGAAATCCTAGTGATGTTTAGGTCGGAGGCGTGCGATGGTTAACTCCTCCCAACCTCCTCCCTAGGGGCGTGTGAGTAGTACTTTGCTTTGAGAGAGCTAATAAAGCTTTGCAATAAGTATGTGAGTTCTTTTTGACTAATGCGAATCCATGGATGTACGCACTCTCACCTTTCCATATTTGCTAGCCTCTTTGGTACCGTGCATTGCCCATTCTCACCTCGAGGATCGGTGCAAACTTCGCCAGTGCATCCAAACCCCGCTGCATGATACGCTCTATTGCACATAAGCCTCATTATATCTTCCTCAAAACAGCCACCATACCTACCTATCATGGCATTTCCATAGCCATTCCGAGATATATTGCCATGCAACTTCCACCGTTACATCATATGACTAGTACATTCATTGTTATATTGCTTTGCATGATCATGTAGCTGACATAGTATTTGTGGCACAGCCACCGTTCATCATTGTTTACATGCTACACTAGATCATTGCACATCCTGGTACACTGCCAGAGGCATTCATATAGATTCACATCGTTTATTAGTTTTTCATATCGAGTTGTAAGTAAATAAAAGCATGATGTTAATTATTATTAGGGCACTGTCACAGTGGGGAAAGGATCAATGGAGACAATGATTTCCCCACAAGTAGGGATGAGACTCCGGACGAAAAATAAAAGAAAAAAAGGGAAAGAAAAAAAGGGAAAAGAAAAAAGAAAAAGAAAAAAAGAAAGAGAAAAAAATAGAAAAAATAAATGAGAGAAAAGAGAGAAGGGACAGTGCTCCTACCTCTTTTTCCACACTTGTGCTTCAAAGTAGCACCATGTTTTTCATATAGAGAGTCTCATGTTTTGTCACTTTCATATGCTAGTGGGAATCTTTCATTATAGAACTTGGCTTGTATATTCCGATGACGGGTTTCCTCAAATGCCCGAGGTCTTCATGAGCAAGCAAGTTGGATGCACACCCACTTAGCTTCATTTGAGCTTTCATACACTTATAGCTCTAGTGCATCCATTGCATGGCCTTCCCTACTCCTCGCATTGATATCTATTGATGGGCATCTCCATAGCACGTTGATACGCCTAGTTGATGCGAGACTTTCTTCTTCACTTTTTACCCCGTTGATACCTACCACCATATTCTATTCCACCTATATGCTATGTCCATGGTTCACGCTCATGTATTAGGTGAGGTATAAAAAGTTGAAGCGCGTTAAAAAGTACGATCCAATTGCCCGACTTAACACTGTGGTGCTTCACATTTGTATCTATGTGGTGAAACGGAGCCATGCCATGCTAATATGATAAAATGAATGGGGGGGGGGTAAACATTCTTTAAGGATCGTATATTTTGAAAGTAGAAGATTGTGTTACTTATGCTTATGGATATTACTATGTTAATGTTTATTGATTCATCGTTTCTCAATGATCATACTTGAAAGAGATTACATGTTGGGTAGCATGTCACATCAAATTTTTTGTTTTTATCATTTACCTACTCGAGGACGAGCAGTAATTAAGCTTGGGGATGCTAATACGTCTCCAATGTATCTATAATTTTTGATTGTTCCATGCTATAATATTATCATTCTAGGATACTTTTTGAGCATTTATTTGTTGATTCATATTATTTTTGAGCACTAACCTATTAACCCAATGCCAAGTGCCAGCTGCTATTTTCAACATGTTTTTGGCTTTTCAGGAATACCATACCACAAAGTCCAAATACCACGAAACTTTTTGATGACTTTTTCTGGACAAAAGAAGACCTGGAAGCTTAGGAGGGATACCTGAGGGCACACGAGGTGCCCCCAAGCCAACAGGGCGTGCCCAGGGGGGTGGCCACGCCCTGATGGCTAGGGGCCACCACCCTGGCCCTCTTGCGTTGTTCTCTGGCCCATATATTCTTATTAATCCCAAAAACACGAGGGAGCCTCCCGAAACACTTTTTCTTCCGGCGCAAGTCTCTGTTCCGCTGTGTGCCCATCTAGAGCCCTTGTTCCGGTGCCTTGCCAGAGGGGGGATCAGTCACGGAGTGCCTCTACATAACCCTTGCTGCTCCCATGGTGATGTGTGAGTAGTTCACCACAGACCTACGGGTCCGTAGTTAGTACCTAGATGGCGCTATCTCTCTATGTTCTTTGTTGCCATGATCACCGCAATTCCCGCGGTGATTTTTCTTATGTAATCAATCTTTGCGGTGTGTTTGTTTGGATCCGATGAACTGTGGGTTTATGTTCAGATTATTCATGAAAAAGATTTGAGTCTCCTTTGAATTCTTATTTGCATGATTATTATAGCTTCGTAATTCTCACCGATCTATCGATTTAGTTTGGCCAACTAGATTGGTTTATCTTCAATGGGAGAGGTGTGTTGTAGTGGGTTCAATCTTGCGGTGCTCTATATTCCAGTGACAAAGTAGGGGACAAGACACGTATTTGTATTGCTGCCACTGAGGGTAAAACGATGGGATTTATTCATATCAATTGGATTTACTTTGTATACATTATGTCATCATTCTCCAAGCATTACTCTGTTTTACTTAATACTCTAGATGCATGATGGATAGCGGTCGATGGGTGGAGTAATAGTAGTAGATGCAGGCAGGAGTTGGTCTACTTGTTTATGGACGTGATGCCTATATGCATGATCATTTCCGTGAATAAATATTGCATAACTATGCGCTTTTCTATCAATTGCCCAATAGTAATTTGTTAACCCACTGTATGCCTTCTTCGAGAGAGAAGCCTCTAGCGAACACTATGGCCCCCAGGTCTATTCACATATATATTTACAAACGCTCTCAATACCTTGCTGCCATTATTTAGTTTTTATTTATTTTCTATTTTATATTTATCCAACTATCATCTACACTACTTATCGCTTGCAAGTAATGAGTTCAAGGGGATTGACAACCCTCTTGCCCGTGTTGGGTGCAAGTGTGTGCTCTTTTGTGTGTAGGCACTTAAGACGGGAAGTTGTGTGATCCTCCTATTGGTTCGATAACCTTGGTTCTTACTGAGGGATACTTATCTATACTGTGTTGCATCATCCCCTCCTTTTCGAGGAAAAACCAAACGCAGATCACAAGTATCAGTTCCGTTGTGGCTTAATTTTGTGCACTATGGATCAAAAATGGTTGTCTCTTTTGAGCCCAGTGATCAGTGCTCTTATTTACCACTTACACACTCCCTTGTTGAAGGTCGATCATTTACCACACAATCTCCAAGTTCGTGATGGCGTCGCAGTTCGTGAATTATCTCAACATATAGCAACAAGATATGAAACCAGCCTAGGGCCGGAGCTCCACGATTTTAGTATCACGGATAAATTTTGGCATAACCTCAATCACTTCAAATATTCATCCCTCCAAGAAACTCCATCAATGGGTGTCACCAGGTCAATCAAATTCAGCATGTGGAGTTGAATTACTTAAGTACTCGTTCTCTTCGAAAATTCCTAACCTCTAAAATTATCAGATTTTTATTAAAACAAAAACATGATTTCCCATGAGGATTCACTAAAAAATCTGAAACTAGAAGTTATGACTAGATGATATTTAACTAACGCGGGGAATTAATTCAAGTGCAGCCAGCCAACTGAAAATTCTCTCTCAAATAAAATTGTGAGATAAGGGATTATGCATACGTTATACCTTCTTGTGTTGGCTCACTCTTCCCCTCAGTCAAGTCCCTAGTTCATTCTCTTCATTCCCCCCTTGATAGCGAAGAACAAACATGTAGGCTCAATGAAAAAAAACGAAGAGAATTCCAACAAGGCAAGACCAAAGCTTGCTCCTCATTTTATTATGCAAACTACAAGTAAACATGGTAAAGACAAAAAACAAACAAAAAGAAAAATAAATATGCATGCATGGATAACCAGGGGATGACCTCCCCCAAGCTTAGGCTCTTACACTACTCTCTAGTCCATGTCCTCGTAACCATCGCCCCTCTGGCCAAAGTGTGGCCCTTGGTGAGACAGAGCATTAGAGGACGGACCTCCTGCACTAGGGTGTGGCTGCCAGAAAGAAAAGAGGGACCGCATTTTCCCACTCAGCAGGTTAATGTTGTTGTTGGCCTCACAGAGGTCTATACATATCCCTCCTACCTGCTGCTGCAGCTGCTCAAATTCAAACCTGCGCACATAATCTTGAGGCTTCCCGTAGTTAACTTGCGGGGCAGCCTGTGGTTGAAAGTTAGGTGCATATTGGGGGGGGTCACCCCATGCATACCAATCATGGACAGGACCTACTGCTACAGCCTCCCATGCTGGAGCTGGTTCTAGATGAGCCTCATTCGCGAATCCGGCAGCGTGCGTGTACTCGTTGACCTCGTCAACAGAGAGTACCGACATATCGCTCGTAGAAACAGTAAATGCTTGCGGCAAGGGCAAGCGCACATCAACAGTCTGGGCATTAGGTAGGGGGCATCTGTAGCAATGTTCCCCTTGCACAGGCCCAATGAAATGAATGTTAGTCATAATCCTATGGTTGAGCAACATAGGGCCTGGGACGTGCGGCATCACATCATTATCGAGGCCAAAGTTCTTGGCAAGTCGAGTCACTATGCCTTCCACAACGATAGTACCCCTCGGCTGCTTGTGCTGCCTACTGAGGTGATGCATAAGAAAAGCTCCCAAGTTAGGCGTGGGAGCGTAGTCGGGGTGGAGTGCTGCATGGAGCACACACATTCCATAGCTCAACATGCCCCAGAGGTTCTCCATACCAAAAACAACGTTGGCAAGGAAAATCATGAAGTAGTGAATGGAGGGTTTTTGGATGCTTGATACTTTTTTACCAAAGAGGTCATGCTCATCCTTGATGGAGATGAGTTCCCACGAGCCCAACACATGAGCAATGGGCAAGCCCGTAGTGTCGAGAACCCCTTGGTTCTTGAAATCGAAGGCATTGCAAAACCTCTCAAGTGTCATGGTATGCGGAACTCCTCTAAGGGTGAAGGAGCAGCTTGGTGGCACCCTCGAGTCCTTGAGAGTGTGCGTGAAGGTGGAGAGGAGCTCCACGGTGATTCTGCGGTGCGTCGGGTAATGAAGTTACTGAAAACTCCCATCCCAATGTTGTTCACAAGCAATGCGAAGTCATTGTGGAGTCCTTGGGCCTCCAAGAACATGGCATGCTTCCACTTCATGGGGGTCATCCCCCAGCTGTTCACACGTTGGAAGTCCTTGTCCACAGTAGCACGGAGCCCATCTGGATCCCTGTTTTGGTGCCCTGCCGGAGGGGGGATCGATAGCGTAGGGCCTCTACATCAACCTGGTGCTCCCATGGTGATGTGTGAGTAGTTCACCACAGACCTACAGGTCCATAGCTAGTACCCAGATGTCTTTCTCTGTCTCTTTGATCTTCAATACAAAGTTCACCATGATTCCCGCGGTGATCTATTCGATGTAATTTTCTTTGCGGTGTGTTTGTTGGGATCCGATGAATTGTGGGTTTATGATCAGATTATTCATGAATATTAATTGAGTCTTCTCTGAATTCTTTTATGTATGATTGTTATAGCTTTGTATTTCTCACCAATCTATCGGTTTGGTTTGGCCAACTATATTGATTTATCTTCAATGGGAGTGGTACGCTGTGATGGGTTCAATCTTGCAGTGCTCAATCCCAGTGACAGAAGGGGACATGACACGTATTGTATTGCTTCCATTAAGGGTAAAATGATGGGGTTTATTCATATTAGTTGAGTTTACTTTGTCTACATCATGTCATCTTGCTCAAAGCATAACTCTGTTTCTACTTAAATCTCTAGATGCATGCTGGATAGCGGTCGATGAGTGGAGTAATAGTAGTAGATGCAGGCAGGAGTCAGTCTACTTTCTTATGGACATGATGCCTATATACATGATCATTGTCATGAATAAATATTTCATAACTATGCGCTTTTCTATCAATTGCCCAACAGTAATTTGTCTACCCACCGTATGTTATGCTATCTTCGAGAGAGAAGCCTCTAGCAAAAAATATGGCCCCCCAGGTCTACACAAATATTATTACTAAAACCCTAAAATATTTCTGCCTTTTATTTGATGTTGTTTTATTTTCTATTTATATCTATCCAACTATCATTATTTAATCTTTGCAAGTAACGAGTTCAAGGGGATTTACAACCCTCTTGCCCGCGATGGGTGCAAGTGTTTGATTCTTTGTGTGTAGTAGGTGTTGATGACGGGAACTTGTGTGATTCTCCTATTGGTCTGATAACCTTGGTTCTCACTGAGGGAAATACTTATCTGTACCGTGCTGCATCTCCTCTCCTCTTGGGGTAAAAACCCAACGTAGTTTACAAGTAGCAGGAAGAATTTGTGGCGCCGTTGGCGGGGAGACATCATCAACTTCTTATCAGGTTCCTTCGCACAAATTGTCATTCACTTGTTCTAGTTTTTATTTGCCTTCATATTTGCTTTCCTAAAAATATCAAAAATACAAAAAAAATTGCTTGTTTGCCTAGTTATCTTGTTTACTTGTTTGCTTGCTAGTTTACTTGCTTCGTCACCATGTCTCAAGATAATACCAAGTTGTGTGACTTCTCTAATAATAATAACAATGATTTTATTAGTGCTCCTATACCACCCGCCACTAGTGCATAGTTTTATGATATTAATGCTGCATTATTGAATCTTGTTATGAAAGAACAATTTTTCAGAAGTCCTGATGAGGATCCGGCTTTGCATCTTAATACCTTCATTGAATTATGTGATATGCAAAAGAAAAATGATGTGGACAATGATGTAGTCAAAATGAAATCATTTCCTTTCTCACTAAGAGATAAAGCTAAATCTTGGTTTTCATCTTTACCACGTAATAATATTGGAACATGGGATAAGTGTAAAGATGCTTTTATTGCCAAGTATTTTCCTCCTGCCAAGATCATCTCTTTTAGAAACCAAATTATGAACTTTAAACAACATGAGCAAGAACATATTGCACAAGCATGGGAAAGAATGAAAATGATGATTAGAAATTGTCCTACTCATGGCTTGAATTTATGGATGATTGTACAAAATTTCTATGCGGGACTAAACGTTGTATCTAGAAACCTTCTAGATTCTGCTGCGAGTGGTACCTTTAGGGAAGTGACATTAAGAGAGGCTACAAAACTTCTGGACAACATCCTGACTAATTATTCTCAATGGCACACCGAGAGAGTTCCAACTGGTAAGAAGGTAAATTCTTTTGAGGAAGTTGCCACTTTGAGTGATAAAATGGATGCTCTTATGAATTTGGTTGCTAATAAACATGCTCATGTTGATCCCAATTATATGCCATTATCTACTTTGATTGAGCAAAATGATAGTGCTATTGATGTGAATTTGTCTCTCAAAATAATTTCAACAATAATGCTTATAGAGGAAATTTCAATGCTAGACCGTATCCCGGTAAGTCCTCTAATAATTATGGTAATTACTATGGAAATTCATCCAACAATAATAATAGGATACCTACTGATCTTGAGAACACCATTAAAGAATTTATTAGTTCTCAAAAGATTTTCAATACTATGGTAGAAGAAAAATTGCATAAAGTTGACGATATGGATAAAAGTATGGATAGGATTGCTCATGATATGGAAACTCTTAAAAATAAAAAAATTCCACCTAAGCATGATATTAATGAGACCATTAAATCTATCCAAGTCTCTATCAGTGAAAGTAACGAGAGGACATCTAGGTTGAGAGCTAAGCGAGAATTCTTAGAAAAGGCCCTCCCACCCGTTTTTTATCGTAATCATGATGAAGATGTTAAAATGATTAGTGTTTCTCCGATTGGATATTTATTTACTAATCTAAAAATTGATGATAAAAGGACTGGAGATGAGTCAACTTTATTTAGAAGGTGTCTCGTTTTTTCGGAGGGTGATGATCTTAATGATAAAAATGAAAAAAGTGGGTTTGGAGAGGTCAAAATTTAACTAGTGATGTACCCACTATCTTGGATTACAAGGACTTTAATTATGAAAGTTGTTCTTTAGTTGAATGTATTTCCTTGTTGTAATCCATAATTAGCTCAACCAATGCCTATGAACAAAATAAAGCTTTCACTAAACATATTGTAGAAGCTATGATAAAAGCTCATGAGGAGAAACTTGAGTTAGAAGTTTCTATTCCTAGAAAGTTGCATGATGAATGGGAAACTACTATTAAAATAAGGCTTAAATATTATGAATGCAATTCTTTGTATGATGTTGGTGCTAGCATTTCTACTATACCTAAATCTCTATGTGATGTGCTAGGTCTCACAGATATAAATGAATGTTCCCTAAACTTGCATTTAGAGGATTCCACTATTAAGAAACCATTGGGTAGAATAAATGATGTGCTTATTATTGCTAATAGAAATTATGTACCCATGGATTTCATTGTTCTTGATATTGATTGCAATCCATCTTGTCCAATAATACTTGCTAGGTCTTTCCTACGAACTATAGGTGCTATTATTGATATGAAGGAGGGAAACATAAGATTCAAATTACCATTAAACAAAGGGATGGAACACTTCCCTAGAAAGATAATTAAACCACCTTATTAATCTATCACGAGGGCCACCTATGGACTGAGTGTCAAAGATGACAACACTTGATACTATGCATTGTGCCTAGCTAGGGGCGTAAAACAATAACGCTTGTTGGGAGGTAACCCAATAGTTATCTTAATTTTTTTGTTTTACTTTCTATTTTGTGTGTTAACATGATTATTTATACAGTAATGATTGTGTTTTTTATGTTTTAATTAGTGTTTGTGCCAATTAAAGCCTTTGGGATTGATTTGGATGATAGTAGAATTGATGTTGTGTAAAAACAAAAACTTTTGCGCCCAGTACATGAATTTTGGTTTTTTACTGGAACATGATAAATTGCTGAATTTTTACACAATATTGGTATACAAAATTTTCAGTTGTCCCAATTTTTCAGAATTTTCGGAGTTACAGAAGTATGGTTTTACTACAGATAATTACTGACTGTTCTGTTTTAGACAGATTCTGTTTTTTCTTGCATAGTTTGCTTGTTTTGATGAAGCCATGGTTTGCATCGGGGCGTATAAGCCATGGATAAGTTATAATACAGTAAATATTATGCAATAATAAAATATTAATCAATTTATAATAGTACCTAAAGATTTGATATGTTGATTATACCAAGGCACCCCAAGGTAAAATTCTAGGAAGACTCAAGCATCTAAGCTTGGGGATTCCCCGGAAGACATCCCCTCTTTCGTCTCCATTCCATCGGTATGTCACTCGGAGCTATATTTTTATTCATCACATGATATGTGTTTTGCTTGGAGCGTCGTGTATTATAGTTTGCTTTATTTTTAGTTTGCCACAATCATTGTTTGCTGGACACACCTATTTGAGAGAGAGACATGTTCATCATGATTTTTTAGAATATTCTATGTGCTTTACTTATATCTTTTGAGCTAAGCAGTTGCTCTAGTGCTTCGCTTATATCTTTTAGAGCACGATGGCGTGTAGATTTTATAGAAAATAATTGAACTTTCGTGCTTCACTTAATTTTGTTTGAGAGTCTAATAAACATTAACGGTAATTTGCATGGGTTATAAGACTAGTCCAAAAAGCATAGGTATCCAAGGAGTGTATAAACAAAACCTTCCTGTAGCTCCCATATAAGAGAAATTGTGGGTTAATGATATTGATGTAGTAATATGAAAGAGCATGAGTACATGATTGTTGGTTAGTAGAAATATCGGTAGTTATAGCCTGTTATTGTTGCTCATCTAAATATTGGTTATGGCATGATGATGATGTGTGAGCATTCTTATTCCTCATTGAAATTCTAGTGCTATTCAAGACGGAGGCGCGCGATGGTTAACTCCTACCAACCTCCTCCCTAGGGGCATCCAGTAGTACTTTGATTCGAGAGAGCTAATAAGTCTTTGTGGTAAGTATATGAGTGCTTTATGACTGATGTGAATCCATGGATGTACACACACTAACCTTTCCATATATTCCTAGCCTCTTCGGTACCGTGCATTGCCCATTCTCACCTCGAGTATCGGTGCAGCCTTCGTCTATGCATCCAAACCTCATGATATGTTACGCTCTATCACACATAAGCCTCCTTATATCTTCCTCAAAACATCCACCATACCTACCTATTATGGCATTTCCATAGCCATTCCGAGATATATTGTCATGCAACTTCCACCGTTACATCACATTACTTGTGTGTTCATCTTCATATTGTTTTGCATGATCATATATCTAACATAGTACTTGTGGCAAAGCCACTGTTCATCATTGTTTACATGTTACACTAGATCATTGCACATCCTGGTACACTGCCAGAGGCATTCATATAGAGTCATTTCTTTTTCATCATCATTGAGTTGTTATATTGAGTTGTAAGTAAATAAAAGTGTGATGATCATCATTATTAAAGCACTGTCCCAGTGAGGAAAGGATGATGAAGACTATAATTCCCCCACAAGTCGGGATGAGACTCCGGACGAAAAATAAAAATAAATTAATTAATTAAAGAAAAAGGAGAAAAAAGGGAAAAAGAAAAGAAAAAGAAATAAATAAATAAATGAGAGATAAAGAGAGAAGGGGCAGTGCTACTACTTCTTCTTCCACACTTGTGCTTAGAAGGAGCACCATGTTTTTCATATAGAGAGTCTCATGAGTTGTCATTTTCATATGCTAGTGGGAATTTTTCATTATAGAACTTGGCTTGTGTATTCCTATGACGGTCTTTCTAAAATGCTCGAGGTC
Organism: Elymus sibiricus; assembly: GCA_039707655.1. Taxonomy (NCBI): domain Eukaryota; kingdom Viridiplantae; phylum Streptophyta; class Magnoliopsida; order Poales; family Poaceae; genus Elymus; species Elymus sibiricus. The sequence goes on along the minus strand of CM077675.1, from coordinate 380,409,219 downwards.
GTCATGAGCAAGCAAGTTGGATGCACACCCACTTAGCTTCCATTGAGCTTTCATACACTTATAGCTCTAGTGCATCCGCTACATGGCAATTCCTACCCCTCGCATTGATATCGATTGATGGGCATGTCCATAGCCCATTGGTCCGCCTAGTAGATGCGAGACATTCTTTCCACTTTGACTCCTTTGGATCTCTACCACCATAATCTATTCCACCTATATGCTATATCCATAGTTCATGCTCATGTATTGAGTGAGGTTGAAAATACTGAAGCGCGTTGGAAGTACGATCCAATTTCCTGACTTGACACCATTGTGCTCATGATTTGTACTTATGTAGTGAAGACAGAGTCATGCCATGCTAATAAGATAAAATGAGTGGGGAGTAACATTCTTTAAAGATCGTATATTTTGAAAGTGAATGATCATGTTGTTTATGTTTATGGATATTATTATGTTGATGTTTATTAGTTCATCGTTTCTCAAAGATCATACCTAAAAGAGATTACATGTTGGGTAGCATGTCACATAAAAATTCTGTTTTATCATTTACACTACTCGAGGACAAGCAGGAATTATGCTTGGGGGTGCTGATACGTCTCGAACGTATCTATAATTTTTGATTGTTCAATGCTATTATATTATCATTCTAGGATACTTTATATGCATTTATATGCTACTCCCTCCATCTCAAAATAAGTGTCTTAAGCTTACTACAACGTTGTACAAGAGCTAGTATAAAATTAAGACTGTTATTTTGGAACAGAGGGAGTATTTTATATCATTTTTGGGAACTAACCTTTTAAACCAGTGCCTAGTGCCAGTTGTTGTTTTCTTCTTATTTTTGGCCTTTCAGGAAACCAGTACCAACTGAAGTCCAAATGCTACGAAACTTTTTGATGATTTTTTCTGGACAAAAATAAGACCTAGAAGCTTTGGAGGGAGTCCGGAGGCTGCACGAGGCGGTGCCAAGGCAAGAGGGCGCGCCCCCTTGCCTTGGGACCACCTCGTGGCTCCGTTTGACCTAACTCCGCCTCTATAAATTCTCTAAAATCGGGAAACCAACAGGGAGCCAGCCAAAATACTTTTTCCGCCGTCGCAAGTATTTGTTCCGTCGTGTGCCTATTTGGAGCCCTGTTCCAGTGCCCTGCCAGAGAGGGGATCGATCACCGCGGGTCTCTACATCAACCTTGCTACTCCCATGGTGATGTTTGAGTAGTTCACCACAGACCTATGGGTCCATAGCTAGTAGCTAAATGGCTTTCTCTCTCTCTCTCTCTCTCTCTCTCTCTCTCTCTCTCTCTCTCTCTCTCTCTCTCTCTTTGATCTTCAATACGAAGTTCACCACGATTCTCGCGTGATCTATTCGATGTAATCTTCTTTGCGGTGTGTTTGTTGGGATCCCATGAATTGTGGGTTTATGATCAGATTATTCATGAATATTAATTGAGTCTTCTCTGAATTCTTTTATGCATGATTGCTATAGCTTCGTAGTCCTCTCTGATCTATCGGTTTGGTTTGGACAGCTAGATTGATTTATCTTTAGTGGGAGTGGTGCGCTGTGATGGGTTCAATCTAGCGATGCTCAATCCCAGTGACAGAACGGGACATGACACATATTGTGTTGCTGCCATTAAGGTTAAAACAATGGGGTTTACTCATATTAGTTGTGTCTACTTTGTCTACATCATGTCATCTTGCTCAAAGCATTACTCTATTTTTACTTAATACTCTAGATGCATGATGGATAGCGGTCAATGAGTGGAGTAATAGTAGTAGATGCAGGCAGGAGTCTGTCTATGTGCTTATGGACGTGATGCTTATATACATGATCATTGACGTGAATAAATATTTCATAACTATGCGCTTTTCTATCAATTGCCCAACAGTAATTTGTCTACCCACCGTATGCTATCTTCGAAATAGAAGCCTCTAACGAAAACTATGGTCCCCGGGTCTACATAAATATTATTACTAAAACCCTAAAAATATTGCCGCCTTTTATTTGTTGTTATTTTTTCTATTTATATATATATATCCAACTATCAGTATTTATTCCTTGCAAGTAACGAGTTCAAGGGGCTTGACAACCCTCTTGCCCACGTTGGGTGCAAGTGTTTGATTCTGTGTGTGTAGGTGCTGACGACGGGAGTTTGCGTGATTCTCCTATTGGTTCGAGAACCTAAACAAAAGGCAGCAATATATTCAGGGTTTTAGTAATAAAATTTATGTAGACCCGGGGGCCATAGTTTTCGCCAGAGGCTTCTCTCTCGAAGATAGCATACGGTGGGTAGATAAATTACTGTCGGTCAATTGACATAAAAGTGCATAGTTATGAAATATTTATTCACGATATTAATCATGTATATAGGCATCACGTCCAGAAGCAAGTAGACTGACTCATGCCTGCATCTACTACTATTACTCCACTCATCGACCGTTATCCAGCATGCATCTAGAGTATTACGTATAAAATAGAGTAATGCTTGGAGCAAGATGACATGATGTAGACAAAGTAAACTCAATTAATATGAATAAACCCCATCGTTTTATCCTTAATGGAAGCAATGCAATAGGTGTCATGTTCCCTTATGTCACTGGGATTGAGCACCGAAAGATTGAACCCATCACAACGCACCACTCCCACTGAAGATAAATCAATCTAGTTGGCCAAACAAAACTGATAGATCGGAGAGAAATATGAAGCTATAACAATCATGCATAAAAGAATTCAGAGATGACTCAATTAATATTCATGAATAATCTGATCATAAACAGACAATTCATTGGATCCCAACAAACACACCGCAAAGAAGATTACATCAAATAGATCACCGCGGGAATGGCGGTGAACTTTGTATTGAAGATCAAAGAGAGAGATAAAGCCATCTAGGTCCTAGCTATGGACCCGTAGGTCTGTGGTGAACTACTCACACATCACGATGGGAGAAAAAAGGTTGATGTAGAGGCCCTCCGTGATCCCCCCTCCGGCAGGGCACCGGAACAGGGATCCATATGGGCACACAGCGGAAGTGAGACTTGCAGCGGCGGAAAAAGTATTTTGACTGGCTCTCTCTTGGTTTGCCGATTTTAGAGAATCTATAGAGGCGGAGTTAGGTCAAACGGAGCCACGGGGTGGTCCCAAGGCAAGGGGGTGCACCTACCCCCTGGGTGCGCCCTCTTGCCTTGGCACCGCCTCGTGCGGCCTCCGGACTCCTTCCGAAGCTTCCAGGTCTTATTTCTGTCCAGAAAAAATCATCAAAAAGTTTGGTAGCGTTCGGACTTCGTTTGGTGCTGGTTTCCTGAAAAGCCAAAAAACAAGCAGAAAACAGCAACTCGCGTTGGGCACTAGGTTAATAGGTTAGTTACCAAAAATGATATAAAATAGGATAAAAATGCATATAGAGTATCCTAGAATGATAATATAATAGCATGGAACAATCACAAATTATAGATACGTTGGAGACGTATCAATGCTCTGCATCTGTCGCCTTGTGTAGAAAGTTCGCTCTCATCCGCTGAAATTGAGTGTGTGTGTGTGTGTGTGTGTGTGTGTGTGTGTGTGTGAGAGAGAGAGAGAGAGAGAGAGAGAGAGAGAGAGAGAGAGAGAGAGAGAATGAGAGAGAGAATCTACAACCGACTACCCCAAACCGTACCCAAACGCCCGGGCGGATACCCCGGTCACTGACCGGCCACAAAAAAAATGACCCAGCCGGGCGCCTTAAACCGGCCCCAAATGCATGGGCTGTCCGGCGCCCGTCATATCCAACCAAAATGTAGGGCGGGCATAGGGCGCCCCGGTCAAGCCCGGACCCGTCCGCCACTTCTGCTTGGCCCAGCCTGGCCCACCCGTGCCCCACCAATATCCCCATCCGGAAAATCCTAGGCACCGGTCAATCCTCACTCCACTTCACTCACGTCTCTGTCCACTCCACTTCCGACCCCCTACCATTCGATACGATGGCTGGCGACGAAAGCAACGCTGGCTCCGGCGGAGAATCCAACAGCTCGACCATCGATGTGGGGGAGGTCGCCCTCCGCATTGCTTTGAGACGGTCGTAGCTCGAGCAACGCGACGCTGGCGGATCATCTTCCGGAGCACATGTCGCCCCTTGAAGCAGCACCGGCAACGTCACCGACCTGTCCCGCCCGGCACTCAGCTACGGTCGCTCTGCTCCTGTCCTTCAGGTACGCCGCCCACCACCACCCCAAGCTTCGAAAGTGGTACCCGACCGCCGCTGGATCCTCGTACCCGTGCAGGTGCAGGTGCGCACGAGGATGCTCCAGTCCGTGGCACGAGCAACCTGCCATGAGCGACAGCCGGCGAGGTAGAAGACGGCGACGGGGAAGGCGCTGACGACGCGCCCGTCGACCCTGATGTCGCGCTCCTCGCGTCGGCCCTCCACCGCTCTCTCACTACGGTGAAGATGGATGCGTGGCACCTCCGTCGCAGGAATGCCAAGGCGCTATGACTCGCCATCGAGTTGTCGGAGTGCGAGTCAAACAAGGAGGCGGCGGCGAAGGCGAAGGCGGCCCTCCAAGCGAAGGAGTAGGACCGCCTGCTCCGCATGATGTCGGGGCAAACCTGCGGCTCAAAGTCCATCCTTACGGACGGCTCCACCTCCAGCTCCGACGACAGCGCACCACCGCACGCCGACGCCTACATGGAGGAGGGACACAACCCCATCAACGATCGGAAGGGGAAGGGGCCGGCGAGGAAATGGTGATTTCCTCCGCCCTTCCCTGTTTTATTTATGTTTTTTTCTATGGTTTAAGTAGTTTGTAGTATGGATTTGCACTGTCCGCCGATGAACTCCGATGAAGTATGCTCATTTTGTCCGACGATGAAATGGTGATTGTGTTTATGCGTAGCGTTGCATGAGTTTGAGCTTTCAAATATGAGGTATGCAAACGTGGAGAGGGAAATTAGCGATGTGACCGGTCAGTGCCCAAGGCGTGTCCGTGGGTGTTTGTGGGGCAAATTTATCAAGTCTTGTTGTAGATGCTCTAAGGGCATCTCCAACAGCAACCCGCAAATTTCCTCCAGCATCCGTCCGCGGACATGGATGCAGGAGGCCGCCATCCAACACTATCCGCATATATTTGGCTTCCCTCATTTTTTATAGCCCGCATGTTCAAATAGCCGCATACATAGAGTTTAGACGTTCAAATAGCTGCGTACATAGAGTACATACATTCAAATAGCCGCATGCAACACCAGCTCAAATTTATGAAGTGCAAATTTTACATTCCAACATTGTTGTCCCCTTTAACCCCCCACTGATGCTCAATCAAATCTCCCTTCAGCTGCTCGTGAGTTGGTCGATGTCGAATTTGTTGATGCATTTCAATAAACTCAAATATGGTTGAATTCCAGTCTGGAAGTTTGATAGGATCCTCCATGTTCTCAAATTCTAGAGTTGCGGCATCATCCTCATCCTCATCCTCAACGATCAAATTGTGCATGATCACACAACATGTCATCATCTCCTGCAAGGTCTCCGGATCCCATTGTTTAGTAGGTCCACGAACAACTGCAAAACGGGCCTGTAGAATTCCAAATGCCCGCTAGGCATCCATTGTAGCTACTTTGTCTTTGGGCAAAGTGAGACTTTTCCTGGCCAACTGGGTTAGGGATGGTGCTAACAAAGGTAGCCCACGGAGGATAGATACCATCACCCAGATAGTATCCCATGTTGTACTCATGTCCATTGACAGTATAGTGACAAGGAGGAGCCTTGCCTCTAGCTAGCCTCGCAAACAACGGTGATTGCTGCAGCGCATTGATGTCATTGTGAGACACATGCATGTCAAAGAAAGCATGCCAAAATCCAAAGATCATGTGATGCAACAACTTCAAGAACGATGGTGGGCTTCTTAACATGACCCTGATATTGCCCTTGTAAAGCCTTTGGGCAGTTCTTCCATTTTCAATGCATGCAGTCAAAAGATCCAAGCAAAGCTGGCCACCCTCAGACATCCGTAGGTACTCTCCCACAAACCAACGGTCGTGCCATATGCAAGCATCCGGAGCGTGGCCGTTCACTTCTGGTAACCAGATAATCAAATCGTTCCAACGACGTCCTTCTTCAAGACGAAGTAGTCATCATAAGACCGGACGCCATGGTACAAACGATCGAAGACAATCTTGCGCATCCGAAAATGCCGGCAAAAATGGTCAGCGAGGAGTGCATCCGGGGTAAAGTAGTCGGCCATCAGTGTCAAATGGTCGCGCGCCCTGTTGTGGTTAAGCACTCGATGACCCTTGATCGATCCCTTGAAATTAAGAACATGTCCTCTGCATGCTCAACGTCTTCAAGGACCATCTGCATCATTGTTATCTCATCCGTGTAGTCCTCCTCCTCGGACGAGCCGTCAGACGACTCAACATAGTGCTTGTATATGCACTCCAAATCGAAATTCATCGCTAGAAAGAAGAAGGGAAAACATTCTTAGTACCGACAATTCATCGGACATTTGACGGGCATGATGAGTATAACACTATCAGATGGTACCTGGCGGGGTGGTCGGAGGAGAGGGGTTGAACGGCGACAGAGGAGAAGCGTGGTGGAGCCCGGCTGAAATGCTGGAGGTGACGGAGACGTAGAGATCCGACAGGGGTGTGACGTGGTGGTCGGGGTGATGGAGCGGCGGCGAAGGCAATAGATAAAAAAGGAAGGAGAGAAAATGGGGAGGATGGAGGCGCGGGCCTGAAAGGGTTTTGGATGGGCCGAGGGTGTCAGAGTCCTATTTGTCTGCTATCCGGACTCCTGCAAAACTCCCAACTTTGTCTCAGGTTTGCTGGAAAAAAATACGTCCGGACCGCTCGACTGACCGTGGCACACCTTGCCACCCCTCTCCCTCTTCGGTTCGTTATAGAATGATACAGGTCCGTATTGAATGGCTTCCGCGGTCCAGACAACATGATCCGAACGAATACGACCGGTTTGAAGGTCCGCCTTGAAGATATCGTAAGCCTGTAACGCAGGACGCAACTCGGCTACAAATGAAAAGAGAAATAGTACTCCTTCTGTGAGAGAGGCGTTTTGGAGGCCGAGCTCCATGGAGGCCTTTATTTTTGAAAAATTCAAATTCACATTTTTATGGTTCAAAAAATTCTGAAAAAAAATATGCGTGTATGTAAGGATGTAACCCACATGTGTGTAAAAATTCATGATGAAATACCTTGAGTTGCGACCTGTACAAAAAAAACAAATTCATGGCCTGGGAGGATGAATAGTATCATGTGTTAAACAGCCCCAGATTTGTCTTTTTTGCATAGCCCTCGTTTCAATGTATTTTGAATTGAAAATTTACACACATGTGTGTTATGTCTTCATGTATATCTGTATTTTTTTCAGAATTTTTTGAAATGTAAAAATATGAATTTCGATGAAATTTCAAATTTGAATTTGGAGGCCTAACTGGAGGCCGAGCTCCAAAAGGATTTCCGTCCTTCTGTCAACTAATATAAGGGCGTTTAGTGATAGAGGGAGTACTAGTTAAGTCTTGTCAAATGAACAGTTCATCACATGCGTAGGGACTCCGGGGCCGAGACCAACAGTCCTGTCCCCGCGCATCGCGCAGAGGAGTTTTCTGGCCACACGCGGGCTGTGGTCGGTGGCTGCCTACTTTTGCTCCATCTTTCCAGAGCAGCCGTCCTCTCGTACCATATGTAGCAGCCTACTACTACCACTGTGCTTGCTAGTACAACCGTAGATTGTACACAATGTGCAGAGGCGAAACAGATAAGTAGGGTGCACGCACCACATTTCGGGGAAGTACTATGTGCCACTTCTGCACTACCGTTATTGTACGCCTCCATAGGCTGTGCTCCATGTGCCACTTCTGCACTTCGGAATTGGTAGTACTACTTTGAAGAGCGCACAGATTCCACTCTCGCTCATCACGGAGAAAGTTGCAGACGGTAGTGGACCCTGGCTAAGGATATGTTAAACAACTCTTCAGTTTTTTATTTTGAGATGGTAAACAACTCTTTACTAACAGGCGTGCTAATGATTAGATAAAGATAATTTTTTGACTGTGCTAATGATTAGATAAAGGTAATATTTGACTGTGCTAATGATTAGATATCCTTTTTCTCAACATGAATGTACTTCGATAAGTAGAGGGTATGCTTTAATCTTTTTCTTTTTTTGCATGGGGGTATGCTTTAGTCTCACTCACTGATATACATCGAACATTGTAAACTCTTTAAATGGAAGTGTACCGAATGAATACTTTTTTTATCCCTGTTTATTCGGGTATCAATATTTAGCCTTGTTTAGATTTTTTAATGATAAATAATATGTGGTCGTGTGCATCATTGATGCAAAGGTTTCGGGTTTAATACGATAGGAAATACCATGGTGTATTAGCAAGATGTATTTTGATGGAGGTATTTTGAGATCAGTGATTAGTTATGTAATTGACATAGAGAGAGGGAGTGAGGGGGGTGGAGAAAAGTATAAGTATTAGGGTATCTTGAAAGTTGATCCGTAAATATATTCAGTGTATGTTTGTTTTTATGTCCGGACGTGGTTCATGGAAATGATGACGGAGGGAGCCATCTAAAGCTATTCATAAATTAATCATTATTTGTACGGGTGGGAGGAGAGAGAAGAGGGGACCATGCATGTGCGGAGAGAGAAAAGAGAGGAGGACCACGCGGTGGCTTTTTGTTGGTCAAGTGGATGTCCGGACTCCGGTATAGCTCCCCATGTTTTTCCTGAGTTTTGCTGGAAAATAGATATTTGGATCACTTTACGGACCGACGGGATCCCCATTGAATCACAAAAGTTGCCACAAACGATCCGGACTACAAGCCCCAGATATACCGGATCTTTGAGGGTCTCCTCTTAATATGCCCTTAGAACTTTTGGAGATATTTTTCCAAGGTTAGACGCCATGTTTTAGTTGCTCCAAAATTTCTAAAATAAATCCTTTGTCTAAAATGATATGAGCTAATGATTAACCAGGAAAATAATATTTATTTTAGATATTTCTTCAATTCTTTCTCTACAAAGTTACTCTCTCTGCAAATACGAGGTGGCCTTGCATATAAAAAGAGTATTTGATTAAGAATGACATATTGTTGTACCGTGATAGGGATGTTGTCGCGAGGCAAGACCTGTGCGAACGCCCTCGGTTTTCTTTCTTTCTTGCAAGCAGTTTGTTTAACCAAATATTGGACATTGTTCCATTAGTAATTAATGTATGAATGTAGGCATCAATCGTAGCAAAGGCCAAGAGTTATCCTCTTTTTCTAGAAAAATGAATAACTTCACATTAGAGAAAATGTTTTTTACTCTTTGGACAAAATCTTTCTAGTGACGCCGTGAGGGAATGCAATCCTTTACATTGGAGGTGAATATGAGTAAGGATGGTCATCCGATCATCTGGGCTGAAAGCATATGAAGGAATTATATATGTGACCCTATGACTAATGAATTGTTGGTTGGGAGACAAGGACAACAAGAGAACTGAGAGAAGATGTATTGGATGTCTTGGTGGAAAATGTGTGTCCCAAAGAATCATGAATGGATGATTTTTCCTGATATTCATTGTTTTAATCCGACAATGATGGCAAAACATGCTTGGCGCCTTCTCGACAAGATATGCGCCAGTTGAGGGAGTCATGGATTAGGGGGTGCTAACCCGAGGTGTTCAGTCCTTATGGGCTGAATTGGGAGCCCACTAGGCCACCTCATGAAGAACGATGAAGCGTCAAGGTTCGCCCGTATGAAAGAAGGAAACCTCGGAAAACTTGGCGTGTACCCCAAGGACATATCTATGTTTGACATGTCTCCAATCGACCATAACATGTAACCTAGCTCCCCCTGGGTATCTATATAAGCCCAGGGATTTAGTCCGTAGGGGGCAACTTATTCGCCTTAGGGTTTAGAGCTCATACAACGATCTCGAGGTAGATCATGAACCTATACTCGATACCCCATCGTCAATACAATCAAAGCAGGACGTAGGGTTTTACCTCTTTGAGAGGGTCCGAATCTGGGTAAACATCGTCTCCCTACTCTCCTTGTTATCATTGGTCCTAGATCCACAGCTCGGGACCCCCTACCCGAGATCCGCCAGTTTTAGCACTGACATTAGTGGCCCATGAAGGTCCCGCTGTGTGATCGACCCGGAGCAATGGAAGCGTCGATCTACGACCAAAGTAAGAACGGCATGCTCTACACGCCGAAGCCCCCCTTTATCGGTTCAACCGGCGGGGAAAAAGCCTCGTGCCACCTTCCCCGCAATCTAAAGAGTGGAGAAGAAGAACCACCGTCAGCGCCTCAAGCACCCCCCCCCCCCCCGTGGATCTAGCCAAAGGCCCGTCGAAGCCAATATACCAACCAACGGAGATTGCGGAGCTCGGTGAGTTGAACGAGCCTAGGGGCTTGGACACCCAAGGTCACCCGAGGGACATGACGACATCACATCTCTCTCATAACATGTGCCTAGGGTCATCATGCCCATGTTCGGCTGGGATCAAATTTTTAATCCCACCCACTACCCACATCGAGTATTGCCCAACCAATTCTGGGCGAACCAATGTCTGGGACCTAGCATATGTAAAACAAAATGCCGATGAGTCAATCCGGAAATTCTGGAGTAGGTTCATGTTCATCAAGAACAAGATAATAAACTGTCATGACACCGAGGTCTTGGCAACCTTTCAATATAACAACCATGATAGAGGACTTCTGAACGCCCTTGACCGGCGCCATGTCCAAACCTTCTCCGAACTCTCCGATATGATGGAAAAAATCTACACCATGGAGGACACATGGACAGTTCGGAGGGAGCAGGCGGACCCGGTTCACGCCGAAGAGTCAAGACGGAATCCAAAGAGGCACTTAAAAGAGCCAGCTCGTTCCGCCACGCCAAGTAAGAAACTTCGGAAAAAGAAGAAAACTATGGCAGGATCCGGCTCCGTCCTTGATAGCTTGCTGGATAATCCTTGTCCAATACACTCGATCCTTCTGAACACCAGTCCCACTCACAACCTTCGAGTCTGTTGGGGGGGGGGGGGGTTAGACAAGCTGCAAAGGGGAGAGAGGCCCTCCTCGGAGGTATAACCACACCCAAGTATCCGATCACATCCTCGGACGAGGAGGAAGTCTTGATGATCTATGAAACTTGGACATCCAAGAGTAAACGAAAAAGAGCCCATCGTGAGTTAAGCCAGGTCCACCATATGTCAACTTCGGACTCCTGGCCAGAAACGTCGATCACCTTTGGAGAGCAGCACCAACCAATTTCTGGTCTCGACCGATGTTCGGCCGCCCAGGTACTAGAGCCAATCGTCGGTGATTCCGATTGCGGAAGGTGCTAATGGATGGTGGTAGCAGCCTCAATTTATTATACGAAGACACACTGAATAAAATGTAGATTGAAAAAATTCACATCAATCAGAGCTATACAACATTTTAGAGGATCATCCCAGGAAAGGAAAAGCAATGCATTGGAAAAATCACACTAGACGTGGTGTTCGAAACGCCCGAGAACTATCTATCTGAGGAGTTGATACTACTTGTAAACTGCGTTGGGATTTTCCTCGAAGAAGAGAGGAGATGCAACACAATAGAGATAAGTATTTCCCTCAGTGATAACCAAGGTTATCGAACCAATAGGAGGACCACGCAAATTCCCGTCTTCAGCACCTACACACAAAAGAGCACACACTTGCACCCAACGCGGGCAAGAGGGTCGTCAAGCACCTTGAACTCGTTACTTGCAAGCGATAAGTAGTGATAGATAGATAATATAAATATAAAATAAAATAGCAGTAAATCAATGGCAGCAATATTTTTGGAGTTTTTGTAATATATTTTGTGAAGACCCGGGGGCCATAGTTTTCGCTAGAGGCTTCTCTCTCGAAGAAAGCATACGGTGGGTAGACAAATTACTGTTGTGAAATTGATAGAAAAGCACATGGTTATGAAATATTTATTCACGACAATGATCATGTATATAGGCATCACTTCCATAAGCAAGTAGATGAGGCACTGTTGATGTAGAGGCCCTTCGTGATTGATCCCCCATCCGGCAGGGCACCGAAACAGGGCTCCAAATGGGCAAACGACGGAACAGAGACTTGCGGCAGCTGTAGGACCGAAAGTATGTCTAGAGGGGGGGGGTGATTAGACTACTTGACCAAATAAAATTTCTACCTTTTCCCAATTTTAGAGTTGGCAGATTTTAGCATTCATGGCAAGTCAAGTACACCCTACACATGCATGTCTAAGAGTATAGCAGCGGAAAGTAACAACAAGCATGAGTAGAAAGGATAGGGTAGGAGGATCAAACGCAATTGTAGACACGATGATTTTTCCCGTGGTTCCGATAGGTGGTGCTATCGTACATCCACGTTTATGGAGTCTTCAACCCACGGAGGGTAACGGTCGCGAGAGTCCACGGAGGGCTCCACCCATAAGGGTCCACGAAGTAGCAACCTTGACTATTCCATAACGGCTTCCGTCCACGAAGGACTAGCCTCACTATGGGTAGATCTTCACGAAGTAGGCGATCTCCTTGCCCTTACAAACTTCTTGGTTCAACTCCACAACACGAAGTAGGAGGCTCCCAAGCGACACCTAACCAATCTAGGAGGCACCACCCTCCAAAAGGTAATAGGCTCGGCAATGATGATGAACTCCTTGCTCTTGTGCTTCAAGATGATAGACTCCTCAACACACAATCACTCTCTCACAGATTTGGCTTGGTGGAAGAGATGGGATTGGTGGAAAGCAACTTGGGGAGGCTAGAAATCAAGATCCATATGGTTGGAGTGGATGATCTTGACCTCAACACAAGGGTAGGTGGTTCTCTCTCAGAAAGCTGGATGGGGCAAGTATGGAATAGTTCTGAGTGCTTCTCTTTCGAGTAGGTGGTGGTGAAGGGGTATATATAGGCATCCCCAAAAATCCAACCGTTACACACAAAATGACCAACTCGGTGACACCGATGTGTTAATCTCGGTGGTACCGAAGTGACCAAAAGGTGGCAACTTTTGAATCTCGGTGAGACCAATATAGGAAACTCGGTTGCACCGATAAGGTGACCAACGGTCAGATTGCCCATTCTCGGTGACGCCGATCCAACAATCTCGGTGGTACCGATATTGTGAATTTGCGTAACAGAAAGTTGGCAACCCAAACTCGGTGGCACCGAAGCAGAATCGGTTGCACCGAAAGGCTAGGGTTTGGCTTAGGTCTGTCTGAGTTTGGGAATCGGTGGCACCGAGTGGAAAGTGTTGGTTGCACCGATTTTGAATATTTGGCTATGGACAGACTTTTGTGGAAGAGCTTGTGGGTGTTTTTGGTGACTATCACTTGTGCACGTATGAGCATTTTGTTCACCAACAAAACCTTACCCCCTTTTAATAGTATTGGCTTTCCTATGGACTCAAAGAGATTTCTCACAAAGTAAAATGTAGAGTCCTCTTGCTTGAAGCTTTGCCAATCCATTTCCTTGCATCTTGGGGTATTTCCACAATCCTTTTGCCATCCCTATCATTGAACTTTTCCTGAAATATACTTAGTGGAAACATTAGTTCAATGACTTATATGTTGTTATTGATTACCAAAACCACCAAGGGAGCAAATGTGCTTTCAATCTCCCCCTTTTTGGTAATTGATGACAACATATAGATCAAAGCTTCCACATATGATATAATCAATGAATATAATCGTCGCTTTGAGAATTATGTGATAAGCAAGAGCTCCCCCTAAATTTGTGCATTATTTTAAATTTACGTTTGAATGCAAATGCACAATCGATTAGGTACATGGGGCACTTCTTCCATGTCACATACAACTTGGTGGTGTGCGAGAATAATTAGAATGAACATCATAGCACAACACAATCAAGCAAAGGTGAAAGATCATCTCATAAGTAGCATAATGATAGGAAATAGTAGCAGCAACCATTAAGCGTATGATCAAAACACCAACAAACGTGTATCACAAGCAACCAAAAGACAAAATGTTTTTGAAAAAGCAATAAAAACCAAACGCTCTCTCACTCGAAGCCTAAAGATCTATATACACTTCTCCTCCTTTGGCAACAAGTTACCAAAAAGTTCAAAGGCATATATCTAAGCGTTCTTGGGCTGATCTCCTTCGGTTGTTGATGAAGGAGTCGAGAGAACAGCGTCGGCGAAGATCTCTACAGATGGTGTGGATGGAGTTGGAGTGGCAACTGGAGGAACTAGAGCTGATGGAGCTGAGGTGACAGTAGCAGGAGCTGATGAAGAGGGCCTCAAGTCTGGAGCTGGCACGGTGGCTGATTTGGCCTGGGTAGTGAATTGTGTGCCTGGCCTGAGAGGAGAGTCATCCTCATCATCATCATCAGAAGAAGAAGAAGAAGAAGAGTGAGGAAGAGGCACTGAGTCAACTTCCTTCTTGAGCTCATTGATTGTCTTAGTCATCCCATCCACCTTATCATTAAGGGTCTTGATCCTGTTTTCAAAGATCCTGACAGGACTATTTTGATTGTCCAAGATGTCCTTAATGTCCTTCTTCATGTCCTGAACTGATGAGATCAACATATCCATTTGCTCGTTCCTGGATCTAGGGACTTGAGCACTAGTGGCTCTAGCTGCCTCTGCCTCTGCCTGAGCTACAGCAGATGTGGGATGTTCTGGGTCCATCACCACAATGTTGTCCTCGAGATCTGGCTGCAGGGGCAAGTGGGGTCTGTCCAAAGCAAAGATGTGCTTCTCCAGCTTGGAGTTAATGAGCATCTGGATATAGGGTGCATAGCAGCATGAGCGCTTCTGATCAGCAGCAACCCTCTTAACTGTCTCCACAATCAAGTCCATGACTCTAATCCTGGTGTGTCTGTCAAGGTGGATTAGCATGTTGATGGAGTAGCCTCGGATCATCTTGTCATCTCCTGACTTGGGCATCAAAGTATGCCTCAGAATGGTGTTCATGGTACGAAGGCCAGCCTGGAGAAAGTAGATGACTCCTAACTTGTGAGACTTCACATAAGCAGCAGGGATCTCATTGTACATATTGGCCATAGCATTGTGGCTCTCCTTGGATTCTGGGTAGACATCCAGGTCACCATCCTGTACCTCTGGGACTCCCAAGATTGCAGCCCATTCATCAACAGTGGACTCATATCTTGCTCCTTCAGTCATCCATACAATCCTACCATCTCCATAGAAATGTGCAGTGGAGTAGAATTGCATGATCATCTCATCATTCCAAGCAGTAAACTCTCTGCCAACAAACTCATCCAAACCAATGCAGTGAAAGTTGTCTTGGACACTTGGAAAATAGTCTTCATTCTCCTTGATGAATTTTCAGTCCACATACCTCATGTCACTCACAGCTGGACTCTTGTCAAACAGCACAGTTTCATAGAAATCCTGTTGCTCCTTGGTATAGAATCTATAGTCCACAACTGTCTTCCTCCTTTGGGCATATGGATCAGCAGCTCTCCATGCCCTCAAACCAGAATCCTTCCTCTTCTTCATATCTTCAACAAGTGGATAGCTGGCATTATGTACTGGAAGGTGTGGTCTAAGCTTCATCAAAGCAGACATAGCATCTTCATCCTCAACTCTGGAGGTGGTTCCCTTGTTCTTTTCAGAAGCAGGAATTTGCCTGGACAACCTCTTGGGTTTTTCAGCAGCAGCCTTCTTGGGGACAGACTTGGTGCTCTTGGATGTGCCAGTCTTTGGCATAGCATCAGCCATAAGCTTCTTTTTCTTCTTGGGAGGGGCCTTCTCAACATGTTCTTCCTCCTCCTCAGCAGCAGCACCAGCAGCCTCCTCAGGGTCTTCAAACATGGAAGTTTGCCTGCCAACAACATAGACAATCCTCTTCCTAGCTCTCTTCTTCTCCCCTGCCTTCTTAGGCATAGACTTCCTTGGGGGCTCAACAGTCATGGTAGCTCTAGCACTCTCAGGTGTTCTCATAGCTTCAGAGCTAGCATACTCTTTCCTGACAGCTCTCCTTGAAGAGGTAGCTTCATTTGCAGATTTCTTTGCAGCCTTCTCTTGCTTCTTAGCAAGGATCTCCTCTGGCACAAAATCTGAATCCTCCTCATCTGAATTCAGCTTCTTCCTGGCCCTTGTAGCAGCCTTGGGCAACCCATGAGAACTGGGAGTGCCTGGATCTGAAGAGGAACCGGACTCAGGACTAGTGCCTGAACTCATGACAATGTTCTCCTCTTGGAAGTTGTTCTCACTGTCCTCAGCACTTGACATACTGACCCTGTGAATAGAGTATAGAGGAGCAGAAGAAGATGAGTCATCACAAAATGTAGCCATTTTGTAAGTTTGAACAAAAGATTCTCAAGGTTTACATTCTGTCACATGAAAATCGGTACAGCCGAAGCAAAGATTTCGGTGCTACCGAGACTGACTTTCTCCTTAACAGAAACTTGGCACTCCTTTCGGTGAGACCGAAAAGGAGTACTCGGTTTCACCGAGAAAGTTCTCAGCAGCACAGACTGGCAAATCGGTGACATCGATTTGTTTGCTTCGGTTCCATCGAGTTCCATCGGGCGGACGGTAAACCCTAGAAAATCGATCATTCGCTATCTACTGGAAGTTTTAGAGGATAGAAGGGCATGCAAATAGTGGCTTATAGATAAAATCAAATCCAATGCGCGAGAATCAGATGGGGAGCGCAAGGAAAATCGAATCTGTACCCTAGCTTGGTGACGGATCCGCTACGGCGGCGGCGGCGGCGAAGATGCCCGTCGACGGCGAGGATCCCAGCGGCGGAGGAGCCCGGGGAGACAAGGGCGACGACCAGGGGGTCCTTTTGCGGCAGCTTAGGGTTTGGGGCGCAACGATTGAAGATTGAATTTTCGAACCGTCGGGACCACAGCTTATATACCCCTCACTGTCGGTGATGCCGATTCTAAATTTTCGGTGTCACCGAGTTCCTCAACTGTCAGCTGACAGGGAAACTTGGTGTAACCGAGAATATGGAATCGGTAGTACCGAGATTGAAAACCAGATCAACCCTAGGCATTCGGTGAGACCAAGAATTGTGGGTTGGTTCCACCGAGATGCACTTGGGAGGTTTTAATGGTCAGTCCTTGTCGATACGGAACTCCGAGTGCTCCACACATAGAGGGATCGAAAAGTACTTGTTCAAGTTTTGTGATGCAACATGAATGGAATATGAGGTGAGAAAGCATAGATAGATAAAGAGTGGTCCTAGGCATTCTTGTCCATCCAATTGGCAAAAGACAAATCAAAAACCAAATAGCAACAATTGGACGTCCTCGAATGGGAAAATAAATGCAGACCAACATGCTCACACAATAAGATGTCAAGTGAAAACATGACAAACATGCACATACACACTAGCATCTAACAAGCACTTGGGCGATGATGAAGTCATCTATATATGAGTATATTGACTTAGGAGCCAAGTAAGAATACTTGATCATAGGTCATCCTCATCGTTTAAGCACAAGTGGGGTTACCACTTTTACATAAAGCATTTAATGTTGTCACATACTAAGAGATGCTTTAACTCAAGTCTTAGAGTAAAGCTCCCCCTTGATGTGACATCCCCCCATAAGAGGGATAAACTAACCTTGGGTTTTGTTGATGAAGACTTCATGTTGGTGAGGTAGTGGTGGATGCTCAAGGTTGATGAAGATCACCAAGAGTTGGGAGCATCCTTGTTGTTTCCTTACTCTTCTCACCTACATGGGTTAGTCCCAACACACAAGAGACAAATACAAGGATATCTATGGACATGGAGTGCAAAGCATGTGTTATGATGTCCATTGATTTGTTGATTACCTTGTCCCTTGCTTACCTTTGAGGGAATATGTGACTCCTTGAACTATTGCATAGAGTTGATGTTGATTGCAAATAATTCTTGCCAATAATGAATGTGAGTGAATTTCATTGGCGGAGTCACCCCTCAAGAACTCTCTAGTTCTTCTTCTTGGGGACCCACATCAAGTTGATGGGGATCCTTGGTGTTGAAGTAGCCTTTGTAGAAGTTGAGCTTGAAGTGGCCTTGGGAACCCACTCCACCAAAGCTAGGGATTCATCTTCATATGAGTCAATGTTCTCTTGAAGCTTGTTCTTGTCCTTGAGCTTGTGGTCTTGTGGTGGAAGGTCATCTTGAGTGTTTGTTCCCTTGGGAAGAGTATTTTCATACTTATCCTTTTGAGGAACAAACTTGGGCTTGGGGTATTGACCTTCTTCCCATTCAACTCCATTTGCGTTGAAGTAGCCAACACCATGGTTCTTTCGGTATCCTCCGTGCTTGCGTACAATTTCCTCATATTGCTTACACCCGGCAAGACTCTTGTAGATACCTTTCTCTATAATTCCTTTCAATAAAGCATTTTCTTGCTCAAGTGTAACTTGGCTAAGAGAATCATCATTAGTGGAATCAATAGAACTACTAGAAGCAACATCATTAGGTTTAGCATTTTTATTGTTGCTACTCGATGAAGAACCTTTCTTGCCTTTGTTACTAGATTGCTTAGTTTTAACTTGAGGCATGAATGTAGACAAGAGTAGTCGTTTGGCTAGATAAGATGAAGTCTTCTTTCGGAGATCGTCATTGATAGCTTTAAGAAACTCATGCTCTTGCTCCAAGTTGAGCTTCTCGAAGCGTAGCTTCTCATGAGTTCTTACAAGCTCTCTATGATCTTCAAGAGTAGATTCATGAGCTAACTTAAGAGTGTCTAGTTCTTTAGTTAGTTGTTCTATTTTCATCTTATCATCATCAATTGACTTATCTTGACTAGCATGAGAATTATCAAGTTCATTTTGACTAACATTACTAGTTTTATCAAAGAGCAAGTCATCATCACAAAGCAAATCATCTTCATCACTATCAAAATCAAGATACTCGGGGTGTGATACCTTGGGGCCTTTAGCCATGAAGCAACTTCCACTCCCTTCGTTTGGTGAATCAAATAGATCATAGGAGTTGGTAGTCACTAGAGCAATTCCGGCAACACCATCATCTTGACTATAGTCGGAGTCGGAGTGATAGCTTCTCTCGGAGTTGTTGTCGGAGTCGGAGCCGGAAACCCATTCACCAACATGAGCTTGATGTTTTCTTCTTGTGTAGCTCTTGGTGTGCTTGTCCTGCTTCTCCGAATCTCTACTTCTCCTTGAGGGTCTTCGTTCATAACGATCATCTCTAGTCCTTCTCTCTCTCTGAGGTGATTCATTCATTGAGCTTCGTCTTCGAGGTGACTCTTCTCTTCGTTTGTAGGGAGCCGTGCACTCATTGGAGTAGTGTCCGGGCTTCCCACAATTGTAGCAATTGCGGTCACGACTTGACGAACGCTTCTCATCATATCTTGAGTTGGAGCTTCGTTCTTTGCCTCTATTCTTGTAGAACTTGTTGAATCTCTTGACCATGAGGCTTATCTCTTCATTGGTGACAAGGTTGTCGCTTGAAGTTGCGAGAGCATCACTTGTGGCTTTGTAAGCACCGCTAGACTTGTTGTGAAGCTCTTCTTTGTCTTTGAGTGTCATCTCATGAGCAACAATCCTTCCAATGACTTCCGTAGGCTTGAGATCCTTGTAGTTGGGCATCATTTGGATCAATGTGCACACGGTGTCGTATCTCTCATCCAAAGCTCTAAGTATCTTCTTGATGATGAATTTGTCGGTCATTTCTTCGCTTCCTAAGCCGGCAATCTCATTGGTGATGAGAGCTAGCCTAGAGTACATCTCTGCGACTCCTTCACCATCCTTCATCTTGAACTTGTCAAGCTGACTTTGAAGAACATCTAACTTGGACTCTCTCACGGACTCGGTTCCTTCGTGCATATCAACCAAAGTATCCCAAATCTCTTTTGCATTCTCAAGACGGCTGATTTTGTTGAATTCTTCGGGGCATAAGCAGTTGAAGAGAATGTCGCATGCTTGAGCGTTGTATTGCAACATCTTCAATTCTTCCGCGGTCGCTTCACGATCCGGTTCCTTTCCATTACCAAAGAACTCACCTTGCAAGCCAACACGAACAACAGCCCATACGGCGGGGTTATGACCAAGAATATGCATTTTCATTTTGTGCTTCCAACTAGCAAAATTAGTGCCATCAAAGTACGGACCTCTACGGTGATAATTTCCCTCACTAGACGCCATACTCTCCTAGGTTGTGAGACCAATGCAATGGAGACCAAAGCTCTGATACCACTTGTAGGACCGAAAGTATGTCTAGAGGGGGGGGGGTGATTAGACTACTTGACCAAATAAAATTTCTACCTTTTCCCAATTTTAGAGTTGGCAGATTTTAGCATTCATGGCAAGTCAAGTACACCCTACACATGCATGTCTAAGAGTATAGCAGCGGAAAGTAACAACAAGCATGAGTAGAAAGGATAGGGTAGGAGGATCAAACGCAATTGTAGACACGATGATTTTTCCCGTGGTTCCGATAGGTGGTGCTATCGTACATCCACGTTTATGGAGTCTTCAACCCACGGAGGGTAACGGTCGCGAGAGTCCACGGAGGGCTCCACCCATAAGGGTCCACGAAGTAGCAACCTTGACTATTCCATAACGGCTTCCGTCCACGAAGGACTAGCCTCACTATGGGTAGATCTTCACGAAGTAGGCGATCTCCTTGCCCTTACAAACTTCTTGGTTCAACTCCACAACACGAAGTAGGAGGCTCCCAAGCGACACCTAACCAATATAGGAGGCACCACCCTCCAAAAGGTAATAGGCTCGGCAATGATGATGAACTCCTTGCTCTTGTGCTTCAAGATGATAGACTCCTCAACACACAATCACTCTCTCACAGATTTGGCTTGGTGGAAGAGATGGGATTGGTGGAAAGCAACTTGGGGAGGCTAGAAATCAAGATCCATATGGTTGGAGTGGATGATCTTGACCTCAACACAAGGGTAGGTGGTTCTCTCTCAGAAAGCTGGATGGGGCAAGTATGGAATAGTTCTAAGTGCTTCTCTTTCGAGTAGGTGGTAGTGAGGGGGTATATATAGGCATCCCCAAAAATCCAACCGTTACACACAAAATGACCAACTCGGTGACACCGATGTGTTAATCTCGGTGGTACCGAAGTGACCAAAAGGTGGCAACTTTTGAATCTCGGTGAGACCGATATAGGAAACTCGGTTGCACCGATAAGGTGACCAACGGTCAGATTGCCCATTCTCGGTGACGCTGATCCAACAATCTCGGTGGTACCGATATTGTGAATTTGCGTAACAGAAAGTTGGCAACCCAAACTCGGTGGCACCGAAGCAGAATCGGTTGCACCGAAAGGCTAGGGTTTGGCTTAGGTCTGTCTGAGTTTGGGAATCGGTGGCACCGAGTGGAAAGTGTTGGTTGCACCGATTTTGAATATTTGGCTATGGACAGACTTTTGTGGAAGAGCTTGTGGGTGTTTTTGGTGACTATCACTTGTGCACGTATGAGCATTTTGTTCACCAACAAAACCTTACCCCCTTTTAATAGTATTGGCTTTCCTATGGACTCAAAGAGATTTCTCACAAAGTAAAATGTAGAGTCCTCTTGCTTGAAGCTTTGCCAATCCATTTCCTTGCATCTTGGGGTATTTCCACAATCCTTTTGCCATCCCTATCATTGAACTTTTCCTGAAATATACTTAGTGGAAACATTAGTTCAATGACTTATATGTTGTTATTGATTACCAAAACCACCAAGGGAGCAAATGTGCTTTCAGCAGCAAAAGTATTTTGGATGGCTCTCAGGTGTTTTCCTGATTTTAGAGAATATATAGAGGCGGAATTAGGTTAGGAGGCCACGGGAGGTGGTGCCAAGCCATCATGGCGCGACCACCCCACTAGGCACGCCCTGTTGGCTTGGCACCACCTCATGTGGCCTCCGGTATGGAGGACATCATGCTGGAGACAGAACTGCTCACAAGGTATTGCAATCTGGTTTTTATTGGCCTACTCTCTTCAAGGATGCCCGTAAGTTTGTCTTGTCTTGTGATGAATGTCAAAGAATTGGCAATATCGGTAAGCGTAAGGAAATGCCTATGAATTATTCACTTGTGGTTGAACCATTTGATGTTTGGGGTTTTGATTATATGGGACCTTTTCCTTTCTCTAACGGGTACACTCATATTTTGGTTGATGTTGATTATGTCACTAAGTGGGTAGAAGCTATTCCAGCTAGTTGTGCTGATCATCACACCTCCATTAAAATGCTTAAAGAGGTTATCTTCCCGAGGTTTGAAGTCCCTAGATATTTAATGACCCATGGTGGTTCACACTTTATTCATGGTGCTTTCCGTAAGATGCTTGCTAAATATGATGTTAACCATAGAATTGCATCACCCTATCATCCTCAATCTAGTGGTCAAGTTGAACTTAGCAATAGAGAAATAAAATTGATATTTCAAAAAATTGTCAATAGGTCTCGTAAGAATTAGTCTAAGAAATTAGATGATGCACTTTGGTCCTATAGAACAGCTTATAAAAATCCTATGGGTATGTCTCCATACAAAATGGTATATGGTAAAGCTTGTCATTTGCCTCTAGAATTAGAACATAAAGCATTTTGGGCAATGAAAGAACTTAACTATGATTTCAAACTTGCCGGTGAGAAGAGGCTATTTGATATAAGCTCATTAGATGAATGGAGAACCCAAGCCTATGAGAATGCCAAATTATTCAAAGAAAAAGTAAAAAGATGGCATGACAAAAGAATCCAAAAGCGGGAATTCAAAATAGGAGACTATGTTCTTTTGTTCAACTCTTGTTTAAGATTTTTTGCAGGAAAGCTTCTCTCCAAATGGGAAGGACCTTATATTATCGAAGAGCTTTATCGTTCTGGAGCTATCAAGATTAATAATGCCGAAGGTACTAACCCGAAGGTGGTCAATGTACAATGAATTAAGCACTATATCTCAGGTACGCCTTTTAACGTTAAAAGCAATGTTATCCAAACCATGACACCGGAGGAACACATAAAAGAAACCTTCCGAAACACTACAAAATTTTGAAAAAATAGGAGGTACGTGATACGGTAGGTAAACGGACTCCTAAAAATCCGCAAAAATATTTTTGTCAGTTTTGGAATATTAGAAAAATTTGGAAATAAAGAAATAAACCGGAAGGTGATCGAGGCGAGCACGATACACCAGGGCGTGCCAGGCACCCCTGGGCGCGCCCTGGTGGGTTGTGCCCACCTCGGACACCTTCCCGACTCCGTTTTCCTTCCATATGCTTGTTTTCCAAGAATAAAAAATCTCTGTATATACCCCCGACTGTTTTGAGGAACGCATCGCAGAAAAATCCTCTGTTCTTGTTTCGTGCCGTTTTCCAGGCAGATCTGAAAATATGTCATCTCAAGGTTCAGAGGGGGATCACTATGTTGCAGACCCAAAGATCTTTAGGGAAATTTACCCCTATCTTTGGGCATCTGAAGAAGAAGGAGATGCCAATTTGGAGGAGATATTGGATGCTTGTTCGAACGCCAACTCTCAGGAAGAGGATGTCCCTCTACCTCAGCCGGGAGACATGCATGTGGAATTCAAGAAGTCAAGCCTCCCAAAAAGATACAAACCTGAGGTCCAATTTATCCCATCTCGTTTTCTGCAGGAGAGCAAGGCTGCGTTATGCAAAAAGATATTAAAGATCGAGTTGGAGAACGACGATCTAAGGGAGGAAAAATTCATGCTTAAATATAAGTTGAAGAAGAAAGCTGCATCGTCACCACCACCTTCTTCATCACCACCACCAAAGGAGACTTGAGCATACGGGTTTGGACACACCCCTTGGCTTGAGCCAAGCTTGGGGGAGGTGCCCCGGTATCATACCACCATCACTTTTATTCACCTTTACCTATTTTAGTTCAATCTTTAGTTTCCCTTTGCTTTAGTTGAATAAAAGTTTAGCATGATCTATTTTCGTGTGTTAGTTTCATGTCCTATCTATCTATGTAATCGAGTGAGAGTTATATAATAAAGTTTAGTTTGAGTTTTTGTCTCTCTACTTCCTTGTTGCAATCAAAATAAAAAAAAAGAAAAATAAATGAAAAAAATCATATGCTAATCTTATGGTGAGTAATGACATCACATAAAGGAAAGTATAAGTAGTAAAATTTGTTGGAGATTGACAAACATAGCATTGGTCAATGATGCAATTCATGAAAGAATTAATAAGGGAAGAGAAGATTCACATGCAAATACACTATCTTGGACATCTTTTATGATTGTGGGCCCCCATTAAATATTATATGTCAAAATGGTTGACGTTGGACTAGGAAGACAATGTAATGATTTATGTTTGTTCATATCTACATAGAAGTTATATTGTCATAGATCCTTCAACATGTGGTGCTTGCTCAATATCTTTGCTAGCCAAAAATTCCGCACTAAGTAGAGATACTACTTGTGCATCCAAAAAACCCAAAACCAAACTCATTCTTTGAGAGTCCACCATACCTACCTATGGATCGAGTAAGATCCTTCAAGTAAGTTGTCATCGGTGCAATAAGGCAATAAAAATTGCTTCTAAAAGTGTTTTGATCAATTAGTGTAAGAGAAAATTGAGCGCTATACGAACTTATGATGGCAAAGTACTAAAAGCGACGGACTGCATAATAAAGGTTGCTATCATAGGGGGCAATATAGCGTGACGTTCTTTTACATTAAGGGATTGGGCATACAAACCAAAAAGCGCATGACAACCTCTGCTCCCCTTTGCGAAGGGGCTATCTTTTACTTTTATGTCTTTACTTTTATGCAAGAGTCAAAGTATTCTTCCCTATTCCTTTTCACTTTTTCTTTTGCAAGTATCATGTGGTGAGGAAAGATCTAGGCACATATATCCAGTTGGATATGGGTGGGCATGAGTTATTATTGTTGACATCACCCTTGAGGTGAATACGTTGGGAGGCAAAAATATAAGCCCCTATCTTCCTATGTGTCCGGTTGAAACTTTTTGTTCATGGGTATGCCGTGAGTGTTAGCAATCATAGAAGACTAAATGATGGTTGAGTATGTGGACTTGCCAAAAGGCTCCGACATGAGACTCTTCATGAAAATATGATGAATTGTAGTTGCAAAGTTGACTGAGAACATAGTTTGTTGGTTTTCAATAAGGTTTATGCTTCATACTTCTATGTTGTGATGAATTGTTACTTGTTCATGAGAAGTTATATGATAAAAGTGTATGAATAAGTTTTATGATAGAATTTGTTGTTGTTATGATAATAAGCATGATGCTACTATGTCCGTATTTT
This sequence comes from Elymus sibiricus, assembly GCA_039707655.1. NCBI lineage: Eukaryota > Viridiplantae > Streptophyta > Magnoliopsida > Poales > Poaceae > Elymus > Elymus sibiricus. The sequence goes on along the minus strand of CM077675.1, from coordinate 380,384,018 downwards.
GTTTTTATCGACACCTCTCTCTCAAATCATGTGGACATGCTTTTCGATATCGGTTTTTCGCTTGAGGACAAGCGAGGTCTAAGCTTGGGGGAGTTGATACGTCCATTTTGCATCATGATTTCCTACTATTATTTATTATGTTTTGTTGAATAATAATGCTTTGGGGAGTGATTCTAATGCCTTTTCTCTCATAATATGCAAGGTTTACACAAAAAGGGAGAATACCGGCAGCTGGAATTCCGGACCCAAGAAAAGCACATCAGAGATACCTATTCTGCACAACTCCAATGAAGCTGAAATTTTACAAAGATTATTTTTGGAATAAATAAAAATTACTGGAGCAAAAAACTACCGGAGGGGGCCACCCTGGTGGGCACAAGACACCAGGGAGCGCCAGCCCCCCTGGGCGCGCCCTGGTGGGTTGTGCCCTCCTCAGCCCACCTCCGTTGCCCATCTTCTGGTATAAATTCACTTTTAACCTAGAAAAATAAGAGGAGGATTTTCGGGATGAAGCGCCGCTGCCTCGAGGCGGAACTTGTGCAGGAGCACTTTTGCCCCCCGACGGAGCGATTCCGCCGATGGAACTTCCCTCTCGGAGGGGGAAATCGAAGCTATCGTCATCACCAACACCCCTCTCATCTTTGGGAGGCCAATCTTCATCAACATCTTCAACATCACCATCTCCTCTCAAACCCTAGTTCATCTCTTGTGTTCAATCTTTGTACCGGAACCTCGGATTGGTACTTGTGGGTGACTAGTAGTATTGATTACCTTGCGTAGTTGATTACTATATGGTTTATTTGGTGGAAGATTATATGTTCAGATCCATTATGCTATTTAATACTCCTCTGATTATTATTTGTGAGTAGTTACCTTTGTTCTTGAGGTCACGGGAGAAGTCATGTTGCAAGTAATCATGTGAATTTGATATGTGTTCGATATTTTGATGATATGTATGTTGTGATTCCCTTAGTGGTGTCATGTGAACGCTGACTACATGACACTTCACCTTTCATGGGCCTAAGGGAATGCATTGTGGAGTAGTTATTATATGATGGGTTGCTAGAGTGACAAAAGCTTAAACCCTAGTTTATGCGCTACTTCGTAAGGGGCTAATTTGGATCCAAACGTTTACTGTTGTGGTTAGATTTTATCTTCATACTTTTCTCGTAGTTGCGGATGATTGCGAGGGGGTTAATCATAAGTGGGAGGTTGTTCAAGTAAGAACAGCACCCAAGCACCGGTCCACCCACATATCAAATTATCAAAGTAGCGAACACAAATCAAACCAACATGATAAACGTGACTAGACGAAATTCCCGTGTACCCTCAAGAACACTTTGCCTATTACTAGAGATTGTTCTGGCCTATCCTTTGCCACAAAAGGATTGGGCTACCTTGCTGCACCTTGTTTACCGTTACCGTTACTTGCTCGTTACCAATTACCTTGCTATCAAACTATTTGTTACCTACAATTTCAGTGCTTGCAGAAATTACCTTGCTGAAAACCGCTTGTCATTTCCTTCTGCTCCTCGTTGGGTTCGACACTCTTACTTATCGAAAGGACTACGATTGATCCCCTATACTTGTGGGTCATCAGTACCCTGTGCCTGCTATGCGGCACACCTCAGCCCCGCCCACCTCATGGATAACGCCACCTCGGTAATGAGGAATTTTGCAGAAATACCTTTTCCATAGCCTGAAGTGGGCTTCACACCTAAGATACATCTTGCGAAGAGCGATGAACCCGGCTATGTGTAGAATGGAATTGGGAGTAAGGTGATGGAGATGGATCCTGTAGAACGCGAGCAGGCCACGGAGGAAGGGATGAATTGGGAAGCCCAAGCTTCTTAGAAGGAAGGGGCTAAAGCATACCTTTTCTGTCCCGTGAGGGGACGGATTCTTCTCCACATGAGACTGGTTGTTGATCGAGGAAAGACCCGCCCGCAAGGAAGCCATATCTATTTCAGGAAGGTATTCTTGGGCCGCCATTACGTTTAATCGGAGGCAAGACACGGAGCAGCTGGACCACTCTCCTGGGAGAGGGCTGTGCGGACGCGAGGAAGAGCTTGGAGCGCTGGCCATGGAGGAATCTCTCTAGAAGGAAGGACGAGGATGTGTGGATCGAAAGCATGACGGATTGGAGCACGGAAGCAGTTATTTTTATGCCACGTACCACGTTAAATAATGTCCTCTGGGGAGCCCCTTCGATTACCCGCCCTCAGACCACTCGCCTCCCCAGATGGCGCGAGAATTAATGAGGATGTCGTAAAGGCATGATCTGGGACCACTATCAAAGGGTCCCTAGAAGAAATCGGTAGTCCGAAGTAATTTGATGCTCGGATTATCCGAGAAGTGATTAAAACTTCGGTTCCGAATATTGCTTTATTGGGGGAACTTATACGTCTCCAACGTATCTATAATTTTTGCTTGTTCCATGCTGTTATATTATCATTCCTGGATGTTTTACAATAATTTTATAACAAATTTATATCATTTTTTGGGACTAACCTATTGACATAGTGCCAAAGTGCCAGTTGCTGTTTTTTGCTTGTTTTTTACTTCGCAGAATATCAGTACCAAACGGAGTCCAATCGCGACGAAACTTTTTGGAGATTTTTTCTGGACCAGAAGACACCTAGTGGGCCAAAGAAGAGCCTGGTAGGTGGGCTGTGGGGAGCATAACCCACCAGGGCGCGCCAGGGGGCACCCGACGTGCCCTGATGGGTTGTGCCCTCCACGGGGCCCCTCCGCACCGCCTCTGATGCCTATAAATTCCCAAATATTCCAAAAACCCTAGGGGAGTCGACGAAACACAATTCCAGCCGCCGCAAGTTCCAGAACCTCGAGATCCAATCTAAACACCATCACAGAGGGGTTCATCTTCCTCATAGGTGCCTCTCCGATGATGCGTGAGTAGTCCACCATAGACCTACGGGTCCGTAGGCAGTAGCTAGATGGCTTCTTCTCTCTCTCTTATGATTCTCAATACAATGGTCTCTTGGAGATCTATTTGATGTGAACTTTTACGGTGTGTTTGTTGGGATCCGATGAATTTTGAGTTCATGATCAGTTTCTATCCATGAATATTATTTGAGTCTTCTTTGATCTCTTATATGCACGATTACTTATAGCCTCGTATTTCTTCTCCGAATCTTTGTGATGGGTTCAATCTTGCGGTGTTCTTTCCCAGTGACAGAAGGGGCAGCAAGACACACATGTATCGTTGCTATTAAGGATAACAAGATGGGGTCTATTCCTACATGAATAGATCTTGTCTACATCATGTCCTCGTTCTTATTGCATTACTCCGTTTTTCCATGAACTTAATACACTAGATGCATGCTGGATAGTGGTTGATGTGTGGAGTAATAGAGGTAGATGCAGGCAGGAGTCGGTCTATCTATCTTGAACGTGATGCCTATATAATGATCATCGCCTTGGATATCGTCATGACTATTCGATTTTCTATCAATTGCCCAACAGTAATTTGTTCACCCACCGTGCACTATACTCATGATAGAAGCCACTAGTGAACCCTACGGCCCCCGGGTCTACTTTTCCATCATATTGCTTTCCGATCTACGTTTTTGCACTCTTTGTTTTCAGAACTACAAAACCAAAAAACCCAAAAATATATTGCTGCATATTTACTCTTTTTATTTGTGTTCTTGAGAGATCTATCTCTCCTATCTATCACTACCTAATCTATATTATTACCGTAGAGAGATTGACAACCTCTCTTTCGCGTCGGGTTGCAAGTATTTGTTGTTTGTGTGCAGGTGCTGCTTATTGGGTGGTGGTGATCCTCCTACTGGTTCGATAACCTTGGTTTCATAACTGAGGGAAATACTTACCGTCGTTGTGCTGCATCATCCCTTCCTCTTTGAAGAAATACCGACGCAGTCTCAAGCCACATCAGGAACTCGCCTGTCAAGCCGAAGACATCTGACACTAAAAATCCGAGGAGTGCGTTCGTCCTCGGCGATTGGAGACTAGTTCAGGGGCTATTGAGGGAGTCCTGGATTAGGGGTGCTAATCTGAGGTGTTCAGTCCTTATGGGATGAACTAGGAACCCGCTAAGCCACCTCATGAAGAATGCTGAAGCGTCAAGGTTCGCACGTATGAAAGAAAGAAACCTCGAAAGACTGGGCGTGTACCCCAAGGACATCTCTATGTTTGGCATGTCTTCAACTGACCATAACATGTAACCTAGCTCCCCCTGAATATCTATATAAGCCCAGGGGTTTAGTCCATAGGGGGCAACTTATGCACCTTAGGGTTTAGAGCTCATACAATGATCTCGGGGTAGATCATCAACCTGTACTCGATACCCCATCATCAATACAATCAAAGCAGGATGTAGGGTTTTAGCTCTTCGAGAGGGCCCGAACCTGGGTAAACAATGTATCCCTACTCTCCTTGTTACCATTGGTCCTAGATCCACAGCTCGGAACCCCCTACCCGAGATCCGCTGGTTTTAGCACCGACACTAGTGTTTTGGGAGTTATTTACTTTCCTAATGGCGATTACTAACTACAAACTTAAAAAGGGCTACTCGTTTACTTGGCAAAGTATTATGGCTGGCGTCAGTTCTCTCAAACATGGTCATATGTGACGAGTTGGAAATGATCAGAGTATTGACATTTAGGATGATGCTTGGATTCCAAATTGTGCAAATAGGAAAATTATCGCTCCCAAAGAGGGTCATCTGCTATCGATAGTGGCGGATTTTATTGATCCAATTTTCTTATAACTGGGATGAAGATCTGGTTATACAAACTGTGTGGCCTATTGATGCACAACGGGTCCTTGCTATCCCTCTTCCGCAACATGACATGCCAGATTTTGCCACTTGGAGTTATACGAAAAATAGAATGTTGTTGTTCGGTAAGCCTATCTTCTAGAATGGAATATTCAACATGCATGCAAAGTGTGATGTACTAACGGTATAGGGCAAATCAAAGTAATCCTATTAGGTGTAAGATTTGGAAGCTATCATGTCCAACAAAGGTAAAATAAATTATTTGGCGCATGTTTCATGGCACACTCTCATGTCGTGTTACACTTTGCCAATAGACATTTAAAACACATGAGCCATACGTCCATATCAGACCAAATTTCGCATTCGGGTGTATCCTAGGTGGGAGCTCCGCCCTGTATGGCATGTTTTGCTAGACCGCACGAACCTTAAAGCACCTCCCAGCTAGACCCGCCAGGAATAGTCGATGGTTGTTTCCCCTCAACCAGGCTCACGTCATGAATGGTAGGGGGATGCGGCGCCGAGCTTAAGCGAATGGGGAGATGGCACGAGCTCACGCGTGTTCCCGGAAAAGTAGGAGGAGGAATTGGGTCATCTCTTGTCGATTTGGTCGCCCTGTTTAGCCCCCATCAGCTTAACATCGAAACCCCCACCACTGCCCCCCTTCGAGCTCTCTGTACAAGTGTAGAGCAGGCAAGTGGTACATCTTCTTTGATACGGTGATAATTCTTCTTCCTCCTCTTCTACGACTTGTTCCATGCCTCCACCCTGTTCAATCTATGGTTGTAAGTTCAATCACTCCCTATTCCCTACTGGTTCGAGCTTAGATCTGTGAGCATGTGATAGCTAGGTGTAGATGTGTGAGCATGTGGTGCCATGGTAGACTCTTCACCTATGAGCATGTGATGATGTGGTAGATCAAATGGCAATGGTGACATTTTGATAGTAGGCTAGGTTTTGATTGTCGGCATTGATATCTTCATGCAAATTTCGATGATAATATTATAGATGTGCTAATAATTTGATGATTAGACCGTATGCATTATGGTAGTATGCAAGTTGGTAGATATGTATATGTTGTAGTGTGATGAACTTCATGGTTTGCTTGTGCTTAGTGTGTTGAGTTTGAAGATCGGTCCATCTGTAGTAGTATTTGTGTTTGTTCACTAGTCATGATGGTAACCATTGTAGGACATGAGCATCGATGAATTAAATCAGCCCATTGTCTTGTATGAGAACTAGTTCATGCCCTCGTATGTTGAGGACTCCCAACCGCAATCCGAGAAGATGCCTCCTGATTCAAATGTGTTCTCAGGACATGTTGTGTGTCATCCCCTATGGTGGACATGCCTAATGTTGCTACTATTGCTGCACATAAGGAAGCCATCAAGTATGGAAATGCAATGATGAGGGCATCCATGAAGAGGGAACACAATCTAATGGCAGCCTTTCATGTCTACTATTATGCTTAACGAGCTATGTGCCATCATATCTAGTGGGGTGAGGACCGACAAGGGCTTCAATAAGGTGCATCACGACAATGTTGCCAATCACGTATTTGAGTTTTATGGTGAAGAGGTGACCTCAACCCACGTCTACAACCACCTCAGGAAGTGGAGAGCCATATGGATCCTAGTGTCCAAGATCAAATACCTTGGCAACGCACACATGGGATCAGGACTCCTTGATGATCCTGTTGGAAGTAGAGCACGACCAAGGCCACAACACGGTTAGCTAGCATACCACTTGTTTCACTTGTTTTGTTGCTCTATATGTCCAACACAACTAACAACATTGTGCTTCTTTCTTATGATCACCCCAATCAGATGCAGACCATCTTTGTTCGGGGTCTGACTACCAGCAAGCATGCCATAGGATCTAGTGAGCTTATCGGTTTGCCTATCCCTATGCCTGAGTATCCAAACACCCAAGAATCATAGACTATCATACTTGATGGTCCTCACTAGGGATGGGCATTCAGTAGAAACCAAAAAATCGGTTTATAGTTTGATTTTGTTTCAAATTTGATTTACATAAATAAAAACCAAAAATAACAACCCAAAACATCTTACCAAAAATTCAGTTAACCGATTATTCTGCTTCATGTTTCAGTTTATATCAAACGTTTACTTTGTTGCTTACAAAGATGTGAGTGCATCTCCAGTGACTAACCCCACCCTCGTATACAACTCAGCACCTTGTCCGATGATGTCCCAAGAGGCCAAGAGGTCGTCAAGGACCGCCATCAAGGCGTAAAATCTGAAGGCCCAAGGCGTAAAATCTGAGATAATGTTTCGAATAGTGTGTAGGGGGAGTGTGTCTCGTTACGGAAAACCTGAGCGTTCCTGGAGTCCCACATCTTCCAGAGGATGGCGAGGGCGACAGTAGGCCAGATGTTGACGTCGAGGCCAACCGGTGTAGGAGTATCCCAGATTAGGTTGATGGAGTGAGGGGGCTATAGTCCTAAGAGGGACCAGACCTGAGCCGCGCATGGGCAGAGGAGGGAGAGGTGCGTCGCGTCCTCAGACGAAAAGCCGCAGCGAGGGCAAGACTTCACCGAGGTGATGGTCTTGCGATGTAAGTTCGCCATCGTGCTCAGCCTATCACGGCATAGGAGCCAACCGAAGATCTTAACCTTGATAGGTGCCTTGGAACCCCAGATGTACCCTGCATTGAGATCAAGCTCATGGTCGGAGGAGAGCAATGAATAGGTGCACCTCGCGGAGAATGTGGAGCCGTGGGTGAGGAACCTATTGTCGGGCGTATCGCTTGTGGTGACATCCTACAAGCACTACTAATAGTGATTACATTTGTGAGGGTGTTGATAGCGTGCATGATGATGACAAAGACGACGGTCATGACACACATTTTATGGTAGCTAGGACTTTAAAAAACTTGCTGGCTCATATATCTTCATAAGGTGGTATATACTGACCCCTCATGGTGATGCTGAATTGGCGGCAATATGATTACATCCTTTTTTGGTTGTGATGGTAGTATGACATCATAGTATTTAGGGCGAACTTGTGTTGCCTTTTGGGTATATGATCATGCATGTCTTAGTTGCTTTTGTTGCATAGTTTGCTTTGCCCGCGACTTGAAATTTTGGTCTTGTTCCATGCTAGAAGAAGTGGTATGTGGTGTATTCAGGAAGGGTTCTAGAAGCCTACTGTTCATGGCACACATGCCATAACAAGTGCACAGCTGCGAAAACAACTGCCATAATGGTTTAAGAGTAGGCACACTGCTGAGGATAATTACTCCAAATATGTGCTGAAAGAGAAGACCAATGTTGAAGTAGGCAAGGGTGTAAGTCAAGTCAAGTTGTGTGGGTTAAAGAACTTCATAATCTTCGTCCAGTTCGTTGAGATTGTGGTATTGATTTTATCATGTGATTGCTCTGATTGTATGTAGCACGTAATAAGATAATTGATTAGGATTCTTCAGTGGGCCAATGTGTGCAACCATACTTCACGTGCTTAAGCCTAGACCAACGCAGAAAACCAAATGTCAGCAGAGTTGCTTCCCTGAGAGCATCTACAGCCGGACCTAGCAAATCTGACCCCTTAAACGCCCGCGGACGCGCCCAGTCAGTGACCGGGCGTGTCCGTTTTGAGCCCCTATAATTTGGTCCGCGCAGTCACACTTCTCATTTTTCTTCTCATATGTCCGGTCACTTGCACGTGATTGGTGGAGAAGAAGAGAGAGAAAGAAAATAATGAATAAGAAAAGAGAAAAGGTGGTCCGGAGTGGGGTCGCGTCCTATGTGGCGGACTGACCGGGCGTGTCCGGGCGCGTCCGCGAGCCCTCATATCGTCCCCATATTTGAGATGGATATGAGGGGTGCCGGTCAGTCCGGGCGTTTGAGACGGATATGAGGGGTCCGGTTGGGTCACATTTTTGTGACCGGTCAGTGACCGGGAGGGCGTTCCGGGCGTTTGTGGAGCATATAGGGGGTCCGGCTGTAGATGCTCTGATGCTCAGCAGACAATATATGCAGAGAACCAAACTACCATAAAATATACCCCCTCCATTTCACAATATAATGCGTCCTTATTTTCCGTAATTTAAGTTTGACCATAAATTTAACCAACGAGACCGACTATGCTGAGAGCAAAAATCATATAACTGAATTCGTATCGAAAATACGAATTCAATGATATAATTTTTGCTTCTGCCGCAATCGGTCTCGTTGGTTAATTATATGGTCAAACTTAGATTTTAGAAAGTGCAGGCGCACTGCATTGTGAAATAGAGGGAGTAGTTGCCTAGAGTGTAGATTTTTTTCATGTAGCCACAGATGCAAGTAGGAAAAAGATGACATAGCTAGGCATTAACGCTGGCCCGAGGGCCTGGACAGAACAAATTAGTGGGGACAGGGGCCGATGGTGGTGGTCTGGTTGGACTCCTACGGATTAGTATAACGCAGAAAAGGGCTGACGCCGGTGGAGCCTAGCTACTCATACGTTGAGCAGTACCTGGCCTCGCCGCCAGATCTCGCCTCGCCGTCCACGCATCGGATGCTTGGTGTTGGTGGACAGGGCTGCAGGATACAGAGAGAGAACGACGGGGAGACCGTGATCTGTGCGTGTGACACAGTCACAGGTAATTAAAGTGGGCTGAGACAATGGAGTTGTTGTAAACGATAGGGTCTCATTTGAAAGAAAGAAAAAGTTGAATGGACCAAAGGTAAAAACAGACAAAACAGTCTCTCCTGCGGTGTATCTGCTTTTGATGCAGCAACAGTTAGCCAAGTCTCGACACCTCGCCCGCCGGTATAGGTTATATTATCGGAATTGCTAATTTTCATCCGGATGAAATTTATTGGCTTTCATCCGAATTTGTGAGCCGTCCGATCTTTTCCTGAGATTCGTTCTGACTTGAGCCGACCACACTCGCTTATCGGGCGCGCTCACTTTGCGGGTAGACCCGTTCTCGCTTACGACCCGGTGTGATTTTTCTTTTCATTTTCACCCCTGTAGCCGCCGGTTCCCTTCCCCTCCCTCCTCGTTCCCTTGCCATTTCCAACATGCAACCAGAACAGAGTCGACAGAGAGATCCATGGCGACTTGGTGGTTCCCTGTCCGCTAGGGTGGTGGTCAGGCGTCCGGTGTTCTTCCTCCGGTTGCTTCACGCCCGTCCGGCTACCCACACCCTCCGGCTCCCCCGCTGTCCGCGCCATTTGTCAGCAGGATCTCTCGGCCGCCACACCCACCCCCGGCCTCTGTTTCTCCCGGCGACTTTCCTCGTCGTCGTGATTCGATATGTTCGTCCATTTTTGCCTGGATCTCCATGTGTTCTGTTAGCTGTGTGCAGGATTTTATGGTCAGATCTATCCCTTTTTGTCTGTTGCGTGTGGTTTGCATTGTTAGCCGTGATTGAATCTCGTACTCACTGATACTTTTAGGGTCTGTACTTGTGGTCTGATTTGTTCTGTTGGCTGGTTGTATTTGGTTGACCCAAGCTGCCCACCCAGTCCCTGTTGCAAATCAGCAGCAGAACCGGTCCAGGTCCGCCAAGGCCACTCCATCCGATAAGCCTCTACAACAAGCGGTTATCAGTTGCTGGTTGTCCTCGGTCCGCTAGTAGCAGCCCCAAATCTTATGGTCATTGTTCTGCTGTAGTTCTTTATTGTTGTGATGTAGTTTGGTTCAGCAAATTAAAGCTAGAGTAGAGTGTCTTCAGTTGTATGGTGTTTGCTTGCAGCAAGTACTAGTAGATGTTAATCCTGCAGGTAGCAAGTACTAAGGCTCAAGTCTCCTGAATCTAACAAGCTTAGGTTGGATTAGGGGGCTTTGGTCTGTTTGTCTTTCAGGGGAATAGTAATTGTACATGCAGTTTTTTAGTGGGGAATAGTTGATGTTCAGGGTGACTTGATGTGGTTTATTCTGTTAGATGTGCTATTCATCTTCAGGAATAGTAAGGGATCTCTATGTGAGATTGCTGTAATGGTCTTTCCTGTGTGTTTCTTTAGTGTAATTCCTAGTGGATTTACATTTTTCTCTCAGTGGATTTACACTGTAATCCTTAGTGGATATACAGTGTATTTTTCTTATTAGAGTTTACGCTGTAATTATATCTGGATTTACACTCTAATCCTTAGTGGATTTATAGTGTACTTTTCTTAGTTGATTTTACACTGTAATTATATCTGGATTTACACTGTAATCCTCATCGGAATTTCAGTGTATTTTCTTAGAGGTTTTACTGTAATTCTATTTCGATCTTGCAGTGTAATTCTTAGTGGTTCAATGTATTTGTCTGATTCGGTATTTTCCCTCGCTTTTGTTTTGTTCCTCAGTTATGTATGTTTGTCCATAGGGTTTTCTCGGTCAGATTTGTTGCTTGTGTTAATCTCCCACGACCTCTGGTGTAAATGTGTGAGATTGCACCATTTCTGGGATTGAACCTTGTCTGCCATGTGAATTCACTCCCCTAGTCAGATCCGTTGCTTGTGTTTAGGGTTTTCTGGTTGCTTGTTTGTTTGATTGATCTTTATTTGGTTAGTAAATTTCTACTGGTTGTTTGTAGGTGGGCTCGATTAGTTGTTAATATGTGGTACTGAGCAATTCAAACATACTCTATCATGTTCAATCCCCTGCTCTCTAGTGTTGTTAGTTAGTGGATCTATGTGTTATTTTCCCCTAGGCCGTTTTGTTGTCACTGTGTGGATGTAGCGTTGGTTCCCTGGTCGAATTGGGATTCTCACATTTTAGTGGTGTGTTTCAGTGGTAGTTTGCTCGGTGGATGTTAATTCTCAATGGATTTACAGTGTAATTCCTAGTGGATTTACACTGTAATTCTCATTGGATTTACAGTGTAACTCCTTACTGGGTTTCAGTGTAATTCCTTTTTGTTTTACAGTGTAATTCCTATTTGTTTTTACAGTGTGATTCCTAGTGGATTTGCTAGTTCACCGTTGGATTTCGCATCCTTGAGCCCTTAGCTTGATGTAGGATGGTCCTGCTGTGTGTGTGCTTTTGATTTTCTTATGTTTGGATTTGAGATTTAGAACTAGAGTTTCAGTTTACTGTCATGTTATTCATGGCTTTTTCCCACCATTATTAGTGGATTTACTTTGTAAATCTTAGCGGCTTTGGGTTTGCATTGTTAATCTTAGTGATTTACAGTTTAATTCTTACTGCTTTTGCATTGTAATTCTTAGTGAATTACACTATAATTCTTAGTGGCTTACACTGTAAAAAAAGTTTAGGCTTTTAAAAAGCCATACGTTAAGGAAATCATCTTCATCATCATTGAGGTACAACGCCTGCCCCTTGATGCTCCCTTCATTTGCATTTGGTTCGATTGTATCCACCCGCACTCGATATTTGTTTGAGGAAATTATAAGTATTGAACTTGTTGTAGGATGAACAATAGTATTATCTGTTTGTGCCAACAAGTATTCTATTCTGAACTGTTAATAAATGCAGAATAATTTTACAGAGAAGGTCCGAGTAATTTGATCAAACAGGTCACAGAAATTTGTTATCAGTTTATATTGTTGTCATGCTTGATGCTAATCTTATGTTTTTTTTGCAGGGTGTTTTATAGATAGTTGCGTGTTAAAGTGATAATATTTTATTAGTTTTCCCACTTTATTTGTGTTATTTGTTTCGTCAGGATCATCTTATTTTGTTAATATGTTCTTTATTTTTCGTTTTTAACTTCCTTTATTTTGGATTTCTGGTGTTTGTTCCTCATTATTTTTCTCTCTAGGTGGTTGATATTGAAGAAGTTCAAATAGTTGGCACCTCCACGTTTTCTGACCGGTGTGTTAATTTCACAAATAAGACGAATGAAGCTTATAACCAGCTTAACAGTATACGTATAGCATCATCTTCTTCCTTCATACAGGTGTGTTATCTTTCTTTGTGTTTTCCTCATTCTTTTGTTTAATGTACTTGTTATATATTATCATTGATTTTACATCTTAATTCATATTAGTTTTTTAGTGTGATTTCTCTATCTCATCAGTGTAATTACAGTGTTGTTCACAGTGGATTCCTGTAATATCACTGTTTTCTATTCGTATTTCATGTAATATCACTGTTTTCTGCCTGTGTTGTAGTCTTTGTTCTGTTAAGTTGTGCTCTTCAACATATGTGAATGATCCTCACAGGGAGCTTGTTTTTGTTTCAGATGTCATGAGGTAGGAGAGAGATTTTGGAGGGGTGAATGCATAAGAGGGGGGTGTTTACCTGTGTTTTTCTGCATCTCCGGCCAGATTTGTGTCCCAGATCATGGAGGAATTGCCCTCTCTGGTGTGGACCCGTTCAAGTTCATGTTGTGTTTACAGTGCATTTTCTTAGTGGATTTACAGTGTAATTCTAAGTGGATTTACACTGTAATTCCTACTGGATTTACAGTGTTTTTCTTAATGGATTTTCAGTGTAACTCTAAGTTGATTTACACTGTAATTCCTACTGGATTTACAGTGTTTTTCTTAGTGGATTTTCAGTGTAATTCTAAATAGATTTATAGTGTAATTCTAAGTTGAATTACATTGTAATTCCTACTAGATTTACAGTGTTTCTCTTAGTGGATTTCCAGTGTAATTCTAAGTTGATTTACACTGTAATTCCTACTGGGTTTAGAGTGTTTTTCTTAGTGGATGGCACTATAATGCTTAGTGTAATTATTCAGTATAATTATTTCGATTGTTAGTGTATTTTTAGTGGTATTTACAATGTAAATCTTAATGTAAATTTAGTGTATTTTACATTGTAATTCTTAGTGGTCATAAAGATTTTACAGTGCATTTTTCAGTGGATATTACACTGAAATTGTTTAGAGTAATTTTAGTTCTTTCCTCCCTTTGTTAGCTTTAGCGTTGTGGTCATAGGAAAGCTTGGCTGTAACGTTGGGTGCTTTTCTCCTTTTTGCTGCTTCTCTGTTCGGGTTGAAAAAAGTTGTGGTGTGGACCCGTTAAGACTGGTCTGTTTAAAAGCGGGACAAATAGGAACAAAGAGAGGACAGGGGACACAGGACAAGGATGACACTTGTCATCCTATAACTGACGAAAAAATATGGCTGAAAGCAAATTAGTTTTCATCCGCATGTAAAGTAGACACTCCCATTATTATTGGTGGCCGCGTCACTGCACTAGCATTAGCAATTTAGCATATGCTCTGGCGCTGTCACACTGATCGGGCTGGGCAGGTCAGGTCTGCTTTCCCGCCGATACCATACATAGTTCACACACAAAGGTTGGAGTAACGCACAAAGGGGGCGTATGGTGGAACGTATGGTGGGGCCCGTGCAAGCGAGCAATTTGTGGCGGAGATGAGTCCAGAGACACATCGGTACACGGGGCGCAGCCAACTTGCGCGTTTCGGTCAGTCGACTCGACTGGGCGTCACCACGTCTCCGTCCTGCAACTGGTGATCGTACTACGTGCAAGTTGGCTGGCCCCCCGTTCCGTCCAGACCTTTCAAAGCCCGGTGAGCTGAGCTGAGTCGAGCGCCATGCATTCCAGACCCACACACGAGCGCGCGTGATTAATGGGGGAGGCAACCCTGGGCCAGAACAAGGTCGAGTACCCGAAGGTGGAGGCGGTAGATGCGGCTTTGGCTTTGACCCTGAGCCCCGGCGGCGGCGGCGGCCGCAGCTGGGTGGTGGAGATGGAGAAGACGATCGGCGACATGAACATCGACCCGGCGGTGGAGATGGCGCGGTGGAAGCGCCACTCCGTCTACCGCGTCCCGGAGCGGATCAAGAACCTGCACAACAGCAAGGCGTACCAGCCGGAGCTGGTCTCGCTGGGGCCCTTCCACCACGGCGACCCGGAGCTGCTCCCCATGGAGGAGCACAAGCGCCGCGCCGTGGTGCACCTCGTCAAGCGCTCCGGGAAGCCGCTGCGGGAGTTCGTCGCCGCCGTGGCCGAGGTGGCCACGCAGCTCCTGGACGCCTACAAGGACCTCGGCGACGAGTGGCGCGGCGTCGACAACAGGGAGCGCTTCGTGGAGCTCATGGTCACCGACGGCTGCTTCCTGGTGGAGGCGATGCGGATGGACGCGCTGCGCGGCAAGGTGCACGAGGACTACGCGCCCAACGACCCCGTCTTCAGCAAGTACGGCTATCTCTACCTCTGGAACTACATCCAGTCCGACATGGTCGTCGTGGAGAACCAGCTGCCGCTTCTCCTCCTCCAGAGGCTCCTGGTTGTTATGGATCATGACAGATATCAGGTACCGTACTACTCTTCCACTTTATTTCATCGATCCATGATTTTTTGCTCCCTCCTTTATTAATCCCCGAGTACTCTACTCTTAATCCCCCCTCCCCCTCTCTGGTTTGTCAACTCCGACCGACCAGATTTAAAACGACAATTTATCTCACTTCACTGATACTACTAGATTTACGCCCTCCTTAAATCAGAGACAAAATATGGATTAGAGGGAGGAACATAGTTGCTCTGGACAGTATTAATTGATCACTCGGATTGGTAGTATCTGCCTTATTTTTTGAGGGGAGATCTTCTATCTGCATTTTGATTGGATTCAGTTAATTGGCTCGACTGGATTGGTGCTAGCTTCAGTTTAATTGGCGTGGAAGGCATGGCTCAGCTAGTGTTCTTGCATGCCGACCTCGACGGCGACGGATGAAAGAAACATTATAGACATGATAGATTGTCGGCACACTTTGTGTGAATGTGATGTAATCTTAGCTCTTCTCATCCGTTGCTGTTGGCACGTCGACGGCGCTCCACCACGCGCCAGCCTCCACCATACCTCCGGTGGCGAACTGGCGATCGAGGAGCAGGGGCATCGAGCTCGCACACTGATGGATAGAGGGAACAAGGGGAATCAAAGAGCAACGTTTCAGTAAGAAAAAATGAGTGAATGGGATGAAAATAATTGCCTGTCGTGTTAAATTTTCAAGCCGATTTTACAAGACGTTGTGTGATTAAAATGTTATCATTTCACTAACTTGTGTATATATACATATATATGGGCACTGTGAATTAGGAAAACCCGTTCCTGTTAAATTCACATTCCAGTTTTGCGAGTTATTTTTTCAGTGTTTATGTTAGAAATAGCTAGAATTTGAATTAAAGCATTTGCCAAAAAAAATGAATTAAAGCATGCCAGCACGTTTGCTCTAAGAAGTTGAAAATCCACATATTCATCCAGTAAAAAAGAGATAACTATAATGCAGATTAATCAGAACATTATATATTGAACCTGTTAATCTTATTGAAAAATATGGTTAATGGAGATGGAGGCAACCATATTAGTTCTAACTGATTGCTATAGAATGCTTCAGGAGTCAGCAGGTTGGTTCTTGATTCTCTCTGTCCATGGCGGCGACACTTGGTAGGCATCAATCACCTTGGGCTTCACCCTCTCGACATCTTGTACACAAGCCTCACACACGGTGACCACCAAGAACGCACCGGATCGACGGCATATGTCATGCCCTCTGCGATGGAGATCTATGAGGCTGGGATCCATTTCAGGGTGAGCGACACCGACAGCCTCCTCGACGTCCACTTCGAACATGGCGTGCTAAGCATGCCGGCGATCAGGGTTGACGACAGGACGGAGAAGAAGTTTCTGAACCTGATGGCGTTCGAGCGGCTCCACCCCGGCGCCGGCAACGACGTGACGGCGTACGTGATCTTCATGGACAACATCATCAGCTCGGCCAAGGACGTGGCGCTGCTGAGGTCCAAGAACATCATCGAGTGTGGGCTGGGCAGCGACGAGGAGGTGGCCAAGCTGCTCAACAACACGCTGAACAAGGGAGGGGTGATGAGCCCGTCTAGTCGGCTCCACGACGTGCAGCGGCGGGTGAAGGCCCATTGCCGGATGAGGTGGAACAGGTGGCGAGCCAATTTCTTTCAGAGGTACCTGAGGAATCCTTGGGTGTTTATCTCTCTCGTTGCCGCCGTCGTCCTGCTTGTGGCCACCCTCTTGCAGACTGTGTATACCGTTTTACCTTTTTACTCTAACACTTAGTACCACTTTAATGTACACTGTAATCTCTCTAATATTGATTTCATATGAAAAGGCAGAATTCCGCTGCTCGTGAAGGAAATATACATGCCATGATAAGGAATGGCACCACGGATGGAGTGAAATACACACACGATCGGCGAATCCATCACCTAAACTCACCTTGGTCGCTTGACCTCAATATAGTCTAAACTAGGTGATGCCCGCGCATTGCTACGGTAACTTTGTTTAAAAAAATGCATAAATAGTTGCTAAAAAATAAGTAAATCTAATGAAAAAAAGTAGGAACTTGAAAATCAATAAAAGAAACTGCCTGAAAATAGAATAAAACTTTTGAATTATTGTTTAAAATGTCATTTCGAACAAAAATGTGAAGGACTAACATAAATGTATGATGTGACAGCGTTGCATGTATAGACTAATGTAAAAATAATTATAATTTATAACTTAAATGCATGACTCGTTTATGTGACAAATTCTGCATGGCTTACTAGGAGAGAATACTTAAATGCATGTCTTGGTGGGACATTGAGGTGGATATTTTACATATTGAAAGAATTAAGATCAACTTTTTTAGAATGTAGTAGGATATAATCATTAAAGTGGATTAAATTGCATTTAACGGTGCGGTTGCGTTTTCTACCGTATTGTGTTCCCAAGGCATACGTTGGGCTAGTTTGAACGCTCACTAGTCACACCCGAAAGGATAGAGTGACAAATACAAAGCGCTCAACATACATGAACTTACAGGAAAAGACAGATACAAGTATAAGTCGACTTCAATCTATGGACCAGATGTACCTGCTCCGTCCACTTTAGTTATATTTGATATTTTTCTTCACTTGTTCCTCAGAACTATGATTCTCGCCTCCGTGGCCCGTAAAGTGAAAATAAAGTAGTTTTTTTAGCCAAAATCGTAGAGCAATTGTTCTACGGTAATTTTCATTAATAATAATCAAAAATACAAAGGTGATGCTACAACCTTATTACCCAATGGCAGTCCCATCAACCATTAAATTCAAATTAAAGATTTTGTTGTATCGAGTCTGCTTTGCCTTGATTTGCTCTAATCTGTGTCATCTGCAATCCCTCTTTCAAATAGAATTTCCTAGTGTTCAGTGTTTGTGGTGATCTTCTGAAAATCTTATCATTTCTAATCATCCAAGTGCTCCAACATCCCATGATAACAATTTCCAATGCAATATCTAATGGGAGTTTGTCCATTGTGAGAAGGATGTCATCTTAGACTGATATACCTCTGAGTTTGGTGGGAGTGATAGAATTCCAACAGGACAATGCAAATTGACAGTCCCAGAACAGGTGAGTGATGGTTTCATCTGTGGCATCTGTGCGGAGTCAATTGTAATCTTCTAGATACATACTTCTTCTCTGCAGCATATTTCTTGTGTTCACTCTATCATGCAGCAATAACCAAAAGAAGATAGTATGCCTTGGTCTGCATGATGTCTTCCATATATGCTGAAATATGTGGTGTGCTTCGCTGGGGGCAATAATACTGTCATGGTTTTGTCACTATAGATGCCATGGGGTGGCTTATCGAGTGTGGTTGGGGCCGAAAGTGCGTCGCCGGGCTCCGGAAATGGGGTTGGGGACAAGCGGTGCGCGACACATGATGTACCACTAGTAGAAAACAGGCCTTTGGACCGGAGCATTAGTCCCGGTCGGGTATTGCATCGGGACTAATGTGCCCACTAGTCCCGGTTCATGAGCCTATGCTTTAGTCCAGGTTCGTGAGGAACCTCTAGTCCCGGTTGGTGTTACCAACCGGGACTAAAGGGGTGGTGGCAGGGTTGCGGTGGGCTGGGGCCCATGCGAGACCCTTTAGTCCCGGTTGGTTACACAAACCGGGACTAGCGATTGACCTTTAGTCCCGGTTGGCACCACCAACCGGGACTATAGAAATCCCTATATATAGATGCTTCTTCCAGCCCGAGCCCAAGCTCTCCTTTCTCTCCTATTTGTTTTCTTCCTTCCCCCGAGCTCATGAGGATTTGCCAAGATTTGTGAAGATTGGAGGCACCCATCCATTTTTTCCAAGATTTGTGAAGATTGGAGGCACCCATCCATTTTTGCCAAGATTTGTGAAGATTGGAGGCACCCCATCGTTCTAAAAGGTTAGCAACTTCATCCTTTCACCTCTCATTACTGTTTGGGAGTAATTATGTGGGAGTTCATTTGATTTATATGCATGCAATTTGAGCTCAAATCATCTTCTTAGTTTGCATGTGTAGGTATGGTTTACTTAGTGCCTTCCCGTCCCCGTCCTCGTCCTCACTACCGTACATCCTACAGTTACATGAAGGCGACGTATTATGTCTGGACGAAATCCTCAGTCTGGACAAAGTTCTCAGACTAAACAAAGTTCTCATTCTGGACGAAATCCTCAGTCTGGACAAAGTTCTCAGTCTAGACAAAGTTCTCCGTCTAGACAAAAATATCAGTCTAACTGTTCGGCAGATATAAGATAACTATATGTTGTTTTATGAGAACTATGTATGAACTCTATGTATTTATTTTTGCAGTAATAACATTTTGATCACTACTAATTTGGTCATTTCTCTATTCAGGATGTTCTGTAATTGTTTTTGATATACTTAATTATATGATGCAGGATGTACGGTGACCGAGGCACTTCCGACGCACTTCGTTTAAGATAAGAAGTTTGAATAAGTTTTATTATAAATTGAGATTGAATTTCAGAAGTTTCATTATAAATTGAGATAGAAATTTCAGAAGTTTTAAGATAAGAAGTTTCATTATAAATACATCATGCATTATAATTCTTTAATAAAAAAATAGGACTAGAAATTTTTAGTAAAAAAATTACGTACTTTCGGTCTGTCGGAGCTCCTTGTGTGACTTTCATGTCTCTTCTTGATGGAGGAATCCCGACTGTTGTCGCGGGGGTTGTTTCCCTCTTCTTCTTCTCGCGATATATACCTTGGTATATTGCGCGAGAGAAGAAGGAGAAACGACCAGCACCGACGGTCGAAATACTAGTGTGAGGTAGTGCCCACCAACATACACCACCATATAAGTGTGAGAGAGTGCGCACCATACACACCATGAGGCATGAGAGTTTTTCTAAGGAAAACCTTGACAAACCGAAAGTCAAGCCATGTTGAATTAGGTCTATTTGGACATGTGTCTATGTTATTGCAGAGAACACCACCTTAATTACAAGTTAATAACATTTGATTTATATGCATGCAATTTGAGCTCAAATCCTCTTCTTAGTTTGCATGTGTAGGTGTGGTTTACTTAGTGCTTGCCCGTCCCCGTCCTCGTCCTCATTGCCGTCGATCGCCCGCGCCGTCCCGTCGCCGGCACCACCTTGGTGAGCCTCTTGTTCTTATCCTTTTTAATTTGTAAAAATCTTATGTAGATAGTTAATTGTTCTTATCCTTTTTCATTTGTACTGCTTTTCAATTTCAGGGTCATTCGACGCAAAAAAATCATTAAATGCATGAAAAATAGCAAATGAAGTTAGAAAGGATTGAAATTTGAGGATGTGGCTTTCAATGGTGCATATTGAATGCACAAAAAGTCTGTAGTTGAAATACGATTAAAAAATCAAATGCCTTTGTAACAGATAACTTTTCGTCCGAAACCCTCATACTTCAAAGGAGATGGTCCAGTTTGTACATGAAGTGCATCCAGTTTTTGCCGTAACCCTCTAAACTTTTTAGCACATACTATGTGGGTGAAATGATGATACCATGCCAATTTTCAACCTTTTCAGAGTTCATTTGTACTGCTTTTCAATTTCAGGGTCATTCGGCGCAAAAAAATCATTAAATGCATTAAAAATAGCAAATGAAATTAGAAAGGGTTGAAATTTGAGGATGTGGCTTTGAATGGTGCATATTGAATGCACAAAAAGTCTGTAGTTGAAATAAGTTTAAAAAAATTAAATGCCTTTGTAACAGATGGGTTTTCGTCCGAAACCCTCATACTTCGAAGGAGATGGTCCAGTTTGTACATGAAGTGCATCCAGTTTGTGCCGTAACCCTCTCAACTTTTTAGCACATGCTATGTGGGTGAAATGATGATACCATGCCAATTTTTAACCTTTTCAGAGTTCATTTGTACTGCTTTTCAATTTCAGGGTCATTCGGCGCAAAAAAAATCATTAAATGCATGAAAAATAGGAAATGAAGTTAGAAAGGGTTGAAATTTGAGGATGTGGCTTTGAATGGTGCATATTGAATGGACAAAAAGTCTGTAGCTGAAATAAGTTTAAAAAATTAAATGCCTTTGTAACGCATGAGTTTTCGTCCGAAACCCTCATACTTCGAAGGAGATGGTCCAGTTTGTACACGAAGCGCATCCAGTTTTTGCCGTAACCCTCTTATCTTTTTAGCACATACTATGTGGGTGAAATGATGATACCATGCCAAGTTTCAACCTTTTCAGAGTTCATTTGTACTGCTTTTCAATTTCAGGGTCATTCGGCGCAAAAAAATCGTTAAATGCATGAAAAATAGCAAATGAAGTTAGAAATGGTTGAAATTTGAGGATGTGGCTTTGAATGGTGCATATTGAATGCACAAAATGTCTGTAGTTGAAATAAGTTTAAAAATATTAAATGTCTTTGTAACAGATGAGTTTTCGTCCGAAACCCTCATACTTCGAAGGAGATGGTCCAGTTTGTACACGAAGTGCATCCAATTTTTGCCGTAACCCTCTCAACTTTTTATCACATACTATGTGGGTGAAATGATGATACCATGCCAAGTTTCAACCTTTTCAGAGTTCATTTGTACTGCTTTTCAATTTTGGGGTCACTCGGCGCAAAAAAATCATTAAATGCATGAAAAATAGGAAATGAAGTTAGAAAGGGTTGAAATTTGAGGATGTGGCTTTGAATGGTGCATATTGAATGCACAAAATTTTTTTAGTTGAAATAAGTTTAAAAAAATTAAATGCCTTTGTAACAGATGAGTTTTCGTCCGAAACCCTCATACTTCGAAGGAAATGGTCCAGTTTGTACACGAAGTGGATCCAGTTTTTGCTGTAACTCTCTCAACTTTTTAGCATATGATACATGGGTGAAATGATGATACCATGCCAAGTTTCAACCTTTTCAGAGTTCATTTGTACTGCTTTTCAATTTCAGGGTCATTCGGCGCAAAAAAAATCATTAAATGCATGGAAAATACCAAATGAAGTTAGAAAGGGTTGAAATTTGAGGATGTGGCTTTGAATGGTGCATATTTATCAAATTTATGATCAAATAAATATTAAATTATAATCAAATAGAAACAATTCAACTAATAATACAAATTGTTTCTAATCTAAAACTAAAACAAAAATAGATTTAGTCCCGGTTGGTGGCTACAACCGGGACTAAAGGCCTGAGGTTCGCGCCTTTTTGGCTGCCGAAAATTTGATTTAGTCCCGGTTGGTGGCTCCAACCGGGACTAAAGGGCCACCTTTAGTCCCGGTTGGAGCCACCAACCGGGACTAAAGCTTGGGCTATATATATTACCGCCCGCGCGCGGCCTCCTTCTTCCCCAATTCCCAATCCTCCCGCGCCCCCGGCGACGCCGAACCCACACGCACGCGCGCGCCGCGAGGCTGCCGGACATCGCCGTCGACCTCCTCCCCGAGCATCGCTCGTCGCCGAAGGCAGGCGTCGCCGGACCTCTTCCCCGAGCCGCGTCACCGAGCCTCGCCGCCACCGCTCCCCGGCAACGCTAGGTGAGCCACCGGCCGCTACCGTTCCCCTTCTCCTTTTATCCCCCACCCCCCGCGGTCACCGCCGCCCGCGCCGACGCCACATGCAGTGACATTTTACTTGATACAAATGCAGTGGCATATATATGTTCACAAAATGGTATTATGCTAATGAACGTATCAAGTAAAAATATCACGTCATTCCCCTCCTCCTATTATCAAGTAGATTTGTACATGGCAACGTATATATGTACTATATATATGTACAAATTTAGTATTATGCTAATGAACTCAGTACATATATATATCCATTAGTTATTAAATTTGTATCATATTTGTATGTATATCTAATTAGATATACGTACAAATTTAATATTATGCTAATGAAATCAGTACATATATAGATCCATTAGTTTATACGTTGCCATGTAGTATATATGTTCTAATTAGATATACGTACTAATTAACTCTGTACAAATTTTTCATACATTGTTCAGAAAATTAATGAATACACACGGTGTGAGAAATACCTACTCTTTTGCATGAAAAGTGGTTGAAAAACTATGCATTTTTGTACAATTATACATGGCATGAGGTAGCTACTTTTCCACCATAACATTCTGCAAAAATTTAAATACTAAATTGTTAATCTTAGAAAAAAAATTAAGAAAAAAATTTGCTGTCGATTTTTAATCTTACAATCATGAACACAGGAAATGTCGACGTCGTCTGATGACGAGGGAAGGTTCCCTGAGTGCCCTTTGTGCTGGGATGACAGGGGTATATGCGACATTTATCCCCACCTAGACAACGGTACATCCTTCACCGTCAAGCTAATGGAAGAATTTAGTATTATTACGGTATGTAAAGACGACATGTATTTTCGGTTAATGAAGTATGACATGTGCTTTTTTGCTTTAGTTAACCTTTAATTTCCTTTTGTACAATTGGACTAGTGCGTTCCCTGCCATGCAAGATTCGCTGTCTTGGACAAGTTCCATTTCAAAAATAAGGATAGTACAGAGCCTAAGATAGCTCACCTAAGAACGGAGCATTACACTTTTATTGTTAAGATGAAAAATAACAAAGATCACACATATTTTGGTTGTTCTAATTGGAGAGCATTTTGCAAGGCGTATGGGTTGGATGAGGACATGAACATTACCTTCGATCTTGGTAATGACGATGTTCATGATAATAATATAGAAATTTGGGTGCATGCGGAGGATGACTTGATTCCAGTTCTACCTCCAGGTGCGTTTGTTAACAGATTTGTTAGGTAACTTATATTGATTATTGAAAAGTATTTGGTACTCATCCTGACTAAGTTTCCTTATTTTTAATTATCAGCTTATTTCCGTGCTACAAGAACTACCCGACAGATAATAGATCGGACGTACTACAGTTATGACTCCAAGCTTACTTGTTTGGAGAAAGATCATCTCATCTCATTTATTCATGATGTTCAGCATCATAATGAAAATTACATGACTGGTAAAATTTATCATGGATATGTGCCACTAGTGCACAAGTTAAACCCTTATAACATCACTAGAGACAACTTTGTAAGAATTTTTTTACTCTTGTGTCATTAGTCCATCCTTTTCATACATTGTTCTTAAGCAAAACTAGTTTGCTAACTATGTTATTATAACTTATGTTCTTCAATAGGTACTCCCGCCAGAGACCATGCCTAAATGGATGTTTACCAAAGGTGATTTGCATATGGTTAGTTTACGGCCAATGCCGATGAGTTACCCTGGTAAATACACGATATCTCGAAGTGAGAAAACCATGAAAATCAAAGGATGGAGCAAGACAATAAAAGCATCCAGGCAACCACTTGGAGACTATAACTTGCACAAGCCACAAGTTGGAGATAGGTTGATCTGTATTCTTCAATTGGGGATGCAGGAGTTCACCTTTTTATGCTATTTTACCTAGTAGTTAGTGTTGGTAACTTGTGATAACTTCGTGTAGAGCTGTTTAACTAGCTAGTATGATAACAACTAGAATGATGAGGAGTTGATTAAGATGATGATGAGTTGTTGGATGTTGAATGATGATGAGTTGATTAAGATGATGATGATGAGTTGTTATGTGACATATACCAGTACAAATTAGATGGCGTATTTTCCTCTCTAGTTCTACCTTGGTCTATTATATTGCTTCCATCTAATTTGTACCGATGTTTGATGTTGTTCTTCCATGATTTGTACTGATGTTGTATATTAATATGTGTAACCGCGTGAAAATACAATATAAATAAAAAAGAAAAGGGAGGCACAAAATGAAACACCGCCTTTTAGTCCCGGTTAGTGTCACCAACCGGGACTAAAGGTCCTCCAGCCCATGGCGCGCGCAGGCAGCCACGTGGCCGGGGTTTAGTCCCGGTTCGTGGCCAACCGGGACTAAAGGGTAGGAACCTTTAGTCCCTATTCATTAGTCCCGGTTGGTGAACCGGGACTAAAGGCCCTTCCCAACCGGGACTAATGGCCATTTCTGCACTAGTGTACCCAAGTTCGGGGCCCTCTGAGGGAGGTAATACCCCTAGTCCTAACGGATCTACTAAGAGGGAGAGTGGTGGTTACAATGGTGCTCCTTGAGCTGTTGGAGGGAGGAGGAAGAAGGGCCTAGCTTGCCATCTCTCTACTCCTCCTGAGAGTGTGAAAGTGTGTGTGTGTGTGAATATTTCAGGTGGTGCATGCCATGCCCCCGCTAGAAGGGGGCCGGGGGGTTTTATAGGTCAGCCCCCTGCTTACAATATGCTAGGATAATGAGGTGGGACCCAGCCGGTAGCCTCTCTGGCTGGCAGTGGGGCCCACCGGCTGCCTGGTCTTGTCGCTGGTAGGGCCCACCAACCGCTGATTCCTATCGCTGGTGGGGCCCGACGTCCGGATCCACTATCGCCATGCGCCCGTCGGCATCATGGAGTAGATCAACACCGTCTTCCCGTGCCTCCTTGGCTTCCTCTTCTGTGTATAGCGTGACGCGAGGCGAGTCAAACTCGATATCCGTGGGGATGACCACCTCGGACCCGTATACGAGGAAAAAGGGGGTGAAGCCGGTTGATCGGTTGGGCGTGGTCCTGAGGCTCCACAGCACGACCGACAACTCGTCGATCCAGCAGCCAGCCGAGCACGTCAGTGGCCCGACGAGCCGGGGCTTGATGCCGGCCAGGATCAAGCCGTTAGCCCTTTCCACCTGGCCGTTCGACTGTGGGTGGGCCACTGATGCTAGGTCGAGCAGAATGCCTTGGGTGGAACAGTACCGAGCCAGTGTGCCGTTGGCGAAGTTGGTGCCGTTGTCGGTTATGATGCTGTGGGGAACGCCATAGCGAACGACGATGTCTTTGATGAACATGACGGTCGTTGGACCGTCCAGCTTCTTGATTGCTTTGGCCTCAATCCACTTGGTGAATTTGTCGATGGCCACCAGTAGATGCGTCATGCGGCCTCGCGCGGTTTTTGAACGGCCCGACCATGTCGAGACCCCAAACGGCAAAGGGCCAGGTGATGGGGATGGTGCACAAGGCTGCAGCCGGCTGATGGCTCCGGCTGCTAAAGCGCTGGCAACCCTCACACTTGTCCACCATATCCTTTGCGTCGTCCAGGGCGGTCGGCCAATAAAACCCGTGGCGGAATGCCTTCGCCACCAAGGCCCGCGAAGCCACGTGATGGCCGCACTCGCCCTGGTGGATGTCGGCAAGGATCTCGCGCCCCTTGGTCAGCTTGACGCAGCGTTGGAAGACGCCGGTTACGCCGTGCTTGACAAGCTCACGGTTGATGATGGCGTAAGCAGGGGCCCGATGATGCACCTGCCGGGCGGCGACCTCATCGGGCGGGAGCTCACTGCTTTCGAGGAATGCGAGGATGGGTTGGGCCCAGGAAGGAGCCGCGACGGCTGTCGGAACCAGAGCCGGCTCAAAGCTGGTAGCCCCCAAGGCCGGGCCAGCTGCACCCGAGGCCAGGCCGACTGCCTCCGGGGAGGGGCCAACAGCCCCCAGGACCGAGCCGGCAGCCCCCGGGGCTGAGCCGCCGGTTGGGGCCTCTTCCGTTATCAGGACCGCTTCGGGAGCAGGGTTGGCGACCGCCCTGAGAACCGGTGGGGTCTCCGCGCCTGGGACAACTGTTGCAGGGTCCGCTGGAACAAAGATGGATTCTGAATCGAGGGATGGCTTGACGGAGGGCTTGAGGAGCCGCTCAAGGGAAACACCGGCTGGGATGGCCTGCCGGCTGGAGCCGACTTTGTCCAAGGTGTGAGCTGCTTCGTTGTCCGCTCGGAAGACATGATGGAATTCACAGCCTTCAAAACCTCCCGTAATTTGCTGGACAAGGAAGCGGTACTTGAGCGTCCCTGGCGTCCCACTCGGCAGAGACTTGCTGAATCATGAGGTCCGAGTCGCCGAAGCAAAGAATGCGTCGGATGCCGAGCTCTTTGGCCAGCCGGAGGCCATGGACGAGCGCTTCGTACTCGGCCACGTTGTTGGAGGCGGCGAAGTGAATCTGGAGCGTGTACTTGAGCTGGTCTCCCTTGGGGGAGTACAAGATGATGCCGGCTCCCAGGCCCGTGTGCATTTTGGAGCCGTCAAAGTGCATGCGCTAATGCGTCGAGTCGGGGGGGGGGGGGGGGGGGCGGCGGTAGGTACTGGGCCTCGGCCAAGTCGACGAGGAAGTCGGCCAGTGTCTGGGGCTTGATGGCCGTGCGGGGCTCATACCAGATGTCGTGGTCGGCAAGGGAGATGACCCACTTGGCGATCCGACCGGTGGCGTCCCGGCTGCCCATGATTTCTGAAAGCGGCGTCATGCTCACCACGGTGATGTGATACGTCTCCAACATATCTATAATTTTTGATTGTTCCATGCTGTTATATTATCATTCTTGGATGTTTTATAATCATTTTATAGCAAATTTATATCATTTTTTGGGACTAACCTATTGACATAGTGCCCAGTGCCAGTTGCTGTTTTTTGCTTGTTTTTTTACTTCGCAGAATATCAGTACCAAACGGATTCCAATTGCCATGAAACTTTTTGGAGATTTTTTTTGGACCAGAAGACAACTTGTGAGCCAAGGAAGCACCTGGGGGAGGCCCGTGGGGCCCATGATACACCAGGGCATGCCAGAGGCCCCTAGCGTGCCCAGATGTATCGTGGGGCCCACGGAGGTCTTTTCCACCGCCTCTTAGCTCTATAAATCCTCAGAAATTCCAGAAACCCTAGAAGGGGAGACAAAACACAATTCCAGCCGCCGCAAGTTCCAGAACCACGAGATCCAATCTAACACCATCAGGGAGGGGTTCATCACCCTCATTGGTGCCTCTCCGATGATGCGTGAGAAGTCCACCATAGACCTATGGGTCCGTAGGCAGTAGCTAGATGGCTTCCTCTCTCTCTTTTGATTCTCAATACAATGGTCTCTTGGTGATCTATTTGATGTAATGACTTTTTGCGGTGTGTTTGTTGGGATCCGATGAAATTTGAGTTCATGATCAGTTTCTATCCATGAATATTATTTGAGTCTTATTTGATCTCTTATATGCATGATTATTTATAGCCTCATATTTCTTCTTCGAATCTTTGGTTTAGTTAGGCCAACTAGATCGATTTTTCTTGCCATGGGAAGAGGTGCTTTGTGATGGGTTCGATCTTGCGGTGTCCTCTCCCAGTGACAGAAGGGGCAGCGAGACACGCATGTATCGTTGCTATTAAGGATAACAAGATGGGGTCTATTCCTACATGAATAGATCTTGTCTACATCATGTCATCGTTCTTATTGCATTACTCCGTTTCTCCATGAACTTAATACACTAGATGCATGCTGGATAGCGGTCAATGTGTGGAGTAATAGTAGTAGATGCAGAATCGTTTCGGTCTACTAATCTTGGACGTGATGCCTATATATTGATCATTTCCTTGGATATCGTCATGATTATTTGATCTTCTATCAATCGCCCAACAGTAATTTGTTTACCCACCGTGTGCTATACTCATGAGAGAAGCCACTAGTGAAACCTACGGCCCCCGGGTCTATTATTTTAACATATTGCTTTCCGATCTATCTTTTTTTGCATTTGTTTTCAGATCTATTATTCCAAAAACCCAAAAATACCTTGCTGCACTTTTTATTTGCATCTTTTTTTTGTGCTCTTGTGCGATCTATTTATCCAATCTCATACACACTACTCTATCTTTTTACCGTGGAGAGATTGACAACCTCTCTTACGCGTTGGGTTGCATGTATTTCTTCTTTGTGTGAAGGTACCGTTTACATAGTGTTGCTTCGTTCTCCTACTGGTTCGATAACCTTGGTTTCATAACTGAGGGAAATACTTACCGTAGTTGTGCTGCATCATCCCTTCCTCTTTGGGGAAATACCGACGCAGTCTCAAGCCATGTCATGATGGTGTGCTCCTAGAAGTACTGCTTCAGCTTCTTGGCGGCAAAATTTACGCCGTAGCACATCTTCTGGTAGTGGGGGTAGTTTTGCTTGGAGTTGGAGAGCACTTCGCTCAGGTAGTACATGGGGCGCTGGACCGGCTGGGCCTTGCCCCCTTCCGGCCGTTCCACCACCAGCACGACGCTGACCGCGATGTATGCAAGCATGGGCTCCTTCTCAGTCGACGCGGCCAGGACGAGCGCGGTGGAGAGCGCGCGCTTGAGGTCGCGGAACGCCTCGTCCGCTTGGTCCGTCCACTCATGTCGGCGTTTGCACTGGCTGTGCTTGTCGTTGCCCCGTCCTAGTCGGGGAAACGGTCGAGGAGACGTCCGTGGGTCGGGGCCGGAGCCGGAGCCGGCGCCGAGGCCGGGGCACGCGGAGCCGGGAGACCCTCGCCCCGGGACAACCATTGGGAGAAGCTGCACTGTCAGAGCGTATGTGTGGCACGCTTCGCACCGCTATGCATCTTGCATGGCGCGTCGAGCATCTGTTCAAAGGTGAGTTTCGGCTGCCAGGCGGCCTTGCTGGTTCACTGTTTCTGGCTAGTGGCCTGGGCAGATGGCTACTCTTCCTCGATGGTGTCCACCTTCCGGCTGTGTAGCGGGGATCCGGCTGGTCGGCCTTCCATTTGTTTTTCTGCTGCTGGTGGTTGTCACCAGCCGGCCACGAGGTTGCGGGTGGAGCCAGCATGGCCTTGCGGGCCGAATTGACTTTGATACGCATTGCGGAGTCGGTCGTGGCGTATTTGTCCGCCTTGGCCATGAGCTCTGCCAGGGTTGCTGGCTCGGAGCACATGAGTTTGTGCTTGGGAAGGATGCCGTCTCGGCAGCCTTCGGAAAAGTACTGGATCGCCTGCACCTCGTGCACTCCTTCGCAGGAGTTCCGCAGCTCGGTCCAACGCGTGAGGTAGTCGCGGAGGGACTCGTCCGGTCCCTGAATGCACATGGCCAGCTTGCGGGGGCGGCCGGGCCGCTTGTAGGTGCCGGTGAAGTTGCGCACGAACATTTCCTCAAAGTCCACGCAAGTGTTGATGCTACCAGCTGGCAGGTTGTTGAGCCATGTCCGGGCCGAGCCGATTAGCATGAGGGGGACATAGCGGAATGCTACGCGCTTGTTGCCCCTGGCAATGCCGACTGCGGTGGTGTAACAGATCAGCCAATCCTCCGGGTTGGCGGAGCCGTTGTATTTGGGGGTGTCGCAAGGAAGCGTGAAACCGGTCGGGAACGGCTCATTACGGATGCACAGGCCGAAGCATGCTGGCCCGATTGGACCTTGCTCATCTAGCAGGAGGGATTCTGCCAGCCGGTCGAGGCTGCGGCGAGCATCATTCTCGCTCTGGGGAACACACGGCCCCAGATGGGCGGCGAGCTCGGGGCGCACAGCCGGCCCAGGTGAGGGAGAGGCGGGGCGTGTGCGGCCGTCCGGGGGCGGACGTCATTCCAAAGGCTGGTGACAGTCAGTGATACGTCTCCAATGTATCTATAATTTTTGCTTGTTCCATGCTGTTATATTATCATTCTTGGATGTTTTACAATCACTTTATAGCAACTTTATATCATTTTTTGGGACTAACCTATTGACATAGTGCCAAAGTGTCAGTTGTTGTTTTTGCTTGTTTTTTACTTTGCAGAATATCAGTACCAAACGGATTCCAATCGTGACAAAACTTTTTGGAGATTTTTTTTTTGGACCAGAAGACACCCAATGGGCCAAAGAAGTGCCAGAGAGGTGGGCCGTGGAGACCACAACCCACCAGGGCGCGCTAGAGGCCCCATGCGCGCCCTGATGGGTTGTGCCCTCCTCGGAGCCCCTCTCCACCGCCTCTGATGCCTATAAATTCCCAAATGTTCCAGAAACCCTAGAGGAGTCGACGAAAAACACATCCAGCCGCCGCAAGTTCCAGAACCTCGAGATCCAATCTAACACCATCACGGAGGGTTCATCATCCTCATTGGTGCCTCTCCGATGATGCGTGAGTAGTCCACCATAGACCTACGGGTCCGTAGGCAATAGCTAGATGGCGTCCTCTCTCTCTTTTGATTCTCAATAATGGTCTCTTGGAGATCTGTTTGATGTAAACTTTTGCGGTGTGTGAGGGAGTCCTGGACTAAGGGGTCCTCGGGCCGCTGGCCTATCTCTCACAGGCCGGCTTGGTAGGCCACTCTCTGATTATCACGGGAATGGCCGGATAGGCGGTGACCCCATATTCTAGAAGGAAACCTTTGAAGACGGGGCGTGCACTCCAAGTTAAGATGAGAAGATTGGCGTCTCTATTTCCGGCTGGAAGCTTACCATGTGTAAACCCTAGATACCCCCGGTGTCTATATAAACCGGAGGGTTTAGATTGTAGAGGGCGGACAAGCTCATCTAGGGATTTGGCTACTTGATCTCGAGGTAGATCGACTCTGTAATACTCATACACATCAATACGATCAAGCAAGACGTAAGGTTTTGCCTCCATAGGAGGGACCGAACCTGGGTAAACACCGTCTCCTTCGTCTCCTGTAACCCATCGATCCTAATCTCACAGCTCGGGACCCCCTACCCGAGATCTGCCGGTTTTGACACCGACATTGGTGCTTTCATTGAGAGTTCCGCTGTGGGATCACAAGAGGAATTGATGGCTCGCCTGATCCTTAGCGATGAAGTCCGTAACGGGCACTCCTTCGCCCCTGGACAGTTTCTCGCTTTCGGCAGCATCGTGCTACATGCTGACCTGACTGTCCGCCTTGGTCGGATCGGGATTGTCGCCCCCGATCAAGAGATCAGGTTCGGGAACCTAGAGTTCCCCATAGACCCCCGGGGCGACCTTTCATTCGCCGGGCTCGCAGCTTCATCTGACGAGCCCGAAGTCCCCGAAGCCTTAACTTCGGGTCTCCTTCTCGACTCCGCCCTCGGGTCTATCGCTGCCGATGACCTGGCTCCTAGTCCAGATCCGGTTATAGTACCTGAGGGCCGGGGGTCGACCCCTGCCGAACACACTCTTTGCACGGACACATCGGAGGTCAACTCCGGAAGTCCTAGGCAGATTGATCCGGTCGAGCTCTTAGTGCTCAACGAGGCACTGGATCGGATCCTAACAATAAAGACTACAGACTATCCGACCTCGACCCATGCTCAGATCGGTCTGGAGGCGGGTCATTGGGAATTTTTTGACCCACCCACCACCCACTTGGTAGCCACTATCGAGGATCTAATCGATATGCCGGACTACGCCTCCGAGGAAGCAGAAGACATGGAGGAAGAGGACGGCGCCCCCACCCCTGTCAACACTGGGCGGTGGACTGCCACCTCCACTTACGACGTCTACATGATAGACACCCCCGATGATAAGGGCAATCGCACCCCTCAGAACAATGGCGATAAATCCGGAGAGGCGCCGTCAAGGCGCAGGAAACAGCGCAGGCGATCTAAGGCACACAAGGGAAGGGAAGCCATTGCAGGCACCGGGGAAAATGATACCCCGGAAGACCTCGGCGACCCCGAAGTCCCGGAAGAGCCACTGGAAGACCAGGAAAAGCCCGAAGATCGGCACGACACCGAGGATCCTAACGATTCCGAGGACGATAACTACCCCCCCCCCCCCCCCCGAGGAGTAGGACGACCTGGAAGCCGAAGACTTCACCGTCCCGGATAATCCTACGGATCAGGAATGGTTCAGGCGCAGCTTCTAGCCACCGCCCGAAGCCTAAAGGCAAAACAACAGCAGCTCAAAGCTGAACAAGACACCATCAATGATAGATGGACGACGGTCTTGGTAGCCGAAGAAGGGTACGGTTCTGATCTACCGGACCAACCCAAGAGCTACCCTCGCCGGCGGCTGCTGCCACAGTTCGATGACGAGACCTTTGAAACATCGCCTCCCAGACATACTCCATACGACCGACCCGACCGCCCTCCCCGAGGACAGGATAGAATGGCCGGCGAGGCCGAGTACAGGCCTGAAGCACCCCACAGGAGAGGAAAAGAACCAGCGGGGCATGATGACAGGTACGATTTACGACAGGACCTGGACTACAGAGCAGGCCACACAAGATCCATCTACGGATCTAGAGGGTACTCCCTGTAGGAGATATGCCCTAGAGGCAATAATAAATGTTATTGATTATCTCCCTGTTCATAATTAGGTTTATGTTCCATGCTATAACTGCTATGGTTCTCGAGTCTACAATAACCACGAGGCTCGGAGGAAGACTCATATGCACGTGTGGGATAATAAACGGTAAAATGTATTCCTAGTCAAGCCTCTATGACTGGCTCAAGTATTGCATGATGATCCTGTTTTCCTGATCATGGGCATGGCTATGCCGGCAATTTTGAGGGCACAATTGTTGGTAGAACACTTGTGTTGAATCGACCCGATTGATGTTATGCTATGAGATACATTCGTCATAAGTTTATGGTTAATAACACAGAGAAGTTAATGTTTGCATAATTCCTTAGACCATGAGAGTGTCGAGTTTCTTCATGCTTGCTTCATGAACTTTGGGGTTTGTTAAACGTCATCCGTAAATGGGTGGCTATTACGGCGGCTTACGGGTTCATGGAAAAGTATGTCAAGGGACTTGATAGCTCAAGATTGGGATTTGCTCCTCCGACGATGGAGAGATATCTCTGGGCCCTCTCGGTGTTACGGTATCCATCATCGTCTGGCCAGACACAGGGTGATTTGATCACAGGGATGCCGGAACACGGGAACGAGAAAAGAGAACAATACCGGCAACGAGGTAACTGGCATTGTGGACAAGTGTTGATCCACGAGGATGCCGATGTTTCTCTCCTCGGGTAATTGTAACATATCGCGAAGCAACAGGAACAGCTCACGGCAACTGGAGGTTCACTCGAATATTTATTCGTGTGGGTATAGGGATCGATATGGGTGTCCACGGCTCCGATGTTGATCATTGATCGGAAAGTGTTCCGGGTCATGTCTATACCTCACCGAACCTATAGGGTCACACGCTTAAGGGTCATCTATCTGCTGAATACTAGACGGGGAGTCTGAGAGAAATTCACCGAAAAAGTTTCGGACGAAACGGAAACGTTCCGGAGAGGATATCGGAATAGTTCCGGTGAAACTGAAAAGTTGTTTCAGGGTATTCCATAAAGTCAAATTGGTTTCGGCACATGCCTGGAAATTATTGGAAGGTACCAGAATTGTTCCGGTAACTTCTGAGATTTTTCAGAGACAAAAACCGGAAATGTTCCGGACTGCCGGAACCGCTTTAGTTGCTTTTCACAGATGAAAATCACTAAACCGAAAAGTTGTTTCGGAGTACACCATAAAGTCAAATTGGTTTCGGCACATGCCTGATAATTCTTGGAGGGTGCCAGAATCATTCTGGAAACTTTCTGGAATTTTCCGGAATGAAAACCGGAAATGTTCCGGAGCTGCCGAAACCGCTTCAGATGCTTTTCGCAGATGAAAATCACTAAACCGGAATTGTTCCGGATCGCATTGAAACTTATTTTAGTGGGTACTGGAATTGTTCTAAGCCCACATAAATATTTTCAGTTCGACCGGACGCTGAAAAATGTCGTCGTGAATAGTGAAATCAGATTTATGGATATGGTTGGAAGTTGGCTTTCCACAAATATCTTCCCAAGATATTTTGGGATGACATGGCATTTTGGATATGCCCATCCTACCCCTTGTTTTTCCTATAAATAGAGGGGAGGAGGCAGCCCCATATGCTTCATCCTTGCTCTCACATACACATGCCATGACATTTCTGGCTTCTCTCTCCCTCCCAGCGAAATAGTTTCGTAGAGCCGAAAGGCTGTCTGGGTTCCGGTGGGAACTAGTTCTGGACGGCGAAGCCCTGCCGGATAGATGACACCGTATGTGTGCAACTCTGTAGAGAGATCGTAGTTTCGGTCTTAGTTCGAGAGTGCCTCCCGAAGGGCTGTCCGAGTTACAGTCCGAGTTTCGGAGGTCCTCCCGAAGGGCTGTCCGCGACACCGTCCGGGGGACTGTGCGACCGCCTCCCGGAGGGCTGTCCGCGGGGCAGATGAGGGTATACATCCTCGCGGTTGGGAGGTTGTAAAATCCTAGCTGCGGGGATCTGCACCGCCGATCGTCATCGACTCTACTTCCGCTGCGCTACGAGTCGGTAACGAAAAAGATCAAACCTTGTATGCAGTCTCCATAGTGATCCTGGGCTGGTACGTAGGTCGGAAATTTTTTTTTTCTGCTGCGTTACCCTACAGTGGCATCAAGAGCCGTGCTATGCATAGATGCAGGTTGCGATCTAGAATACATAGAGATGTATGGGTGTTGCACAATATAATTAGGTAGTAGATGAGATCTATTGCTGAAAATTATTTGTGCGGGTGACAGATGAAGTGTGTTACCCGATGTTCTTGTTGCTTCCCTAGAATTTGCGTTTGCTCAATCTCGAGACAGTATGGTGGAATTTCACAAAGTTCTGGCAATCCGCGATCCTGATTGATCAACGAAGTGCTTCAGTTCTTTGGGTTCCGCCATAGTCAAAAGAAAGATGAAATTCGCAGATGAAAGGGCATTGCAGATATGATCTGCACGGGGGTCATGCGTATGACGAAGTTTAGTATGGGGCTCGAGATTTAATTATCTCGTGTTTCATACACCCCTTGATGTTAATCTAGCGACTTGAATTATCATACTTGATGATAATACGTAGGTAGCTTCGGTTTGTTTCGAAACCTTAGAAGCCACGTAAAACAAGTTTTTGCATGAACCGATTAGAGGCGTCTAACTTGGTTTTGCAGGATGGTTTGCATGTGCATATGATGTGGTATAGCAGTGTTCATAATAATTTGATTATGTATGAGATGACTATATAATGTAAATTGATTAACATGACCTACGTGTCATGATTCGACATGATGGCTGGAGCCATATGATTGCACTTTAATGACCTGCGTGTCAACCTTATGTAGTGCACTTATTTTTATTAAGCTATAGAGATAGCAATATTATCTGGTGCATCAACAAGGTGGTGGCAATCTTCGCGAAGGTGAACACCAACGCGAATGCCGAAGACGAAGAAATGAAAGACTTCTCCGTCAGAAAGGGCTATACCATATCATGCTATTATGAATTGCCTGAGATGTTTATCCCTTATGATGCACCATTCTTGATTGCACGGTAGTCGCTTTTATTAGGGTGATCTCTCACAAAAATATCAAGTAGATAGTGTTCTCCCAAGTGTAGCACCGTCACGGCACCTAACTTTTCGGGGTACGCCATGGATGCATGGGTGCGAACGATTAGGGATGTGTGAGGCGGGTGAGTTGAGACCTCGCAGCGAGATCACTTGGTTGTCTTGACGTTCAGGCATGAGTGTCATGAGCTCGGAACACACGCATCGAAAGATGAACAAGAGTCACATGGAGATGTGATCGGCAAGTTGGCCTACCGATTAAAATTCCCGTCATGAGATGATGATTCTATGGCGATGAATTGAAGTCTGGATCTTGTATCACTCAAAATCAATTATGAGAGATATTGATTTGAGTGGGAGCGCACTGTAGAATTAACTTGTTTAATTCTCAGTGCAATTAATTATGAACCCTGTCTAAGTGTGATTTGCATAATAGTTGTAGAATAATGGCTCGCGTTTCCACCTTCCCTGTTAAAATTGAATAGCTGTTAAATTTCTGGTTAAAACTTTACGGTTGGTAACGTAATATGAGGATTGTCCTCAAGAGTGCCGAGAAGGACTTTGTCCTATCGCATGCTTTCGGTATTCTCCCGCTAATGCTATGGATCATGTGACTCTCGTCCTTCGATCCAAAAGCTAGAATTCCTTTTCAGTCAAAGTGCAATATGTTTGCTTCCATGAGACCTGAACTTCGAAAGTTTGGATAGTTATGTGATATTCATGGAATCTGAAAATCATTTTCAGAGACAGACAAAAGCTAAAAGATATGAGATATCCAAAGCAATATTTGTTTGCAAACTGTTAGTAAAGGAGTTTACTATGCATTAGACTGATAAGAGAGGGATCCAGAAGAACGCCTGTCATATGATGAAAGGTGAATAAAACAACAACTTAAAGAGAAAGGAAGTGTCCAAAGGGTGTTAGTGAAACTTTCACGCCTAGGAAGTCCGAGGCTAACGCCACTCTTAAGTTGGGTGCTTCTTCTGAGAGTAGGAGAAATACTGAAAGTTAAACTGTTAGAAGTATAATGGTAAAAGGAAAGAAGACTGGAATATCCAGCTCATGTATGAATGTCATACAAGTTTTTGATGTATAGAAGGCTGGTCAAAGATATAGTTCTTGGGAATTATGGTTAAACATGTTAATCACTAATTCTTGGGTATTGTGAGTTAATCACAAATATAGCCGCTCGATTGCATTCTGTTGCAGCTCGATGTAAGAACTACTATGGCCTGAAAGACTAACCAGGAATGAGGTTCAGATACACGCAGGGAACATAGTAAATGTTACTATGCCTTCCATCGGTGTATTCCCTATGTATTTACTTTCATAATTCATTTTAGAGTTTTACACTCTAGCCCATTGCATAAAGTATCTTGCAAGAAGGTTATTCATAAGAGAACTTTTGATGTTCGATGTTATGAATAACATAAGGGCCATACTTTCATTATGAATGAGACGTATGTTATGAATATTGATAATAATACATTACCTCTGTATTTACTTTCATAATTCATTTAGAGTTTCATACACTCTAGCCCTTTGCATAAGGTATTTTGCAAGAAGGTTATTCATAAGAGAACTTTTGATGTTCGATGTTATGAATAACATGAAGGGCCATGCTTCCGTACAGGATGGGATGTATGCTATGAATATTGATGGTAATATGATACATCCATAACACTGACGCTAAATGTCGCAAGACTAAAAGAATACCACATAAGTGTGGCACTGCATTTGGTCACATTGAAGAAACCCGCATGGAAAATTCCATTGTGATGGATTTTGAAGTCGTTTGATTTTGAATCATCTGACACTTGCAACTTTCCTCTGAAAAGTGAAGTGACTGAAATACCGTTCACAGGCCATAAGGAACGAGCAAAGAACATATTGGTGATCATACATTATGATGTGTGTAGTCCAATAAATGTTGTTGCAAGTAGTGGATTTGTCTATCTTCAGAAATGACTCAAGTAGATATATGGATATTTACTTGTTGAGACATAAGTCTGGATCTTTTGAATTCATTCATAAGGTTTTCAAAAATGAAGTAGAAGTTATTGTAACAACAAAATTATGTTTCTACAATTCGATTGCAGAAAGGAATATTTGAGTTACAACTTTAGCGAATGTCTAATGAGTTATGAAAGGGGTTTCATAACTTGCACCTCCTGGAACACCACTGCAAGTGGAAAGTCCGTGAAGATGTAATCGAACCATTTATGACATGGTAAGATCAAAGATGACATAAATAAAATTGCCATTATCCCTTTTAAAGTGATGCTTTAGAGACTGCGGCTTTTTCACTGAAAAGAGCTCCATCAGGTCTGTTGAAATGACTCCATGGTATGGTACGCCCAACCATGTTATATCTTTTCTTAACATTTGGAATATGGGGCTTGTGTAAAAGGTTACAAACCTATTCCAAATCAGACAAGTGCTACTTTGTAAGGTTATCCCAAGTCATTGGGTATTTCCCCACCACTATACCAAGGCAAAGGGTTTTGCCGCAAAATGGTATGCTTTTAAAAGAGAATAGTTCTTACAAAAGGTGAGTGGGAGGACAGTGCAACTCGACGAGATAACCAGTATCTTCGTCATCAGGTCAAAGGAAAGGAACCTTGGAAGTGATTCCGGCGTTTCCTACTGCGACTGATACGGAAGCCTCTACATGAGATGTATGGACTTCGGTCGAACTTGCAGCTGAACCGCGTAGGAAAAACTCGTGCAAACCTCTCAGGTGCGCATACGAGATATTGTTGTTAGACAACAGTATACCTACGATACACAAGGAAGCGTTGATGGGCCCTGACTCCGGAATTGGTTAAATGCCAAATACAATCCGAGATAGTTTCCATATAAGTGATTCGAGATTAAAATCTTGATACACCTTTCGGAAGACTTAGAGTCTAACGAATATTTATGGAACTAAAAACTGATACGGATAAAATGTTTTATCCATAAAGCTCGACTTGTTGCAATAACAAGTTCAAGGAGTTGACTACGATGAGATTGTCTCACCGTAGCGATGCTTGAAGTCGGTTCGGGTTGAACTAGCAATTAATACATATTTCAATCATGAGATATGAAACATGGATGACAAAAGGATTTCCATCTGATGGAAATGAAACCTAGGACTTGTATATGATACAGTCCAAAGAAATTTGTCGATCCAGAGGATGCTAGTAAGTATGCAAACTTCAGAGTTCCAGCGATGGACAGAAGAGAGCAAAGTGGAGTTGGAATCTTCGTTTTTGATGGAATGGTCAAAGGGGTTTGACTTCATCAAATGGGTATCGAAGATGCTTGTGATTCAAGAAAGTAAGTGGGAGCATAATAATATTTCTAGAAACCTTGTGTACTTGACACATTGTTAATTGGAAATAAATTTCTTGACACGAATTAGGACTTCATTTGAAAATAGTTTTTCGATGAAGTGCTTAGGCTAAATAGCCTCAATATTAGGCATGATGATCTATGGAGATAGATTTACCTAATGGGGCTAAGCTATGAATACATATTGACAAGATGCTAAAACCTTTTAGCATTGAAAACCGTCAAGGAGTGATTCTTGCCGAAGTCACATAGAAAGAGTTTTTGCAAGACTCGGTGTCCCAAAACACTGATGAGCAAAATACATGATGGTGATTCCACACACTCTTGTGTTTGGATTAATCATGTATTCCATGGTATGTAAAAACAACCAGATATGTCCAATACTCCAAAGTTGTTGCGAGTATAGATACCAAAGTGATCAAAGTACTGATCATAGGACAACAGTGAAAGATGTCATTGAGTACTAGAGTAGTAGTAATGACATGTTTTCTCGCAAGCAGAGATTATGAAGTGCTCGTTGTAAAGTAATTACATCGATACAGTCTTCATCAATGCTCCATGCAATTTTCGATTTAAGTTAAGGGTTTTTTGTGTAATACACAATATGGTGGCACGGTAGTTGGAAATTGTTCCAAACAAGATACTGTGGCGAATTCTATAACAAAGGCTAAGTATGTTGATGCTTAAGAAGCGACAAAGAAGTTGTTGAATCATATAGTTCATTCATGAACTTAGTATGGTTCCAAGATGACTTTGGTCTATGGGACACTATTGCAGATAGTTGCTCCATAGCTCAGTCTGAGGAATCAGGTTTCGACCAATGATTCACACATATGCAAGGCCAAGTCCAGACAAAATATGAATTTTGTGAAAGCGTGAAAACGCAAGGATATGCATAGTTACACACAGAGCTGAAGTCGTCAGATCCGTTGGACATCAGGCTATACCACATGCGAAGCATATTTTACACCAGTATGCCATAGGTGTAAAGTGCATTAGCATTGACTAGATTATTGACTCTAGTTCAAGTGGGAGTCTGTAGGAGATATGCCCTAGAGGCAATAATAAATGTTATTGATTATCTCCCTGTTCATAATTAGGTTTATGTTCCATGCTATAACTGCTATGGTTCTCGAGTCTACAATAACCACGAGGCTCGGAGGAAGACTCATATGCACGTGTGGGATAATAAACGGTAAAATGTATTCCTAGTCAAGCCTCTATGACTGGCTCAAGTATTGCATGATGATCCTGTTTTCCTGATCATGGGCATGGCTATGCCGGCAATTTTGAGGGCACAATTGTTGGTAGAACACTTGTGTTGAATCGACCCGATTGATGTTATGCTATGAGATACATTCGTCATAAGTTTATGGTTAATAACACAGAGAAGTTAATGTTTGCATAATTCCTTAGACCATGAGAGTGTCGAGTTTCTTCATGCTTGCTTCATGAACTTTGGGGTTTGTTAAACGTCATCCGTAAATGGGTGGCTATTACGGCGGCTTACGGGTTCATGGAAAAGTATGTCAAGGGACTTGATAGCTCAAGATTGGGATTTGCTCCTCCGACGATGGAGAGATATCTCTGGGCCCTCTCGGTGTTACGGTATCCATCATCGTCTGGCCAGACACAGGGTGATTTGATCACAGGGATGCCGGAACACGGGAACGAGAAAAGAGAACAATACCGGCAACGAGGTAACTGGCATTGTGGACAAGTGTTGATCCACGAGGATGCCGATGTTTCTCTCCTCGGGTAATTGTAACATATCGCGAAGCAACAGGAACAGCTCACGGCAACTGGAGGTTCACTCGAATATTTATTCGTGTGGGTATAGGGATCGATATGGGTGTCCACGGCTCCGATGTTGATCATTGATCGGAAAGTGTTCCGGGTCATGTCTATACTTCACCGAACCTATAGGGTCACACGCTTAAGGGTCATCTATCTGCTGAATACTAGACGGGGAGTCTGAGAGAAATTCACCGAAAAAGTTTCGGACGAAACGGAAACGTTCCGGAGAGGATATCGGAATAGTTCCGGTGAAACTGAAAAGTTGTTTCAGGGTATTCCATAAAGTCAAATTGGTTTCGGCACATGCCTGGAAATTATTGGAAGGTACCAGAATTGTTCCGGTAACTTCTGAGATTTTTCAGAGACAAAAACCGGAAATGTTCCGGACTGCCGGAACCGCTTTAGTTGCTTTTCACAGATGAAAATCACTAAACCGAAAAGTTGTTTCGGAGTACACCATAAAGTCAAATTGGTTTCGGCACATGCCTGATAATTCTTGGAGGGTGCCAGAATCATTCTGGAAACTTTCTGGAATTTTCCGGAATGAAAACCGGAAATGTTCCGGAGCTGCCGAAACCGCTTCAGATGCTTTTCGCAGATGAAAATCACTAAACCGGAATTGTT
This sequence comes from Elymus sibiricus, assembly GCA_039707655.1. NCBI lineage: Eukaryota > Viridiplantae > Streptophyta > Magnoliopsida > Poales > Poaceae > Elymus > Elymus sibiricus. The sequence goes on along the minus strand of CM077675.1, from coordinate 380,342,256 downwards.
CCGGATCGCATTGAAACTTATTTTAGTGGGTACTGGAATTGTTCTAAGCCCACATAAATATTTTCAGTTCGACCGGACGCTGAAAAATGTCGTCGTGAATAGTGAAATCAGATTTATGGATATGGTTGGAAGTTGGCTTTCCACAAATATCTTCCCAAGATATTTTGGGATGACATGGCATTTTGGATATGCCCATCCTACCCCTTGTTTTTCCTATAAATAGAGGGGAGGAGGCAGCCCCATATGCTTCATCCTTGCTCTCACATACACATGCCATGACATTTCTGGCTTCTCTCTCCCTCCCAGCGAAATAGTTTCGTAGAGCCGAAAGGCTGTCTGGGTTCCGGTGGGAACTAGTTCTGGACGGCGAAGCCCTGCCGGATAGATGACACCGTATGTGTGCAACTCTGTAGAGAGATCGTAGTTTCGGTCTTAGTTCGAGAGTGCCTCCCGAAGGGCTGTCCGAGTTACAGTCCGAGTTTCGGAGGTCCTCCCGAAGGGCTGTCCGCGACACCGTCCGGGGGACTGTGCGACCGCCTCCCGGAGGGCTGTCCGCGGGGCAGATGAGGGTATACATCCTCGCGGTTGGGAGGTTGTAAAATCCTAGCTGCGGGGATCTGCACCGCCGATCGTCATCGACTCTACTTCCGCTGCGCTACGAGTCGGTAACGAAAAAGATCAAACCTTGTATGCAGTCTCCATAGTGATCCTGGGCTGGTACGTAGGTCGGAAATTTTTGTTTTCTGCTGCGTTACCCTACACTCCCCCCCCACTTTGACGGGACGGATACCGGTCTTGGCTCGACCGCAACAATAGAGGTCGGGAACAATACTGGACCCGGCCTACCGCCGATCGTAGGCATGACATAGCTCGGGTCAGAGGTGCTGCCCACCCACTGTGCTTCACAGACGAGGTGATGCAGCATCAGTTCCCTGAAGGGTTTAAACCCGTTAACATAGAGCAATACGATGGGACAACAGACCCAGCCGTGTGGATTGAGGACTTCCTCCTTCACATTCATATGGCACGAGGAGATGACCTCCACGCCATCAAGTATCTTCCCCTGAAACTTAAGGGACCAGCTCGACACTGGTTAAACAGTCTCCCCGAAAACTCCATTGGGAGCTGGGAAGAGCTCGAGGATGCTTTCCGATCTAACTTCCAGGGCACTTATGTCCGGCCTCCGGACTCCTCCGACCTGAGCAATGTTGTCCAAAAAACAGGAGAATTGGCTCGGCAGTTCTGGAATCGGTTCTTGACCAAGAAAAACCAGATCGTTGACTGCCCGGACGCCGAGGCAATAGCCTCTTTCAGACATAATATCCGGGATGAATGGCTAGCTCGTCAGCTCGGCCAGGACAAGCCAAGGACAATGTCCGCCCTCACCTCACTAATGACACGCTTTTGCGCGGGTGAGGATAACTGGCTAGCTCGACGCAGCCATAACCCCGAAGACCCCGGCACCTCTGAAGTCCGGGATGGAAATGGAAAACCACGACGCAACAAAAACAAACACCACCACAGCAACGGCGATGCGGAGGACACGGCCGTCAATGCCGGCTTCCGCAACCCGAAATCCGGACAGCGGAAGAAACCCTCTAAAGGAAATAAACACGAACCTACCACGCTGGACAAAATTATTGATAGGCCCTGCCAGATCCACGACACTCAGGACAAGCCCGCTAACCACACCAACCATAATTGTTGGGTATTCAAGCAAGCTGGCAAACTCGCAGCCGAGGAGCAAAGCAAGAGCCCACGCAGCGAGGACGATGACGAGCCCTGCGGTCGAAGCAATGGAGGACAAAAGTAGTTCCCTCCAGAGGTAAAAACCGTGAATATGATATATGCCACTCATATACCAAAGAAGGAGAGGAAGCACGCCCTTCGGGAGGTCTACGCCGTTGAGCCCGTAGCCCCGAAGTATAACCCATGGTCGGCTTGGCCGATCACTTTCGACCGACAGGATCATCCGACCAGTATCCGTCATGGGGGTTCGGCAGCCCTCGTACTAGACCCAATTATCGATGGGTTTCACCTCACTAGAGTCCTAATGGACGGAGGAAGTAGCCTTAATCTGATTTACTCAGACACGGTGAAAAAGATGGGTATAGATCCGTCAAGGATCAAACCTAGCATCACTACCTTTAAAGGAGTGATTCCAGGCGTCGAAGCCCGCTGCTCGGGCACCGTAAATCTGGAAGTGGTGTTCGGCTCGCCCGACAACTTCCGCAGCGAAGACTTGATCTTCGACATTGTCCCTTTCCGCAGCGGTTATCACGCCCTTCTCGGCCGCACAACATTCGCTCGCTTTAACGCCGTCCCCCATTACGCGTACCTGAAGCTCAAGATGCCCGGACCCAGGGGGGTCATTACTGTCAACGGCAACACAGAGCGCTCTCTCCGAACTGAGGAGCATACGGCGCCCTTGGCAGCCGAATTCCAGTGCGGCGACGATAGGCCGACGCCCAAATCAGCCATAAAGGCGCGTCGTGATAGCAAACGAGTTCGGCCTCAACCTGAACTTCCGAAATCACCTTCCGCCCAGCAAAAATAGGGATACGCCCCCCACAGCACAGCCCTAGTTCCTGCAAAGTATGTGCCAAGAAGGCACAACTTTGTGCTCAAAATACCATGGGCAGCTGTGGGGACCCAAGATCAAAGGGTAAGTGTTCGGCTGGACCGAACTACTGCCAACACACGTCTTCGGACAAACTACAGGTACCATCTAGGACCTGCCAAGTGTATAGCCCCTTCACACCACGTCGACTTCTCAAGATCTTCTTCCAAAGGTCCGTTCGCCGATAGCAGTTACCTTTAAAGGAATGAAACCCCCTCAGGGGGAAAGGAGTAGACAGGCGACAGGGCACATCGAGGACGTCAAGCCACCCATCGAAGACCCCGGGTAAAGCCTCTCCTTTGTATACCTTATTTTTTCCAAAAAACCTGTAACAGTTGCTTCGGCAGTTTGAGTTGTAAGAATTCATCTGAAATAAAGAGCATCCTTTACGGCCTCCTTGTAGTATTTTATGTCACATACTCAGTTCTCTACTCGCTAATGCCCATAGCAAAAAAGCTGTTCGATACATACTACGATGCGACCGACTAGTATTCCGGGGGCTCGAATACAAAAATCGCCCCAAGCATCACCCCGACACTACTATTCATGTGTTCGGCGTCTCGGATGTTGCTTTATATGAATTGGTTCCGAATTATGTCTTGGGTCAATGGTTAGGTTGCCCGGCTCCTATGCTTGCCCTCTTACATTCCGCTCGTTCGGCTAAAAGGGTGAAGGGAGAACCACTGCGATTGTGCTTCCGGCTCGCCTGGTCAAGCACCTCAGTGGAGAAAGCCGAAAACCTACTATCATAATAAGGGAGAACCGTTTTACAATCCAAGCATAAATGTCAAACTAAAAATCGATAGAGGTTATTCTGTGTTATACGAGGGGTTTGTACTATTGCAAACCATGTGATGCTGGTGTCAACCTCGGTGTATCCAAATATCACAAAACACTGGGGGCTCGTCATCAGCCCCCGCATTCAAGCTCCTCCGGCTAAGTGAAAGCACTAAAGCATTATAGTCCGATTGCCTTGTTCCCCTCGCACTACCGCCTTCGGGCACCGATACTTCGGCTAAGGGTCACAGTGCGGAGGCAGAAACACCTCGTGTAGTATCTACATGGGGGCTGAAGCCGACGACTCGCAACTTTCAGATAAAACGGCCACACAGGAGTCAAAATAATACAAAGCTTAAAAGACATGATAAACCATGCAACCGCATTATAAAGCGAAACAGTCATCGGATAGATGACAGAACATTCACTCATAAATTACATCTTTCGGGCATTGAGCTTCTATCGCCCGAGCACCGTCCATCATGGCAGAAAAGTATTTCTCGGTGCGCCTATGCTCCTTCCCAGGGGGTGGAGGCGCGGTGGCCATCTCGGTTGGCTTGAGCCCCGGCAGGTGCACCATGGTCCTTGCAAAGGCCATCCGAGCTCCCTCGATGCAGGCAGAACGCTTCAAAGCGTCAATCCGAGGCGTAGTGTCGCACAGTTTCTGCACCAAGGCGAAGTAACTGCTCGGCATCGGCTCCCCAGGCCAGAGGCGAATGCAGAGGTCCCTCATGGCCGGCTCCGCCATCCTGTGCAGCTCCATCAACTGTTTCATCTGCTTGCTCATGAGCGGAGGGTGCTCGGGGGCTTGAAATTGAGCCCAAAACAGCCGTTGCTCAACATCCCCATCCCGGGAGGTGAAGTGTTTGTTCTCGTCCGTTGCACTCTTCGGGAGGTCCACAAAGGCGCCTGAGGAACGCCACACCTGGGTGAGCAAGGCAAACCTGTTACCACCAAAGGCACATTGCAGTAAGTACGACTTACCATCCGCGATCGCCCTGACTTGGCGGAGTTCTTCTTCAAAGAACCGCCTATCAACACGCTTCGATTTGAGCTCGGATTTCAGCGTGGATAGCTCGGTGGCCTGGTCTCCGTTCTTCTGCTCAAGGGCCTCACACTTTGTGTTGGCATCCTTGAGCTCCAGCTGCACCTCCACCACCCGGGCTTCATGCTTGTCGTTCACGGCTTTTAATGCCAACAGGTCGGCTACCGCCCGTTCGGCCGCCGCCTTCTCATCTGCAGCCTCCTGCTTCGCCTTGGCCAACTCGGCCTTGAGGTTCTTGACCTCCGCAGCCGCAGCTGTGGTAACAATAAGTAAATACAAACTTCTGGATAATTCGACTATCTCAATCAATGAGGATAGATAATAGCCCGAATGGTACAATTCGGACTCACGTTGCGTCTCGTCGAATCTCTTGTTCAGACGATCGAGCTCCTCATCGGAGCTCTTGAGCTTCCGGTTTAGCTCGGTAAGCTCCATTGCGTTGGCGGCCGCCGCCGATGACGAGGCCTGCAAAACAAACTATGTGCATTAAAACTCCCGGGCTATCGGATTCCGTCCCCTCCGCTAAGTACTCTTCGGAGCTCTTAGAATAATAAAGGGCAAAGGATGCCATGAGCATCGTTACCAATGTTCGGACGTTTGACCCCCGGGTGGGTTTTTCAAACTCACCCAGGGCTCGGGGCCTACTACACTTATAAGGATTGTATAAAATAGGCAAGTTAACTTTTTCTAAGGAAAAGAATATTACGTGGCTCACCTGGAAGCCCGTCAAGAGACCGTTGAAGGCCTCTTTCAGTCCGCTATCTACAGACTGAATGCCTTGCAAAACCGCACACATAAGGGCACGGTGATCCTCGGCGATGGAGGAGCCGGATAAATCTTCCTCCATCTGCGCCGACCATCCAGTCATGGGCGGCACTGGTGGTGGTCCGCCAGCCCTCCCTCTTGTGGGGGATTGGGCGGGCTGCTTCGGAGGCGTAGATCGCTCCGAAGATGTCTTCGGAGAAGGACGGACCGGACTCCGTCGCCCCTCTTTAGTTGTCAGGAGATGTTCTTCCTCCTGGTCTTCGGCAGCCGAGGTGTTAACCTCAGCCATAACTTCGTCGCCCCCGCCGCCGGTGTTCGGCTCAGAAGGAGCCTGGCACGACAACACCTCCACGGCCTCCTTCGAGGCCTCTGGAGGCATCGGATGCGATGCAGTCTCGCTTTCCGCCAGGTCGGCGGGCAGGGGCTCCCCGTCCGAGAGTTGGTCGGTGGGGAGATCGCGCGTTGGGCTACAAATCGAAATACGTTCGCCCATTTTAGCATAAAAAACTCTATGCAAGTAACCCAGAAGGTCTTCGGATTCATACCTCTGGGTTGGGGGCTTAACCCTGGGGTTCCTTTGGGGAACATTTTCGGAAGCCTCAGACTCCTCGTTGGAGTCCGAGCTATCGCCGGCTAGGACCGCCTTGTTTCGGCAGGTCCTCTTTGGGGCAACAGGAGGTAGGTCCTCCGCGACATCCGCTGACGCCGCCCTTTTCCTTGCAAGGGGGAGTCGCACTCCCCCTCGTCCTCATGGTCCTCCTCGTGAGCGGAAGAGGCGTGGGTCTCCTTGGATTTAGTGTCCGGCAGACCCCTTGGACGGAGACCTTCTCGGGCTCCCTTCTTCTCTCCTTTCTTCTTCTCCTTCTTCTCTGGCGCCGAATACGGCGCCACGACGAGCATCTCCGTCAGCAGATCTGACCGAGGGTCTTCGGACAGCGGGGCCGGACAGTTGATTTTCACGGCCTTCCTCAGCCATTTCTGTGAAGATAAGGGAGAAGGGGTTCAACTCTTGGTTAAAAACAATAGAGCCGCAGAATTAAAAATTCTATCTTACCTTGGTGGGAGGGTTTGCGGCGTCGAGTCAGGTGTCCTCTTCCTTGGCCGGCCAGCTCTCCTGAGGCTTGAATAGCACCTTCCACAATTTATCGTGGGTGGTGCGGAAGAATTGGCGTACGGTGTCCGGGTCCTCAAGCTGGTAAGCCCACATTGGAGAGGCCCGGTGCTGGCAGGGGAGGAGACGGCGGCGGAGCATGACCTGGACCACATTGGTCAGCTTGATGTTGGTCTCGATCATCGAGGTGATGCGCTTCTGCAGCGACTTCACCTCTTCGGCCGACCCCCAGTTAAGGCCCTTCTTGAGCCACGAGGTTAGCCTCGCAGGGGGCCCGGATCTGAACTCGACATGCGCCATCCCGTCTGCGCTCCTTGGTTCAATGATGTAGAACCACTCCTTTTGCCAGATCTTTACCGTGTCGATGAAGGTGCCTTCCGGCCACTTGACACGGGGGAGCTTGCTGATTATGGCCCCTCCACAGTCCGCATGCGCACCCGCAACTGTCTTCGGCTTGACATTGAAGACCTTGAGCCACAGGCCGAAGTGCGGCTGTACTCGCAGGAAGGCTTCACAGACAAGGATGAACGCCGAGATGTGCATGATGGAGTTCGGGGGGAGGTCGTGGAAGTCTAACCCGTAAAAGAACATGAGGCCCCTGACGAAGGGGTGGAGCGGAAAGCCCAGTCCCCGGAGGAAATGGGGGACGAACACCACCTTCTCGCCCTGCTTCGGCATGGGAACCACCTGATTCGCCTTTGGGGCGCGGTGGGCGATGTTGGCGGAGAGGTAACCGACATGCTTCAACTCCCGTATGTCGTTGTCGATGACGGAGGAAGCCTCCCACTTACCCATGGAACCAGAACCGGCCATGGCCGAGCTCGGAGGGGAGATGGAGGGAGAACTGGATCTGGGCTCTCGGAGCTTGGGAAGGTTGAGGAAGCAGAGGTTGTGAATTGGGAGCGTGACTAGGCCTTGGGGGTTTTCTCCCTTTTATGGGTGCCGTAATACCAAGAGCCTCCCTACTACTGCGCCGCAGGCCTCGCCACTTCCCGAAACAATCGTGCCATTATGCGCGCGTGGGATAACCCAAAGGATTAATCGTATCCCGTAAGAAACGGGACACGATATGCACATTGATAAGACGTGCCAATGAAACTGCCTCGAACTGCGAATCGAGTTTTTGTAACTGGCTCGGCGGTCGTGGTAGGCCGCGACCCTTCGTCAGAAAGGTTGTCAGGGAACACTATTCACACTTTAACGTTTGGCCTTCGAGGTTAAGCAATTTATGGCATCCGGATAATTTCATGTTCGGATAACTATGTATCATCGGTAGCCGGACTAGAGCCCGCCGATCATAAAGGAGGAAAAGAACTCGCCCTGCAAGCCGAGGACTCTGATCACGCGAAGCTACTGGTGTCATGACCCCTGGCGTTGGAGGCTAGTTCGGGGCTACTGAGGGAGTCCTGGACTAAGGGGTCCTCGGGCCGCTGGCCTATCTCTCACAGGCCGGCTTGGTAGGCCACTCTCTAATTGTCATGGGAATGGCCGGATAGGCGGTGACCCCATATTCTAGAAGGAAACCTTCGAAGACGGGGTGTGCACTCCAAGTTAAGATGAGAAGGTCGGCGTCTCTATTTCCGGCTGGAAGCTTACCATGTGTAAACCCTAGATACCCCCGGTGTCTATATAAACCGGAGGGTTTAGATTGTAGAGGGCAGACAAGCTCATCTAGGGTTTTGGCTACTTGATCTCGAGGTAGATCGACTCTGTAATACTCATACACATCAATACAATCAAGCATGACGTAGGGTTTTGCCTCCATAGGAGGGCCCGAACCTGGGTAAACACCGTCTCCTTCGTCTCCTGTAACCCATCGATCCTAATCTCACAGCTCGGGACCCCCTACCCGAGATCCGCCGGTTTTGACACCGACAGTGTGTTTGTTGGGATCCGATGAATTTTGTGTTCATGATCAGTTTCTATCCATGAATATTATTTGAGTCTTCTTTGATCTCTTATATGCATGATTACTTATAGCCTCATATTTCTTCTTCGAATCTTTGGTTTAGTTAGGCCAACTAGATCGATTTTTCTTGCCATGGGAAGAGGTGCTTTGTGATGGGTTCGATCTTGCGGTGTCCTTTCCTAGTGACAGAAGGGGCAGCAAGGCACGCATGTATCATTGCCATTAAGGATAACAAGATCGGGTCTATTCCTATATAAATAGATCTTGTCTACATCATGTCATCGTTCTTATTGCATTACTCTGTTTTTTCATGAACTTAATACACTAGATGCATGTTGGATAGCGGTCGATGTGTGGAGTAATAGTGGTAGATGCAGGCAGGAGTCGGTCTACTTATCTTGGACGTGATGCCTATATAATGATCATCGCCTTGGATATCGTCATGGTTATTTGATCTTCTATCAATTGCCCAACAGTAATTTGTTCACCCACCGTGTGCTATACTCATGAGAGAAGTTGTGGCGTCCCGCCTGATTACCACTGTAGCCAGACGGTCGCCACGCACGCCAGCCCAGGAAATCACTCTGGCATGCGCGTTTACAACAAGTATCATGAACACATGCATTTCTATTAATGGATATATCAGTCTTACAAGATATATTACAAGAGTGATGGCAGCGGAAAAGCTCTATCTACGGCAGCATGGTCTTGGTGCGGCTCCAATCCATAGGGATCTGACTGGGTTACTCTCCTAGCCCGCGAACACTCCGGCTCCTCGGCGACGGACGACGGATCCTTATGTGAACCTGGCCATGTTAAAGGCCGCTGAGTACTTTTGAATGTACTCGCAAGCAAACCAAACTAACATATACACCGAGCAAAGCAATCCATGGCATTCAAGCATGCATTTGTTATTAGAGCAACATTAATTATCATGGCATAGCATACCTATCTAGCAAAATTAATTGTCATGCCATAACAGGTTTATTTAGCAAGATAACTACTAAAGTAAAATGCAGTAAAGTAAGCGTATCAAGTAAGTGATTCATACTCCGAACAATCTCAGGATCCAATCCAACTCTTTCGGTCATCCGACCGTCTCTTTCATAGCCATCCCATGGCTAACATATCATGTTCCTGACATCACCCGATGTCTATGCATCTCTACTGTAAGTCTGATAACCCTACTCTTCTTCCGGGTTGTCCCACAACCCTCAGAATACTCGTGAGTCGCTGAGTACTTCCGATCATAAGACGAGTTCTTCCATCATTATTATCACTGTTACGGTTGACCACCTAGTGAGGCCTGGACGGACTGTCCAATACCGTGGACGCGGCTATTCGAATAGATTCTTCACTCTGCAGAGGTTGCGCACTTTACCCACACCATGGAGCACCTGGCCTCGTGATCCCATTCGGGTGGACCAGTGTTGCTCCAATGAAACTTGCCTGACTCGTGCCTCTCCCATCGTACCACCGGTAATCATCCTCCCCGGAGTCCTGCCCTGGGTGGCCCCTGTGTCACCTCGTGACACCTGCCACCGTCGTGGCCACACAAATTGTCCCAAACGGGAACTCCCGGGTTAACCAATCAACTGGGCTCACATGGTTATCGCCACCTACCGGGTGTCGGCGTACGACACCTATGGGATCGCGAGGATCCCTTTTTACGGTTCGGCAGGGAGAAAGGTGTGCACAAAGAGCAGATCCAACGATCAACGCGAGGGAATTTTTACCCAGGTTCGGGCCGCTGAGAAGCGTAAAACCCTACTCCTGCTTTAGTGTATTGAGAGTGTTTGAACTCTGGCTCCAGGAGCGCTATGTGATGAACAGTACACAGCCGCTATGCATGCATCTGGGCCAGAAGGTCCCCTTTCTGTAGCTACGCCTTGGGCCTCCTTTTATATGTCGAAGGGGTCACCAACAGTGGCGTACAGTGCATACAAGAGGTGTAAAGTTGCTACAGTGTTTACACAAATATCACTAACGTCTTAGGACAAACGCATTAAATGCTCCGTTAGGTGTCCCTAGCTTTATCGGGGACGGAAAAAGAACCCTTTCCATCAGCACCGCTTAACCCCATCGCCGTTAGTGTCTTGACATGCACCCAAGAGGACAAAGCCAAAATGACAGGCTGGTCGCTGCGCTGGAGCGGTGGATGACAGGCTGACGAGGTCTTGCCGGGTGCGAATCTTGTCGGGGCTTCGCAAGCCATCCCGGCAAGAATTCTTGCCGGGGCTTTAGCCTGTTGGCCTTCTGCCTTCTGATTATTGGCTTGAATGCTCTCTTGACATTCTTGCATTTGCATTCAGTTGTCTCCCGACAGGCCTTGCCGCTGGTGTGGCTACAACTGCCCGTGCACAAGTATGGGGTGCTTAAAGACCCAAACTTTAGTACACCGACAGGAGCCCCCGGGCCTAGGCCATACACGGGCGCGAGGCGTTGTTGGGCTAGGCCCAAACAGTGCACGGGCACGCGTGGCAGGAGTTAACTGCTGCAAACCTTCCATTTACTGCGCCCCCCCCACGACGCCCATTGAATGCGGGACGTGGGAGACGTGCGCGAACCGGCTGTAATAGCGCGCTCGCAAAAGCGTTTCCATATTGACTAGTAAAGAAATAGCCTCGCGCCCTCCACATAAAAAGGAAACCGCAGAGGCGCTTGCTCATTTACCTCCTGTCCTTTCCAATCTAGGAACCGCCGCCGTCTCCTTCCTCGAGCTCGAAACAGAGCCCCTTCCACTCATCCGCCGGCTCCACGCCCGCATCGTCCTCGGCCTCTACTTCCATTGTTGCCATGCCGCCCAAGACGAGCAAGGGCAAGGAGGTGGAAGCCGCCGTCCCGGAGAGCAAACTGGCGAAGATGCGGAGGGAGCACGTCGTCTTCACCTTGGCGCTCAACGCAAGCGCTCTGATGGAGAGATACCGGTGCATGTGGGCGAAGGAGACGAAGGCTCATACCGCTACTCGTGCGAATCCAGGTTCCTCCAAGGGTGGCACAGATAAATTCCCCTTCTTTGTCGATTACTTTTACTGCGGGCTCTGTCCCCCGTTTTCTGATTTCTTCAACGATATCATGTACACATACGACTTCCATCTCTTGGATTTTACGCCGAATGCCGTGACATGCATGTCAGTCTTTGCTCACCTCTGTGAGAATTTTGCCGGAGTAGTCCCTAGCACAGCCCTCTTCCGCCATTATTTTATTCCTCGCATTCAAAGAGGAGAGGCCCTTTCCAGTTCTATCACCTGGATTCCAAGGGGATGGAACAAAGAGATATACCCAGACGGGGTCTTCCGCGAGAAGTGGGAAGAATGGCGGGGCAAGTGGTGCTGGATTCAGGAGCAAGATCCCCAGCCCTTCTGTGTACCTCGAGAAACCAAGATGGTGCGCGGTAATGATTGGAGCGACCTCGATCCTCAAGATGAGAAGCTCACAATTGCAATTACCAGGATCCACCGTCTCAGAGTTGCCGGGCTCACAATAGAGATGGTTGGCGTTGATTTCCTCCGCCAGCGCATCGCCCCTGTGCAGAACAAGGGGAGACCAGCCTGGGATTTCTGGAATGCGGCAGACATCATGAGGCTGCGCCCTGGTCTGAATAACAACCTGACGGTCATGCAGCACACAGCTCTCTACCAGAAACTGTTCAGGCATGACGCGAAATACAAATTGCCGGCTAGCGTAATTCCTGTGTGCAACAACTCTGCCCTGGGTTCAATCATCGCCATGATGCCGGTGTGTAATGCTCATGGCCTTGACGGGACTTGGGTGGAACCATCCACAGAGCAGGCACAAGAGTTCTTCAACAACTTGTCGGAGAGGGCCATCCGGGCAGAAACAAACCTCATCCGCCCCACCACTGAGGAAGAAGTGGCGTATATCGCCAACAGGGTGGAAGAGGCGAATCTTGCCGCGGAGGCCGGCAGCGCTGGCTTCATGGAAGGGGAAGCCAGTGAAGAAGAAGTGGTGTCAGAGGAAAAACTTGCCAGGCAGGATGGGGTTGCCGGAGAGCAGAGTGGCACAACTGCCGGGGACCCTTCTGCCGAAGATACAGCCGAGGAGCAGCTGCCAGAGGAGCCCCCAGCTCCCGAGGAGAAGAAGAAGAAGCGTGTTCTTCGAAAAGCCGCTTCTGGTGCCCCAGTCCAGCAACCTTCTTCGAGTGGTGCAGCCCCCGACAAGGGGGCGGCTGGCAAGGCTGCGCAGCGGCAAGAGACTCAACAGCAACCCGTGCAGCGTACGACACGTTCGACCGCGGCAATGACTGAAGCGGCGAGAGCGTCTCATACGACGGCACCGACAACCGGAGCAGCAGGGGCGCATCAACCCTCCGCTTCTACCGCAGCCAAGCGACCCAGGACCACTACCTCACCTCCTCGCACGAACACTGAGGTGGAGGTTGACTTCGACCTCTCCGCCTTTAGCTCGGAAGAAGAAGAGTAAGGGTCCTGGCACATCTTTTTACTTCTGAACTTCTGGTTTCACTTAACTAATTTGTCTTGCTTTGGCCTGTCCCCGCAGAGATACGGAAACGTTGGCGCAAAGGATGGCGAAGAAGGCGAAGACTTCAATGGGCGATGAACCGCCGGCAAGCACCACAGGTGCGCCAGAGCCGATCAACATCAGTCCGGAGCCCAGCCCTCAATGCAGCCCCCGACACAGCCCCTAGCGTGAGTTCACTACTCACTTTCCGCTGGCAAGCGTCGGGGTATGTATCTTTTCTACTGATATCACTGGGCTTGTAGGAGGGGAGCGGCAACGAGGAGAGTCATCAGAAGACATCCCTGACGTGCTGCCTCCGTCAACTACGCCGCCCAGAGACAGATCTTCGGCAAGGGCTTCCACTGGCGAGCCCATCTTTGTTGAGGGGGAGCCGGCAAGCACAGGCGCCGGCAGTCCTACACCGGCAACCAATGTTGTCGGGAAAGGAGAGACCACCTCTCAACAGATCGGCGCAGGTAAACCGTTGCCTCAGAGTAGTTGCTATTCTGTCTTTCTTTTTGTCTTCTTGAACTTCCACTTCAGCCTTATCTTGTTTGTTTTCTTGGCCTTTAGATCTTCCCTCGACGGAACACATGGATGTTGATGCCGTTATCGAGGAGACCGCCAGGGATGCTGCCGCCGAGGCCGACACAGTTGCCGCTAACGAGGCCACCAAGAATGCTGCCACCGAGGCCGCCAAGGATGCTGCTGCCGAGACCGCCAAGGCCGCATAGGAAAAGGCCACCAAGGAGTCTGCTGAGAGGGCCGGCAAGGAGACTGGTGACCATACTGACGGCATTCCTGCCGCAGGAGCGCCAGGCGCTACGCCGGCCATGGAGCCCCCAGTTGCCGGTGAGACGGTTGTCGAGGATCAGCCGTCAACATCCAAAGCCCCCTCATCAAGTAAATACCTCATGGTTGGCGACAATCTGTTCGTCAGCATACCAGGAACGGCAAGCAATGGGGTGCCAACTGAAGGGGAAATCTTTGACGAAGACGTCATCGCCGCTGCTGGGCTCGAGATTGTCGACGAACCAAGCGCCAGCAGCAGCAAATCCGAAGAAGAGAAGCTCCTCCTGGCCATAAGCAACAACTTTCAGAAGCTCCAAGTGCTTCACCGTGCCCGGAAAGAGAAACTGGACTCCAGGGCAGCAGTTGTTGAAGCAGTGGAGGTAGACTTCCAGAAGCGCGTCGAAGAGATGCAAGTCTGGTATGCCGAGGCCTTCCAGGAGCTGAAGGCGAGTCAAGAGCAGCTGAATCAAAGCTGGAACGAGCTCCTCATGAAGCAGTCTGATGTTGAGAAGGCACGAGAAGAGGCCGCACAACAGGCTTCTGCAGAGGAAGCTCGCCTAACAGAGCGCCGTGTCGGGCTTGATGCCTATGAAGAGGACCTCGACGCTCGCGAGAAGGCACTTGCCGACAAGCTCCGCGGCAAGGATGAAGAGATTGAGAGGCTTGTCGCGCAGCGGACCCAAGAGCTGGAGCAGCAGCACAAGGAAGCCCTCGAGGCTCTGACCACCGACCACGCCGGCAAGCTGAAGGAAGCCGTCAATGCTGCCGAAGCTGCAGAGGCCGCCAAGAACGAGCTTGCCGATAAAGTGAAGAGGCTGGAGGCGGACCTTGAGGATCACGGCAAGAAGGTCTCGGCGCTCGAGGCCGAAAGAGAGAAAGCTCTCTACAGCCTGGCGGAGATACAAGTCGCCATGTCCGACAAGACCAAGGAACTCACCTCAGCCAAGGAATCTATTGCCGATCTGGAGCTGAAGCTGACCACGCTGAAAGAGTCTCTTGAGAACAGCACGGCTCGTGAGAAGGTCTTGATCAAAGATCTCCAGAATGAAAAGGACCTGCTCGAGAGCGCTGTCGTCACCCATAACGACTATGTGGCAGGTGTGCAGATCTGTACTGAGCGCCTTATCGACGTCGCGAAGAGGCTCGCAACACAACTGTCCACCATGGGCCTGCAAGGCTTCAACTATTCTTCTGATGATAGGGTGTCTACGAGAGCCAAGCTGACCATGTTCTTGGAGGGCGTGATTGACGCCGTGAAGCTGCTCCACTCTGATCGAGCAACCCATCAGGCCAACGAATCCCGCAAGCTCTGCCGGGCCGTCCTCCTCAAGGTGCTGACCAAAGTGACATACAGGAACCCCAGCATCAACTTCACCAACGTTCTCGACCGCTTGCCGAAGGATGCGGACCTCAAGGCACTTGAAGAACTTGTCGCGCCCATCGTCGACAAGGTGAACCAAGTCAAGTGGGTCGAAGGCCAGCGCAGGGACTAGCCGCTTCGCTTCTTTTTGTCGCCACCATCCCATGCCAAAGACAATTTTATCTTATGTTAGAATCGCGGCAACTATTAATGTAATATAACTTGCTATGCTCTGGATGAATGTATGCTATTTCCTTTGTCTGATTTGTTTCTGTATGGTACACGCCCTACGCTTATTGGGAACTTGCCGGCGCGCGCACCCTTGCCGCGAGCGCTAGGTGCGGGACTTTAGCAGCCTGCTGGAGGCGCCGCTGTCGGCAAGGTTCCTTGGCGTTCTCAGTGCAGCCACTTAAGTTGTTGAGCAGACTCGAAACAAAGCAATGGCGCAACCGATCGCGACAAGGTTCCTTTGCGTGCAGGTTTTCCATACAAAAGTCGAAATCGTTCAAGGAGAATAACCTTACAAAACAAAAATTTGTTTAAAGTTTCTGCAACTTAGCTTTTCGTTGCTGTACTCCTTCCGGCTAGATGTCAACCTTGAACGTCGCCTGTCGGTATCCATACCATCATTCTCCCCCCGGCAAACTTGCATGCGAGGGAACCTTCTATCCTTTGAGAAAAAGAAAGAAGAGAAAATAGAGATATGGAACCTTGGCGGTTCGTTAGCACTTGCTGGAAATAAGTGTAATACAATATCTCAGACAAACATGCATATAAGTAAACATGAAGATCGACATGAATTGTAAAACACTTAGTCTTATTCAACTATGCACAGGGTCTGCGCCTGGCTTTGTACAAAGGATTATATGCCTTGCCGGCAACACTTGTACAAAAGATGGTTGCCGGGAGACCCGGCAGCCGCGCCTTATGGATAGAACTTACGAAGATGTTCGATATTCCAGGAATTGCTCACTGGAACGCCATCTTCGGTCTCCAGGCGGACAGCACCAGGCCTGGTGACTCGTACTACCCGATAAGCGCCTTCCCACTTCGGCGTCAACTTGTTGGAATTCTTAGCCGACTGAACGCGCCGAAGAACAAGGTCGCCTTCCTCAAGACTTTGGGCATGAACCTTGCGGCTATGGTAGCGGCGCAAGGCTTGCTGGTAGCGTGCAGTTCGCACAGCAGCCTGAAGACAATCTTGCTCAAGGAGCGTAACGTCATCTTGCCGCAACTGCTCTTGCTCAAGCTCATCATAGGCGAGCACTTGAGGTGACCCGTATGTGAGTTCCGTGGGGAGAACTGCTTCCGCCCCGTATACTAAGGAGAAGGGTGTCTGGCCGGTGGCTCGATTTGGTGTCGTTCTGATTGACCAAAGAACTACCGGCAACTCATCAATCCAGCGTCTTCCGCACTTGCACAACTTGTCGAAACTCCTTGTCTTAAGCCCTCGCAACACTTCAGCATTTTCCCTTTCCGCCTGGCCGTTGCTCCTTGGATGAGCAACAAAAGCAAAACAGATCTTGCCGCCAAGGTCTTGGACGTATTGCATGAAGGTGTGGCTTGTGAACTGTGTACCGTTGTCGGTGATGATCCTATTAGGCACACCAAAACGGCAAACTAGTCCTTTGAAGAACTTGACGGCTGACTGTGCTGTCACCTTTCTCACTGCTTCCACTTCCGGCCACTTTATGAACTTGTCGATTGCGACGTACAAGTACTCAAAGCCCCCGGTAGCACGGGGAAAAGGGCCCAATATGTCAAGCCCCTAGACCAAAAATGGCCAGGAAAGAGGGATTGTCTGAAGAGCTTGAGCTGGTTGATGTAATTTCTTTGAATGGAACTGGCACGCTTCACACTTGGTTACTAGTGCAGTTGCATCCTGGAGGGCAGTGGGCCAAAAGAAACCTTGCCGGAATGCCTTACCAACAAGAGCTCTTGATCCTATGTGGGAACCACATATGCCTCCATGTATCTCTGCCAACAGCTCCAGTCCATCCTCCCGAGGAATGCACTTCAATTTCACACCGTTCAGTCTCTTTCTGTACAGGACATTGTCCACAAACTGGTACATATTAGACCGTCGGGCTACTTTCTCCGCTTCTTCCTGTTCTTCGGGGAGTTCTCCTGTTTGAAGGAACTGAACAATGTGCTGTGCCCATGTTGGAGCCTGGGGCTCGACAACAAGAACTAAAGGCATATCTTCTGCCGCGGTAGCATTTGTCTCTACGGCAAGGGCTCGAGGCCCTGCCGGAGCCTGTTGCCCCCCGGCAGGCTTGGTGTTGTTCCTGGCAGCTTCCTTGCCGGCGGCTTCTGGGAGCTCTGCGGGAAAGTACTAGCCGGAATTCAACTTCCTTCTTTTGTCTTGCTTCCCCGATGGTGCTACGGATGGCTGAGTCAGTTGAAGCACAAAAGTCCCTGGTTCCACAGGTAACTTGAGGGCAGCACGCTTTGATAGGTCGTCGGCAATGCTGTTTTCTGAACGAGGAACATGCTCTATTTGCAGACCGTCAAAGCGCTCCTCTAACTTCCTCACTTCATCTACGTAAGCTTCCATCAACGGGCTCTGATAATCTTTGTTGATTTGCTTGACGACAAGCTGTGAATCACCTCTGACGATAAGCTTCTTAATTCCAAGGTCTGCCGCGATCCTGAGACTGGCAAGCAGCCCTTCTTATTCCGCAGTGTTGTTCGTCGACCTCTCCCGGGGAAAGTGTATCTGGATTACATATTTGAGGTGCTCTCCGGTGGGTGCGACAAGCAGCACGCCAGCATCGGCGCCTTGCAGCGAAAAAGCCCCATCAAAATACATAATCCACTCTTGATTCATTTCCTTGCCGGGGAGAGTTGTTTCTTGAACCTCTTCGTCTGGCGTTGGGGTCCATTCTGCAATGAATTCCGCCAAGGCTCTGCTCTGAATAGTTGAAGTGCTTTCGAACTTGAGACCAAAGCTTGACAGTTCCAACGCCCACTCCACAATCCTGCCGGTTGCATCTGGATTTCGTAAAATCCGTTGCAACGGAAAGCGGGTGACGACGGTGATCTCATGTGCTTGGAAATAATGGCGCAGCTTCCTCGAGGCCATAAGGAGGCCGAAGAGCAACTTTTGCAAGCCAGAGTATCTTGATCTAGCCCCCGGCAAAAGGGAACTGACAAAATAAACTGGGCACTGCACCATCTTCTTCTTCTGTGCCGCTTCATTGGATCGTGCAGATTCTGCCTTGCCGGCACCAGACTCTGCCGGGGAAGATCCTGGCCTATCGCTTGACGGTCTTGCCTCTACCGCTGCTTCTTTGTCGGCTTCTCTCTACGCCACTAATGCAGCACTAACCACTTGATTTGTTGCCGCTAGGTATAGCAACAACGGCTCTTGTGGTTTAGGTGCGACTAGTGTTGGCGGAGAGGAGAGGTACCTCTTCAAATATTGCAGCGCTGCCTCCGCTTCCGGAGTCCACTTCATTGGTCCTGCCTTTTTCAAGATTTGAAAAGGGGCAGGGCGCGCTCAGCAGATTTGGAGATGAACCTACTCAGAGCAGCAACGCAGCCGGCAAGACGACGCACATCTTTGACGTGTCTTGGCGCTTCAATCTGCTCAATTGCCTTGATTTTGTCGGGATTCACCTCGATCCCATGCTGAGAGACAAAGAACCCGAGAAGCTTGCCGGACGGAACGCCAAACACACACTTCTTAGGGTTGAGCTTCAAATTAATCTTGCGCAGATTCGCAAATGTCTCTTCTAGATCTTGCATGAGCGTTGCTTTGTCCTTGGTTTTGACCACTATGTCATCCATATAAGCTTCCATATTTCTATGTAGCTGGGGCTCAAAACCAATCTGGACTGCTCTTGCAAATGTTGAACCAGCACTTTTCAACCCGAAAGGCATACGTAAGAAGCAATACGTACCACATGGGGTGATAAATGCGGTCTTCTCTTCATCTTCCTTAGCCATGAAAATCTGATGATAGCCTGAATAGGCGTCAAGAAAAGACAGCAAATCACAGCCGGCAGTGGAGTCCACAATCTGGTCGATGCGCGACAAGGGAAAAGGATCTTTTGGACATGCTTTATTGATATATGTATAATCAATACACAGCCTCCATTTTCCATTCGCCTTGCGCACTACGACTGGATTGGCCAACCATGTTGGATGGAGCACTCCTATAACTAGACCTGCCGCTTCCAACTTCTTGATTTCCTCGGCAATAAATTCTTGTCGCTCCAAGGCTTGCTTCCTAACTTTCTGCTTGACGGGCCGTGCATGAGGACAGACAGCAAGATGGTGCTCAATCACCTCCCTGGGAACACCGGGGATATCAAATGGTTGCCATGCAAACACATCGACATTCGCCCGCAGGAAGGCAATGAGCGCGCGTTCCTATTTATCGTCGAGGGTGGAACTTATGGTGAAAGTTCCTCCCGTACCATCCTCCTTGATGGGCACCTTCTTAGTTTCTGGTGGAGCTGCCTTGGATTTCTTGCTCTTGCCGGTGGAGCTCTCTGGCACATCCTCAACGGGAGCGCAGCACTCCGAGGAGGTGCGTTTGCCGGAGTGTGTCCGAGAGGTCTTGTCGGTCTTCTTCCCCCCGGGAGCTTCAGCGGCAGGAGCAAGTGCCTTGGCGGCAGGTGCTGCAACTGCCTCCCGGTAAAGCTTGTCGGTGCAGATAAGCGCATCCTTCTTGTCGGAGTTGATAGTGATGACGCTCATCGGCCCGGGCATCTTCAATGTATTATAGGCGTAGTGCGATGCCGCCATGAATTTGGCCAGCGCTGGACGGCCAAGGATCCCATTATATGGCAATGAAATTTTGGCGACGTCGAAGACAATCTTCTTTGTTCTGAAGTTCAAGTCACTTCCAAATGTTACCGGTAGTGTGATCTTACCCTTCGGCTGGCTCCTTCCTGGATTGACCCCCTGAAACGTGCCCGTTTCTTCGAGATCTTCATCAGGAATTTGCAGCCTTTTGATCACATCGGGTGAGATCAAGTTCAAACCGGCCCCACCGTCAACTAACATCTTCGTCACTTTGAGGTTGCGAATCGTTGGTGAAACCAACAATGGCAGGCACGCGACCGCGGTTGTGCGATCAGGGTGATCCTCAGCGTTGAAAGTGATAGGCGTGTTGGACCACTTCAATGGCTTCTGGGCATCGACAGATAGCTCTGTCGCATTAACCTCATGCGCCCACTGTTTAAGTCGGCGGTGGGAAGAATGCAACGAAGCGCTCCCGTCAACGCACATGGTGTTTGTAGCTCTTTGAAACTCGTGCTCGCTGGACTCGTCGTCCTCTTCGTTGTCCTCGTCACCCCCCTCTGTCTTGTCGTGGCCTCGAGCGGGCCTCTCCTTCTGTTGCTTGGCCTTGCCACAGCGACCTCCTCGGCCACCGCGTTTCTTGCCGGACCCCTCTGCACCATCCTGGGCCTTCTCCTTATCTCGCCTTTCATACTCAGCTTTCTGCTTCTCGACAAGCTGCTCAACTTGCCGGCAGTTTTGGAGATCATGGCCCTTGGTGCGATGGATCTTGCAATATTGCTTATCGGAACCCTCTGGCTTGTCGGCTGCAGCCAAGGCCTGACAGGAGGCGCATCCGGCAACATCCTTGCCGGGGCCATCAACTTTGACCTTCTTGGCGGTGTCGAGGTTGCCGGATTCCTTGACGGCAAGCACGGCCTTGCCCTTGCGCTTCCTGTTACGCCGTCGGCCTTTCTTTGCCGGGGCAGCGGCGTCTTCGTCTTCTGAGTCGATTCCTGCGCCAGCATCCTCGCCGGGGAATCTTCTCCCTTCTTCAGCTCGAGCACACTTATCAGCCAGAGCATAGAGCTCGGCAACATCCCTGACTTTGTTCATCGCCAACTCTTCGTGCATCCTACGGTTGCGCACGTTCTGATGGAACGCGCTGACAACAGCGGCAGGATGAACATCTGGAATGTTATGGTGTATACGGCTGAATCTTTGTATATACTTGCGCAAGGTTTCGCCCTCCTTCTGGGGGATGAGATGCAAATCACTCTCCTGGCCAGGAGCTTGGTGACCTCCGGTAAAGGCGCCAACAAACTCATGACACAGATCTGCCCAGGAAGAAATGGAATTCTCCGGCAGATGCATCAACCACGACCTGACATTGGGTTTAAGTACCAACGGGAAGTAGTTGGCGAGTATCTTGTCGTCGCGAGCCTTGGCAGCCTGCACTGCAATGGTGTAGACGCTCAAGAACTCCGATGGGTGAGTCTTGCCGTCGTATTTCTCTGGGACCTCCGGTTTGAATGTTCGGGAATTGGGCCACTGGACTCGCCGCAGCTCATGGGTAATGGCTGGACAACCCACCTCATAAGGTAAGTCGCCAGGATACCCTGGCGCAAGCTTGTCTACAGTGGATCCTGTGCGCTTATCCGATTGATAGCACACTTCCCGACGCCGCTCGATGGTAGTTCGAGCGTCTTCTCTGCTTCGTTCCCGAAGAACTTGACGTTGATCGCGGCGTGTTCGCGGATCGGACGACGCCGTGGAATCGTCATCACGGGTGCTGGTCCGTCGAGTCAGTGACCGCTGTTGCTGCCGTGGAGGAGAGTGCACCGTGGTCGTACCGTCTCGAGTCTCTTCGCCGTCGGCGTGCGCCGGCTCGATGGACCGCTGCCGCGAAGGCTCCACCCGCTGCGGCCCATCTTCATTAGCGAGGCCAACGAGGCTCTGAATAGCAGCTCTCCATTCTTCGAGCTTCTCCGCAGCAGGAGGAAAATTCAGGAGCAGCTATGCTCGTGCTAACGCTTCTGCTGGCGTAGGCGGCGGCGAAAGGTGCGAGGAATGTGAGGTGCTCTGACTCCTAACCGTGTTAGAAGGAGCTCCATCACGGTCCCGCGACTACGCGCCGCTTCCACCAGCGTTTTGGCGTGCACGCTGGTCCCGCGCATCTTGAGAGTGATGCTCAGGAGCCTTCCCATGAGGACGTTTAGAACCACCAACGTCGCGGCGTTGTTCCTCGTGCGCGACCTGAGAAGGCCGCGGCGCATGCAACGGCATTGGTGTCTTGGAAGGCGCCCTTCCGTCCCTAGAGTTTACTATGCCGCCCGTAGGCAGCACAGCTTCGTCCTTAGATCTGGTGGCGCGCGGGTTGCCGTCGCCGCCGCGAACGACACCGCTCGCTTCGCTTTGATCACCAGAACATCGTGGAGGCTCAAGACTTCCGCCTCCTCTGCCTGTGTCCACACCGTCGCCCGTCTGTGTGACTACAGGCACACCGGACGCGGATGGACCAACCGCCGTAAAACCCTTCTTCTTGGGTGCCATGTTGATGAAGATGATGAAGAAACTGGCGCGCTTATCACTAGATCAGGTTCGCGCACCCTCTCCCCCTACCTGGCGCGCCAAAGATGTCGGCGTACGACACCTATGGGATCGCGAGGATCCCTTTTTACGGTTCGGCAGGGAGAAAGGTGTGCACAAAGAGCAGATCCAACGATCAACGCGAGGGAATTTTTACCCAGGTTCGGGCTGCTGAGAAGCGTAAAACCCTACTCCTGCTTTAGTGTATTGAGAGTGTTTGAACTCTGGCTCCAGGAGCGCTATGTGATGAACAGTACACAGCCGCTATGCATGCATCTGGGCCAGAAGGTCCCCTTTCTGTAGCTACGCCTTGGGCCTCCTTTTATATGTCGAAGGGGTCACCAACAGTGCCGTACAATGCATACAAGAGGTGTAAAGTTGCTACAGTGTTTACACAAATATCACTGACGTCTTAGGACAAACACATTAAATGCTCCGTTAGGTGTCCCTAGCTTTATCGGGGACGGAAAAAGAACCCGTCCCATCAGCACTGCTTAACCCCATCGCCGTTAGTGTCTTGACACGCACCCAAGAGGACAAAGCCTAAACGACAGGCTGGTCACTGCGCTGGAGCGGTGGATGACAGGCTGGCGAGGTCTTGCCGGGTGCGAATCTTGTCGGGGCTTCGCAAGCCATCCCGGCAAGAATTCTTGCTGGGGCTTTAGCCTGTTGGCCTTCTGCCTTCTGATTATTGGCTTGAATGCTCTCTTGACATTCTTGCATTTGCATTCAGTTGTCTCCCGACAGGCCTTGCCGCTGGTGTGGCTACAACTGCCCGTGCACAAGTATGGGGTACTTAAAGACCCAAACTTTAGTACACCGACACCGGGCCAGGGTAGCGCGCGCGCACAACCTTCCCTGTCTAGAGGTACCGGTGAAAGAGCACGAGATCAGACCAAGTCAAGGCCGTCCCATACCGGCAAATGTGGTTGCACGGATAAGTCCGGACAGGTGGCTCTTGATTAACCAACTAAGTTTAGCTTTAGCAACATTTAACAAGCATGGTTATTTCTCACGACAACTTGAGATGGGAGCTGCTATACATTTAAATAAATTACTTTAAATTATCACATAGCAAACTATGTAAGTAATGTAAACCATAAGTGCAATCTAGCAGAAGTTTAATTATTTCTATTACAGACATAATCATTAATTAAACACGCAAGAATAACACAGAGCAATGCTTTAGGGCATATGTCAGATGGTCGGCTTGCCTGGGGGTGAAGGAACACTCCGGGAGAAGTGCGGAGAGTCCGCGGAAAGGATCGCCGGAAACCGTTCTCTCTCGGAGAGGGCTGTTTAGAGGCATGGGCAAAACGGTCATTTTCAGAATGTGTAAACATTATGAAAGTGACCTCATCGGAATGGGCTCGACGCACTGAAGATGTGAGCATTGGTTTCACCTGAATCGGAGTTACGAGTGAAAATTTGCAAAGGTTTCTCTGCTAGGGACCTATCTATAAAAATAATATTTTCAACAGGGTCCCTGACAGCTCGGCCGGTTGCGCACTTCTGTGGAATATGCCTTCCTTTGGAGAAAACAGAAAGACGCCGAGGGCGTCTCCACTTAATGACGTGGCGGGGCGGGGCCCCGTCTCTGGGTCACTTACAGGTGGCCCCCATGTCGGTGTCAAAACCGGCGGATCTCGGGTAGGGGGTCCCGAGCTATGAGACTTGGATCGATGGTAACAAGAGACGACGGAGACAAGGTTTTACCCAGGTTCGGGCCCTCCTATGGAGGTAATACCCTACGTCCTGCTTGATTATATTGATGATATGAGGATTACATAGTTGATCTACCTCGAGATCAAGTAGCTAAAACCCTAGATGAGTTCTGTTGTTCTTCAACCTAAAACCCTCCGGCTTATATAGACGCCAGGGGTCCCTAGGGTTTACACATGGTCGGTTACACGTTGAAGGGATAAACATGCCTATTCACTACTTTAAACGTGGAGGACACGCCACGCTTCTAGAAGCTTCCTTTCTGGAGTCTGGGTCTTCCATGAGTCCAATGTCCGGCATACGACCCATATAGTTCGGCCTATAACGAATAGGTCGGTTGTCCGAGGTCCCCTCAAACCGGGACTCCCTCAGTAGCCCCTCCAATGCCAAGAGTCCTAGCTTCAGCTGCTTCATGTGATCAAAGTCTTCAGCTTGCGAGGCGAGTTCCTTCCTCCACATAGTGACCGGTCAAATTAGTTCGGCCCCCGACGACGTGTAGTTTTTCCGATCATAAATCGTCCGAACACCATGAGTCACCGGCCCTGAAGGCCAAACGTCAGGGAGTAAACAGCAAACCCTGGCAACTTTTCAGACGAAAAGTCACGGCCCACCACGACCACCGAACCAGTCGTAAAGACTCGATTCGCGATTCGAGGCCGTTTTCAACAGCACGATCCATCAATGCACAGATCGTGCCCTGTTTTATACGGGATATGTTTAGTCATGTGCATATAACGGCACGCACGCCTTGGGAAGCGGAGAGATTCACGACGCCGTGAGGGGAGGCTAACCGGCAGTAAGCTCAATAAAAGGGGAAGAAAACCCAGGGCTTATCCGCACCTCCCATTCGCATCCCTGCTTCCCCAATCTCTGAGCTTCCAGAGCCCAGATCTAGGTTTTCCATCCTTCCTCCTCCGAGCTTAGCCATGGCCAGCTCCTGTTCCAATGGCAAGTGGGAGGCTTCCATGGTGACAGACCAGGACATCCGGGACCTCAAGGAGGCCGGATACCTCCCCGCCAACGTCTTCCACCGCGCCGCAGAGGAGGGCCAGGTGATCCCCACCCCCAAACCAGGCGAGAGGGTGGTCTTCATCCCTCATTTCATCCGAGCATTAAGCTTCCCGTTCCACCCCTTCGTGAGGGGCCACTTGTACTCCTACGGGCTCGACTTCCACGACCTCCCGCCGAACTCATTTATGCATATATCGGCCTTCATCATAGTCTGTGAGGCTTTCTTGCGGGTCGAGCCACACTTCGGACTGTGGCTCAAGATCTTCAACATCAAGCCGAAGTGTGTCGCAGGTGCCCATGCGGACTGCGGCGGGGCAGTCATCAGCAAGCTCCATCGCGCGGTATGGCCATCCGACACCTTCATTGATACCATCAAGACCTGGCAGAAAGAGTGGTTTTACATCACCGAGCAAAGGGAGGAGGGCGGAACTATTCCTGCCGAATTCAGATCCGGCCCTCCGACCAGATTGACCTCATGGGTCTGAAAGGGCCTTGATTGGGGATCGAATACCGAGGTGGAGGACCTGCAGAGGGGCATTGCCTCCCTGATAAAAGAAAACATCGATCTAACCAGCATGGTCCAGATCATGCTCCGACGGCGTATCCTCCCCTGCCAGCGCCGGGCCTCTCCTATGTGGACTTACCGGACTGACGATGATCCTACGATCCGTCAGCTCTTCCGCACCACTCGGGAGAAGCTATGGAAGGCGCTGTTCAAAGCGCAGGAGAAATGGCCGGGCAAGAAGGAGGACAAGGGCCTGAGCGCCATCAAGCCCCCACCCGAGGTATAGCATAGTTTTATTTGATCGGCTTTGTCTTCCTAAAGATAGTCTAAGCATTTGCCGATCACCTTTCACAGGAATGGCTGAGCAAAGCAACATGCATCAAGTGTCCGGCTCCACAGCCCGAAGACCCCAAGTCTCCGCTGCTGTTGGAGATGCTCGTTGTGGCGCCTTACAAGGCGCCAGAGAAGAAGGAGAAAAAGAAGCCAGGCCGAGCCAGCCTGCACATCAGGGACCAGCCGGAGGCTGTGTCCGAAGAAACCCACGCCTCCTCAAACCAGGAGGAGGAGCATGAGGGTGAGGAGGGAGGCGATTCCCCCCTCGCAGAAAAGAGGGCGGCGTCATCAGACGCCCCGGAGGACTTAGATCCTCCCGCCCCAAAGAAAGCGCGCCGGACACAGGTTATCTCGTCTGACGACAGCTCGGACTCTGATACTGGGTCCGAGGACTTCGAGAGGGTTCCGCGAAGGAACCTCAGGGTCAAGCCCCCACCTTGAAGGTACAGATCCGAAGACTTTTCTGAGCTATTAGCGCTGAGTTTCGAATACTATTAACATGTGAACGCTTATTGAACTGGAGCCCACCACAAGTCCTCCCCACCGATCAAGTGTCGGACAGGGAGACCCTGCCCGCCGAGCTAGCGGAGAGCGGGACCGCGTCACACCCCTCTCCTCCGGGCGCCGCGAAGGATGCCGCGGAGGTGTCCTCCCAACAGGCTCCCTTGGAGCCGGACACTGGGGGTGATGACGTCATGGCCGAGGCCAACACCTCGGCCGCCGAAGACCCGGGAGAGAGGCCTCTCCCAGATACTGAGGAGACCGGACGAGAAGATGTCCAGTCACCTCCAAGGCGGTCTCCGGAGCGCACCAGGCCTCCAGAGGCACCGGTTCAATCTCCGATTGGAGATCGGGCCAATCGATCCCCGCCGGCGCCATCGACCAATGGGTGGCCGGCTATGGGGGAGGCTCTATCAAGCGCCTCCATCTCCGGGGAGCACCGCACTCTTATGGGTGCGGTATTGCAGAGCATTCAGTCCGTGGATATCGGACTGAAGGAGGCCTTCAACGGTCTCCTGACGGGCTTTTAGGTAAGCCATGTAATGCTCTATTTTGTGAAATATTGATTTCTTTGAGTAATTATTATATACATGGCAGCCCCGGAGCCCTAGGTGAGTTTAGAAAAACTTATCTGGGGGTCTATAATAGACCATTATCCGAACTATCTACAAGACAAATGTGTGTTCGGAATATTTTAGCAGCCTAAAAAAGGACCGGGCCCATGATTTTATCTAGGACAGTTCGAAAGCTTTTCAACCCATGCAACTTGATATAGTTGCTTTGTATTTTGTAGGCTTCGTCTGCGGCGGCGGCTTCTAACGCTGCCGAGCTGGATGAGCTAAATCGGAAGCTCAAAAGCTCCGAAGACGAGCTTGACGCTCTGAACAAGAGATTCGACGAGGCGCAAGGTAAGCCAGATGAGAGTATCAAAACTCTTCTTTACCGTACTATCAACACGGTTTCTTGATATAGGTCTATGCTTATGCAGCCTCGGCGAAGGAGATTGAGAAGCTCAAAGCCGAGCTTGAGAAAGCGAAGCAAGAAGCTTTGGTTGAGAAGGCGGCAGCCAAAGAAGTGGCTACCGCGCTATCCGCCCTGAGAGCCACTAGCGACAAGCATGAGGCTCGGGTGGAAGAAATTCAACAGGAGCTCAAGGACGCTGGCCAAAAGTGCGAGGTCCTTGAGCGAAAAGGGAAGGAGCAGGCCGTCGAACTATCCACCCTAAAAACCGATCTGCAAAAGGAGTGGGTGGATAGGCGGTCCTATGAAGAGGAGATCGGCCAGGCTAAGGCTATCATGGATGGTAAGCCATATTTATTGCAGTGTATCTTCGGGGATAGGAAGTTCAAACTGCTTACCGAAGTATGGCGTTCCTTAGGCGCCTGCTCGGAACTCCAGAAGAGCACCGCAGACGCAAACCAGTTCTATGCTTCGCGGGGAGAAGGAGACGAAGCTCGGCTGTTTTGGGCGCAGTTCGAAGCCCCCGAGCGCTCTCCTCTCCTCGTTGAGCAGCTGAAGCAGCTGGTGGAGCTACACCAGATGGCGGAGCCGGCCATGAAGAATCTCTGCATCCGGCTATGGCCCGACGAGCCACTGCCGGGCAGCTTCTTCGGCCTGGTGCAAAAACTGAGCGACGCCTCTCCTCGGATCGACGCACTGAGGCGATCTTCCTGCATTGAGGGAGCTCGGATGACCTTCGCGAAGGCCAAGGTGCACTGGCCGGGGCTTGATCCGATGAAGATAGCCACCGCCCCTCCGCCTCCTGGGAAGGAGCATAGGCGCCCCAAGCTGTACTTCTCCGGAGTTATGGAGGGTGCTCGGGCCATAGAATCTCAGTGTTCGAGAGAGAACGTGTATGAATAAAGTGTTGTAATATGTCCGAAGACTTTTCAACATGTATATATTTAAAGTGCATGGTTTATCATGTCTTGTATGTTTTGCATTCTTTATAACTCCTGTGTGGCCGTTAAAACTGAAAGCGGCGAGTCGTCGGCTTCAGCCCCCATGTAGATACTACGGGGGGTGTCCGTGCCAACGCACTGTGACCCTTAGCCGAACTGTCGGTACCCGAAGGCGGTAGTGCGGGGCGGACAAGGCAATTGGACTATAATGCTTTATTGCTTTCACTTAGCCGTAGGGGCGCGAGAAAGGAGTGCGGGAGGCTGATTACTAGCCCCCAAGGTTCGTGATGTTCGGAATAACCGTGATCGAAGCCTATATCACCTGGTTTGTACTAATACCAAACCCATCGTATGACACGGAATAACCTCTGACGAGATCTAGTTAAGCTCGGATTCGCAGACCGGTTCTCGCATACCATGACAGTCAGTTTTCGGCTTTCTCCACTGAGGTGCTTGACCAGACTAGCCGGAAGCACAATCGCAGTGGTGCTCCCTTTGCCCCTTTAGCCGAACGAGCAGAACATAAAGGGGCAAGCACAGGAGCCGGGCAACCCAACTATTGACCCAAGACATAGTTCGGAACCAATGCATATAAAGCGGGATTCCAAGACGCCGAACACTAAATCAGTTGTGATTAGGGCAATTTTTAAGGTTGAGCCCCCGGTCTATTAGGCGGTTGCATCGTAAAGTATACCAAACAGGTTCGCAAGAAGAGGGAGAAAATAGGGAGTGTTTCGAAAAGGGACAACAAAAAGATACTGTAGGATATATCTGTATTTTACTCAGCAATTCTTATTATTCAAATTGGCGGTACAACTATTTTACAGGTATAAAAAATATAAATCTTACAGGAGGGGTTGTATCAAGGGTCTTCGATAGGTGACCTGACGTCCTTGAAGTGCCCTGTCGCTTGTCCGCTCCTGCGTCTCCCGAAGAGTTGTACACCATTATAGGTGTGATATTCGGCGAGCGGACTCTGGAGAAAAAGCCTTGAGAAGTCGCCGAAACGTGGACGAGCTTTACACCATAGCGGGTACTTTATGGTACCCGTAGTGTGTCCGAAGACATGTTGATGGTGATAGTTCGGTCTAACCGAACACCTTACCCTTTATTAGTTTTTCCCCACCGCTGGCCATGGAATTTTAAGCGCGAAGTTGTGCCTTCTTGGCATGTACTTTGCAGGTTCTAGGGCCGTGTGATGGGGGGCGAGTCCCTATTTACTGGGAGAGGAAGGTGCTGGTGCTTCGGATTGAGACCGAGCTCGCTTCCTAGCCTTGGGTGCCTTTACGGCAGATGTCGGCGCTTGCCAATCATCGGTGTAGTGGAATTCGGCCGCCAGGGCCAACGCATGTTCCTCAGTTCGGAGGGAGCGCTCTGTGTTGCCATTGACAGTAATGACCCCCTGGGGCCGGGCATCTTGAGCTTGAGGTATGCGTAGTGTGGAACGGCGTTAAAGCGAGCGAACGATGTACGGCCGAGCAGGGCATGATAGCCACTGCGGAAAGGTACGATGTCGAAGATCAAGTCCTCGCTTCGAAAGTTATCGGGCGAGCCGAACACTACTTCCAGGCTTACAGAGCCTGTGCATCGGGCTTCAACGCCTGGGATCACACCTTTGAAGGTAGTGTGACTGGGCTTGATCCTTGACGGCTCTATGCCCATCTTTTTCACCGTATCTGAGTAAATCAGATTGAGGCTACTTCCACCGTCCATTAGGACTTTAGTGAGGTGGTACCCATCTATGATCGGGTCTAGGACGAGTGCGGCCGAACCCCCATGACGGATGCTGGTCGGATGGTCACGTCGATCGAAGGTGATCGGGTATGCCGACCATGGGTTATACTTCGGGGCTACAGGCTCTATGGCGTAGACATCTCGAAGGGCGCGCTTCCTCTCCTTTTTCGGTATAAGGGTGGCGTATATCATGTTTACTGTTTTCACCTCTGGAGGGAATTTCTTTTGTCCGCCACCAATCGGACCACGAGGCTCATCCTCGTCCTCGCTGCGTGGGCTCTTGCCTTGGTCCTCGGTTGCGAGCTTGCCGGCTTGTTTGAAGACCCAGCAGTTACGGTTGGTGTGATTGGCGGGCTTCTCTTGAGTGCCGTGGATCTGGCAAGGCCTCTCCAGTATCTTGTCCAGCGGGGTGGGTCCGTCGTGTTTGCCTTTAGGAGGCTTCTTCCGCTGGCCAAAGCGGGAATTGCGGAAGCCGGCGTTAACAGCCGTGTCATCGGCATCACTATTATTGTGCCGGCACTTGTTCTTGTTGCGCTTCGGTTTCCCGTTTCCATCCCGAACTTCAGAGGTTCCGGGGTCTTCGGGGTTGTGGCTACGTCTAGCTAGCCAGTTATCCTCGCCCGCGCAGAAGCGGGTCATGAGTGATGTGAGGGTGGTCATTGTCCTGGGTTTGTCCCGGCCGAGCTGTCGAGCCAGCCATTCATCCCGAATATTATGCCTGAAGGAGGCTATAGCTTCGGCGTCCGGGCAGTCTACGATCTGGTTTTTCTTGGTCAAGAAACGGTTCCAAAATAGCCGCGCGGACTCTCCTGGCTTCTGAACGACGTTGCTTAGATCGGAGGAGTCCGGCGGCCGAACATAAGTGCCCTGGAAGTTAGATCGGAATGCCTCTTCTAGGTCCACCCAACACCCAATAGAGTTTTCTGGGAGGCTATTTAACCAGTGCCGAGCTGGCCCCTTGAGCTTCAGGGGTAAGTACTTGATGGCGTGGAGGTCATCTCCTCGCGCCATGTGGATGTGGAGGAGGAAATCCTCGATCCATACAGTTGGGTCAGTTGTCCCATCGTATTGCTCTATGTTTACGGGCTTAAACCCTTCCGGGAACTGATGCCGCATTACCTCGTCCATGGAGCACAGTGGGTGGGCGGCGCCTCTGACCCGAGCTATGACGCACCGGTGATCGGTGTCTGTCCTAGCTCGGGTTCGTTCCCGATCTTCATTGTCGCGGTCGAACCGAGGACGGTGCCCTTCCCGTCGATCGGGTGAGTATCCTATGGATCCGTAAATGGATCGCGTACGACCTGCTCTGTAATCCAGGTCGTGTCGCAGGTCGAACCTGTCATCGGGCTCTAGTGGCTCCTTTCCCCGTCTATGGGGTATCGTCGGCCTATAGCCGGTATCATCAGCCGTCCTGTCTTGTCCTCGAGGCGGGCGGTCTGGCTTGTTGTATGGGGTATGCTTGGGAGACGGCGTATCAGTGAGCTCGTCGTCGAATTGTGGCAGCAGCCTTCTGCGCGGATAGCTCTTACGTTGGTCCGATAGACCGGTGACATATCCTTCCTCAACTGAGAGGACTCTCGTCCATTGGTCATTGAGGTCGTCTTGCTCGGCTTTAAGCTGCCGTTCTTTTGCTTTCATGCTGCGGGCTGTGGATATGAGCTGTTGCCTGAATAGTTCCTGATCTGCAGGATTTTTGGGAATGGCGAAGTCATCGGCATCCGCATTGTCCTCCCCCTCGATAGAGTGGAGGTAGTCGTCGTCCTCGGGATAATCTGGATCATCAGGGTTGCGACGGTTTTCGGGTCTCTCCTGACCCTCTAACGGGTGTTCGGGGATTTCGGGACCGCCGATGTCTTCCGGGGTATCTCCATTCCCAGTGCCATCGATAGATTTCTGCCCCTTTTTTCCTTTTGACCGTTTATGCGGCTTTCGGCGTCTTGACGGCGCTTCATCCGATTTATCGCCGTCATTTTTTGGAGTGTCCACCATGTAGACGTCGTATGTAGAGGTGGCCGTCCACTACCCGGTCTTAGCGAGGATGAGGGCGTGATCCTCCTCATCCATGTACTCTGCCTCCTCGGAGGCATAGTCTAGCATGTCGGTTAAATCCTCGACAGTGGCTATCAAGTGGGTGGTGGGTGGAACGAAAAATCTGTCCTGACCCGTCTGACGCCTGATCTGAGAGTAGATCGGGGTTGGGTCATCGATAATAGTCATCGACGAAATCCGATCTAGAGCCTCGTCGAGAATCGAGAGCTCGATCGGGCCGGTGATCCTAGAGCTTCCGGAGTGAACCTCCGATACGCCCGCGTAGGAGGAGTGTTCGGCAAGAACAAATGTCCATACGTTGGGTACTATGACCGGATCCGGACTGAAAGTCAGGCCCTTGCCGGGGTTGATCCCGTGGGCAGAGCCGAAAGATGAATCTGAGGTTAAAGCCTCAGAGTCTCCGGGCGTGGCAGGCGAGACTGCGAGCCCGGTTAGTGATAGATCGCCTCGAGAGTCTATGGAGAACTCTAAGTTCCCGAATCTGACCTCTTGATCAGGGGCAAAACTTCCGACGCGGCCTAGATGGCCGGTCGGGTCGGCGTGCAGCACTATGCTGCCGAAAGCGAAGATCTGTCTAGGGACAAAAGTGCCCATATTGCGGACCTCTTCGTTGATGACTAGGCGAGCCATCGATTCCTTGTGACGATCACAGCGGAACTCTCAATGAAAGCACCAATGTCGGTGTCAAAACCGGCGGATCTCGGGTAGGGGGTCCCGAGCTGTGAGACTTGGATCGATGGTAACAAGAGACGACGGAGACAAGGTTTTACCCAGGTTCGGGCCCTCCTATGGAGGTAATACCCTACATCCTGCTTGATTATATTGATGATATGAGGATTACAGAGTTGATCTACCTCGAGATCAAGTAGCTAAAACCCTAGATGAGTTCTGTTGTTCTACAACCTAAAACCCTCTGGCTTATATAGACGCCAGGGGTCCCTAGGGTTTACACATGGTCGGTTACACGTCGAAGGGATAAACATGCCTATTCACTACTTTAAATGTGGAGGACACGCCACGCTTCTAGAAGCTTCCTTTCTGGAGTCTGGGTCTTCTATCAGTCCAATGTTCGGCATATGGCCCATATAGTTCGGCCTATAACGAATAGGTCGGCTGTCCAAGGACCCCTCAAACCAGGACTCCCTCACCCCTCCCCACCTTCTCTCTCCTCCTTACCTCTCTCTTCCCCCTCCCAATGAACAGAGGCACCGGCGAGACCGCGCGGCGCCGGCGCACGTCCGGCCGGCTCCGGCCACCTCTGGCTGAGGCGAGGGCACCAGCGACCTTGGGGTGGAGCGCCGCATCCGTCCAGGGACAACACACGCGCCAGGGAGCTCGGAGTCAGGCGGGGCATCGGCCGCGGTGGAAGGCTGCTCCGGCGAGGTCGGGCACGTCGCCATAGTGCACCAGAGGCGGAGCTGAGAGGCGGGGAAGGGTCGCCGGACCATGGGGGTTCCTCCGGTGACAGAAAATGGAGAGAAGGGGCTTGGGGCAGCTCCAATTTAGGAGGACCGAGGCGGCGGCCATGGCGGCATAGGACGGCGAGGAGGGGCTTTCCGGCTAGATGGAGGGTTCGGGGAAAACTAGGGGAGGGAGGAGAGGCTGCTGGTGAGCTCGAAGGGCTCCGGGGCGGCCTATATATAGGCGGGCAATGTCGGCGGATGAGCACGGCGGCGATGACGATCTTATCGCCGCACTGGAGCGTCGGGGAGACGTGGCTGGCCGTTTGCGGCGTCGAGCAGTTTCGCGGGGAGGGGAGAGACCTCGGAAGCGCTCGAGAGGGATCGGATAAGAAGAGGCCAGATGGGAAGGCGGCAACGACGGGGTTCACGCGCGGGACAGTGTCGTGGCGGCGCTTGCCGTGGCGCGAGGAGGACGATGGAGGAGGGGAGAAGGTGCGGGAGAGGGGCATGTGGACACTGCGGAGCCACTAGACACGTCGGGACACGCCGGAGCTGGCCGGAGCGAGGTACCCGACGAGGACAGTACCCAATGCACCGTTTCTGCCCGGCCGTGGCATGGTCACCACGTGCACTACAAGCTCTGGCACTCTCCTGCCTATCCAATCGTGTCCAACAGCTCCCTCACTGCTCAAATAGAGGATCTATGTGAATGGAACCATCTGGGAGGCTCTAAGGTGAGGGAAACTTGCTGAAGAAGTTTCTGACAGCAAGGTGTGTGTAGTGATTCCAGAAAAATTGGCTAAGGCAAATAAGCTGAGTTTTGGTGTGTGTAAATTAACTACTAAGGTGAATCCCTTGACAAGTTTTCAGGCCAAATGAACCACCCTAGCTAGCATTTCCTTCACACACCAACACTGTGGACAGAAATGAAGATGTTGATATTGTGCTCAAATGGCTGAAGGACATTGGATGAATTTTGGTGTAGGGTGATTATATGAACATATGGAGATATTGGAAAAGTTTCAGCTCATTTGGAAATGCCTACATGGTACTTCCTTCACAACACTTCCAAATGGACAAAAACTTGAGAAAAAATGTTGTGGATGGAAAGATAGAGGGATTGAGCTGGTCTTTGGTTTGCATGAGTGATTTATCAATGTTAGTGACCATGAAAAATTTCAGCTCAAATAGATCAAGGGTTCAAGCACTTCCTTTGCAAATTGCCCCACTGGACAGAATTTGCAAATTGATGTTGTGCTCAAAATTTGAACTATGGAACTTGGGTTCTTGGTGGAAATGGTGAATATATGGATAGGAAAAGCTACACAATTTATTTGGTATTTTTCCTGGCTACCAAAATGGTAGTTCCTTTAGAAACTGCCCAAAATGCAATATTGGCATTAAATAGGAAAATGCCATTTCCCTTATTTAATTATGGCCAATATTTTTATGGGAGCTCAATATGACCACAAAAAATATCTCCACAAGTTTTCATGAACTTTGGAGATGGATAGATATTTTCCTGGATTTAATTCCTTTAACTGGCAGAAAAAGGAATTAATTATAAATGAAAAATATTGCAAATGACTTGGCAATATTTTTACATATCCAGGGTTTATAGAGGTGGGATGATCACTGGGAAAGGTTTGGGAGGCAGAAGATCAAAGGAAATTGGGGTTCCTTTGTAACTGAAAGGATTAGGGTTTCCCTTCCGGTGACTCGGAAGGCATGGTTTCGATGGCAAAGTCCGGAGATAGATCTTGGGTGCCAAGGTTGGACTGGGGAGAATCTCTGGTTGGATAGGGAAGGCAAGTCTAGATGACCATCTTCACATACCCAAGAGCTAGAGAAATCTGATAACACCGAGAAAAAAGACGGGAGTCAAACCCCGCAAAGGAAAAAAAACAGGGAGCGAAAACCAGGGTGTTACAGAAGCCACTAGTGAAACCTACGGCCCCCGGGTCTACTTTTCCAACATATTGCTTTCCGATCTATCTTTTTGCCGCTTTTGTTTTCAGATATATTATTCCAAAAAACCCAAAAATATTGCTGCACTTTTTATTTGCCCTTTTTATTTTGTGTTCTTGAGAGATATATCTCTCCAATCTATCACTACCTAATCTATCTTTTTACCGTAGAGAGATTGACAACCTCTCTTTCGCGTCGGGTTGCAAGTATTTGTTCTTTGTGTGCAGGTGTTGTTTATTAGGTGGTGGTGATCCTCCTACTGGTTCGATACCTTGGTTTCATAACTGAGGGAAATACTTACCGTCGCTGTGCTGCATCATCCCTTCCACTTTGAGGAAATACCGACGCAGTCTCAAGCCACATCGGTCAGTTGCTCATCGTGTTACCGGGTGCGACCATCGTGGCTCCGGGCGGTTCGGTGGCTGAAGCCGGGCGGGGAGGACGCTTGCTGCATCTGCCGGCATCCGCCAACCAGCAGATGGTCATCACCCCGAGGATGAGGGGACGCGGAGCCGTCCAGGACCGACTCGAACTGGGCCTGGAGCGTGTTAGCGGCGGTGATGAGCTCGTGAACGTGCCACTCTTGCCGTGCACGCTCCTCGCCCTCCATGGAGGCCAGGTCGGCCATGGCCGCCTTGGCGGCTTTCATGTTAGCCGCAGGAGTGTCGTAGGTAGACAAGGTACCGACAAGGAAGTCTGTGACCATGCGGCCGCGCAGCCGCACCTCGTCACACCGGTCCGGCTCGGTGCCAGCTAGGGTGAGGTCGTAGATGGTGTTGTACTCACGCCATCCGGCGTCACGTGGTGGTGAGCGAAGTGGCCTCCGCGTACAACTGTTTGCGGGCTGCTTCAAGGTTGGCCGCCGCCCCGGCCGGATAGGTAGAGGGCGCGATGGGAGTGCGCAGGTCCAACAAGGTGGAGCGGAGGGGGTCAGACGTGCCAGTCCGAGCCGCCGCTGCCGCTGGCGCCGCCTCCGCCTCCGCCCTGCCGCGTGCGGAACTGGTGGTGGAGCCGATGGTCAACACCTCGACATGAACGCAGGAGTCGCTCTCGTTGTCTAGGGTGCTGCCGCCGAGAGACGGTAGCAGGTCAGAGAAGTCGAGCACCTCACTGGGGTACTCGTCGGAGGTAGATGCATCGGTGATGTGCAGCTCGGCGAAGAGCGTGCAAAGGTCGTCGATGTCACCGTAAGTCATGCCACCGGCAGACGGCGGTGAGCCGAAGACGACGGGCACCTTGCCAGCGTAATCGTCAGAGGTGGGCCCGTCGTTGAGACGCAGCTCGCCAAAGAGAACGCAAGGTCGGTCGACGCCAATAGGAGTGTTGCCACCGCACGACTCGTCGAGGGGGACGACGGTGCCGCCTGCGGGGCTGGCGGAGCCGGAGCCATGCGTCGTGCTGTCTCACGCAGAAATGGATGCCGTAGGCGTGCATTGTAGCACGGGAGGGATGCGCTCGTCAGAGTCGGTGACGGGTCCCGCCTAGAGCATGGTTCCGGCCGACGCCGCGGCCGGCCCCACGGTGGGTGCCAACTGTCGTGGTTTCGTCACTACATATGCGATGGGGTGGCTTATCAAGTCTGGTTGGGGTCGAAAGTGCATCGTCGGGCTCCGGAAACAGGATTGGGGACAAGCGGTGCGTGACACACGATGTACCCAGGTTCGGGGCCCTCTGAGGGAGGTAATACCCCTAGTCCAGCCGGATCTATTAAGAGGGAGAGTGGAGGTTACAATGGTGCTCCTTGAGCTGTTGGAGGGAGAAGGAAGAAGGGCCTAGCTTGCCATCTCTCTACCCCTCCTAAGAGTGTGAAAGTGTGTGTGGGTGAATATTTCAGGTGGTGCATGCCATGCCCCCGCTAGAAGGGGGCGGGGAGGGTTTATAGGTTAACCCCCTGCTTACAGTATGCTAGGACAATGAGGTGGGACCCAGCCGGCAGCCTCTCTGGCCAGCAGTGGGGCCCGCCGGCTGCCTGGTCTTGTCGCTGGTAGGGCCCGCCGGCCGCTGAGTCCTGTCGCTGGCGGGGCCTGTCGTCCGGATCCACTATCTCCATGCGCCCGTCGGCATCATGGAGTAGGTAGGCGCACGTCGGCTACAAGGCCGATCCGCCCGGTCAGGGTGAGCGGTACCTGTTGCCCTATGGCTTTGTCTCGGTTGCGTCAGCGGGTTCTGTAGCTGCCCGCGCCCTGTCAACGAGCCCTGTAGGCACGCGCGCCTCATCGGGAGGGTCATATCTTGTCACCGCACGTCGGTACGGCCGGATGGTACAGGTGCTGACCTCCCGTCTGCTGCCACAGCCGGCGGAGGGGCTAGCCAGCCATCGACCAGCTGGCCCGTGGTAGGGGAGTCGGCCAGCTGGACAGTCGGCCCGTGGCGAGGGCAGCCGGTCAAAGACCCGGACGATGCGGGGGGCCGCCCGGCCCGAATGTTTTGGAAGCGTGACTTCCTCTGCTTTGGTATCCCCAGGTCATATCCCCGACAAATACTCTTGTACATCTTCCTGACTGAGTAGTTGTTAACAGACCATGCATATGACCAAACATCTCTTTTGTTGGATACACCTCTGTTGTTAAGCAATACCTGGAGTTCATTATATTGCTGAAAAGCTTGGAGTGATAGGGGTCTATGGAATATATTGTTCAGTTCTGCTTGATCTTGTGCTTGCTCGAGTGTGATTTCCTTGTTGATAGCAAAAGAGTGTAACTCTGGGTATTTGTCTTGTAGTGGAATATTCTGCCATCTATCATACCATAGGAGAATTGTGTTTCCTTTACCTGCTGCACATTTTGCCTCTTGCTTGAATGTTGGGAGTAGCTTGAGAATTGATTTCCACCAAAAAGATCCTACCATCCTCTCTCCTGGTAAATGCTCCTGATAGTATGCCTCCCACATGATATTAACCCAAGGGATATCATCTTTGTTAAAGAACTTATGGAGGAATTTCATCAGAAATGCTCTATTATGGTCATGAATATCTAGGACACCTAGCCCCCCATGAGTTTTGGGCTTGCAAACTTGGTCCCATGAAATGAGTGCAACCCCTCTATCCAATGTACCATACTTTCTCCAGAAGCAGTTCATGAGGTAAGAATTGATTTGTTTAACCATAGTTAATGGGATCATCAAGGTGCACATAAAGAAATTAGGCATACTAGAGGAAACAGATTTGATGAGTATGAGTTTGTCTCCAGTAGATAAGAGTGTGGAGCAGCCAAGCAGCCTTGTTTCAATTTTCTTGAGCATGGGAAAATAGTCTTTCACTCTTGGTTTGCAAAGTCCCAGTGGTAGTACAATATAAGTATGGGGAAGAGTTCCAATCTTACATCCCAAGAGGTTTGATAGAGCATTCATATTTTCAGTAGTGGTGTTGAGTGATATCATGGTGGATTTAGAATAATTGACATTCAGTCCTGTGTATTCAGCAAAATGTAGCAATAAGTTTTAATATGTTGCAGTTGCGTGCTGTCTGCATTGGCTAGCTACTAGGATAGTGTCATCTGCATATTGGATGATGGGGTAATCAGGGCATGAGTAATGTGTGAGGGGAGACTCCACAAGTAAATTATTCATGGCTTCATTGAGCATGGTTTGAAGCATATTAGCAGCAATCACAAATATCAGGGGTGACAGAGGATCTCCTTGTTTGACTCATTTTTTACATAGGAATTGTTTGCCAGGGACACCATTTAGTAGGACAGAGGAATATCCAGTCCCATATATCATCTTGATTCATTCAATCCATTTAACACCAAAACCTTTGGCTTGCAATATTTCAATAATGGTGTCATGATTAAGCATGTCAAAAGCTTTCTCAAAGTCCAGTTTTAACAAAAATGAGTTCTTT
Source organism: Elymus sibiricus (assembly GCA_039707655.1). Classification (NCBI taxonomy): domain Eukaryota; kingdom Viridiplantae; phylum Streptophyta; class Magnoliopsida; order Poales; family Poaceae; genus Elymus; species Elymus sibiricus. The sequence continues at coordinate 380,303,107 of CM077675.1, read as the reverse complement.
CTTGCTTTGATTGCATTGGTAGACATACTCATATGCCCATGCTAAGCAGTCTTGGATACATCTATTGTTCAGAAAACCATACTGATTTTTTGAACCAATCTGAGAATATATTTTTGGAGTCTATTGGTTAAAAGCTTAGTGATGATCTTGAGCATGCAATTCAGTAAAGATATAGGCCTGAACTTAGCTGGTCTGGAGGCAGAGTCAATTTTTGGGATGAGTGTGATAAATGAGTAGTTGATGCTCCGTATATTGACATTGCGTGAGTGAAAATCTTCAATCAACTTGTAAAAATCAGGTGCTATGATGTCCCAACAATGCTTGAGAAAAGCAGCATTAAAACCATCTGGCACTGGTGACTTGTCTGATGACATTTGCTTTATGACCCTATCAATTTCCTCTTTGGTGAATGGTGTTTCTAGATCTTCAAGACCATCCAAGGGGTGCAGTAGATGATGTAGCAGAAGTGGATTCTGTGTTTGTTAGTGGTTCTCATTCTATCTTTGAAAGATCTGAATAATATGGCAGCTTTAGCAGCATGATAAAATGTTCATTGTCATCCTCATCTTGCGGCATGGCAATGCAATTGTTCCTGAATCTAATTGTGGCTTTGGCTTGGAAGTATTTGGTGTTAGCTTCTCCCATGTTAATTTTCCTGATTGTGGCCCTTTGTTTCCAGTAAATTCTCTGTTGCTGCAGTATTCTTTCCAGATATTTTTTAAGGTATCTCTGCCATTATTTTCTTCCATAGTCACGGCTCTAAATTCCTCAATAGTACATAACAGAGAATCATGAAATTAGTGTCTGTTATGATTTTCTTCAAATCAGAAATGCCTCTGGCCCAATTCTTCAACCCTTTTCTTAATCTTTTAAACTTAACTGCTATGGCTTTGGCACGGTGCACTTCATTAACCTCTTGTGTCCAGATTGCTTTGACTGTGTGTTTAAATTTCTCATGTTCCAGCCAGTAGTTTTCAAATCTGAAGATCTTTGATTTTGGTATTGCTGAACCAATTTTAATCATGATGGGAACATGATCAGAAGTGGTTTTTGCCAGTGAGATTGGAAAAGTTGATGGGTAATTCAGAGTCCAATTTTCTGATGTGAAACACCAATACAAATTTTCTAGGAGAGGGGCATCCTGCATGTTACTCCATGTAAATCTCCTGCCTTTAAGTGGAACCTCCACAAGAGCTTGTTTGTTGCTAGCCCCATTAAACAACATCATATCATTGATATTTCCTCCCCCTCTACTTATATTATGGGGATATCTTATGTAATTAAAGTCTCTCGTGATAATCCAATCTGTATCATATCGCATTGGGTAATTTTGGAACCAGTTGAGAAATCTGATTTTGTTACTCTGTTGACAGGGCCCATATATATTTGTAAGTAACCATTGATCACCATTGTGTTTTGATGTAAATTGTAATGAGAGAGAGAATTCATTTGCATGGAAAAACTGCCCTGCAAACAAATGTTCATTCCAGGCAATCAAGAGTCCTCCAGAAGCTCCATTGGATGGCAGAAATTCAAATTTATTAAATCTCCTTGGGCATAAGTTCTTAATATAGTAACTGTCAAAGTTCTCTACTTTTGTTTCCTGAAGGCATAAGATAGAGCAGTTAGATTCCTCAATTTTATTTGCAATGGTTGTCCATTTCTTGGGATCATTAATCCATCTGATATTCCAGTTTAAAATGATCCATTCTCTATTCATGGTGAAAAGAGTGACTGAATGTTATTGATAAAAACACAGTCTGACCATTGCATACTTTTGACATATATCAGTCCAACAAAGTTTTGATCTGATAAAGTGAAAATGTTTAACAGAAGTGGCAACTCGGTGGCAAAAGATCAACATTCTTCTACTTAGCAGTGGCATTGACCTATTACATGTAGCTGACATGACCCAAAAGATGCTAAACTTTTGTCCTCAGTTGAGGGTTCTAAATCCATTTCTTGGTATGTTCTTTAGTTGCTTTGCCTCCCTCCGGTGCAGAGCTCCCTCCCTTGCTCTTCTTGGCCCTTTTGCTTAGTATATCCTCAGAAGTAGCTTTGTCAGATACCTTACAAAAAGATGTATTCAGACTTTTAATGACTTTTGTGCGTAGAATAAGAGGAGGAACATGACATGCAAGGCATTCCTTGTCTCTACAAGATGGTTGTTTAAAACCTTTAGAGATCTTTTGTAATCTGCAACTTCTCCTTACCTCTGCTTCAACCATTGGAACAATATACTTTCTCTTCTTGTTTTTGTAAAGTGCAGAAGTGGAGGAGGCAAACAGTTCTTCAGTTGATGCCTGGTCAGTTGGAGCAGAGTGTTCCATCTCCTGTGTGCCCTAGAAGAGTGCACAAACACGAGATTTATCAACTGGGCACTTATCTGGTATGATAAATGGCAATGTTGCTGAGCTGGATGAACTCTGGTTAATAATCTCCCAAACACCGGATGTAATGATTTTTCTTGCCCAATCAAACTTACCTGGTGAAAGTAGTGTAACAGATAGGAAGTTCACCCAGTCAATAGGTACCTGCATCACCTCCTTATCTTCAGTTGTTGGTGCAAAATGTGTTGTCCAGATTATAGCTCCTTCTTTGCCAATAACTTGTTCAACTGGTGCCTTGTTGTTTTTAGTGTCTTTAGTAAGGACAGTAGCTTCTACTTGTTTACTATCAGCATCCAGTCCTAAGCATATAGAGTGAGATTGATTAAGAAAAATGGGATTGGGGAATCCTGGAGGATCAGTCATGTATGAATGAGTCTCACCTGTATCCATGTTATCTCTATGTGATTCTGTGTCATTCCTTACAGCTTCAGTGATAATCTCCTTTGAGATATGTGCCTCCTTTTCATTATTATTACCAATCAACTCATCATAGTATAACATAATATTGCCATTTACAGCTTCAGTTTCTAGTGCCTAAAACACCTGCTGGGTTTCTCTGAAGGAGTGTGACAATAATTCAAACTGCATTGGGTCCTCTTGATTGTCGAGCTGTGGGTTAATAGATTGTGTTAGAATAGCCTCCAAGCTTTGATCAGGAACTTGTTGTGCTGGCATTATAATTTATTGTAGCATGTTTTCAATAGGTGGTTGGATATCAGCCTCTTGTGGTAGTTGCTGGGCTTGAGGGAAATCTGGCCCATCGGGCTCAAACCCCACATTCAAATCAGGTAGTATCTGGGCAACAGGCGCCATAGGACCATTTGCTAATGCAGCTGAATTTAGACTTTTGTCAAAAGGGACCATGGAATTGGTAATGATGTTATTATCCACCATGTCCTATATAATTTCTTCCTCCATTGGTGCCATGAGATCATTAAGTTCTAAAAATTCCCCTACATGTAGTTCCATATCAATTTCTTGTGGCATTGCCCAATGCCCCCATCCTGGTAGGTCCTCCTATTCCTCATCCTCCTCATGGTTATCTGCCTCTGCATTGAGTGCTAATTGAAGGTTCAGTTGAGGAGCAGATTGTGGAACATTAGGGCCATGATGTTCGTTGTGCTCATGCTGCTGCAATGGGCCCAGGAAATGGTTGTGTTGATTGGGGTGGAAGAAATCTTGAAGAGGAGCAAGATGTGGATTTCCATGTGGTTCAACAGGGTCCTCATATGGTGCTTCTGCTCCAAGTATTTGTTGCTGAATGATGACAATAGGGACTGTAAGGGAACCTGTTTGGAAGTCATTTCCTTCCCCAAATACAATGCTAGCTGGAATATCCTGGAGATCCTCGACTCTAACTTTTATCATCAGATTAGCTCTTGTGCTTCTCACTCTGTCCCAAAGCAGGAATTTGCCAAACTTACTAACAACATTACCGACTTCATGAATTGATCTTCTATCAAACGGATAGCCACACAGTAATATCCATGCATCTCTATTAAGTACTAATCTCCTCCAGTTTAAACCTCTATCATGCCTCTCAAAAATAACATGCACACCTGTGAATGGATGTGGGCTATTGGAAACCAGTGCATCTCTATCAAACACACTGTTTAACTTAACACAAGCTTGGCCAAATGGACAACGTTTAATCTTAGAAAACCCCAGTCGCCTCTCTGTGAAAAAATCAGATAGTACCTCTCTGACAGTGTTGAAGTCGACTTGGAGATTTGGCATTGGCACAATCGTCGCTATTGCGCACTCCTCGTGGGCAGGGACCGCAGCTCCGGTGATGACCCTCATCCTCGCCGGTCGGCTCTCCACCTTGATGCTTTGGTGGTTCGATGGAAGGAAAGGTGCAGGATCAAACGGGGATGAAGCCATTGTGGGGGGAGCATGCTCGACGCATGGGATTAGGGATTGTTGTGTTGGATTATTGGGCGTGATTGTGGCTGCTTGGAGATGGAGTTATGCCGTGTACTTGGATGGAGGTTATCTCGGAAGGAAAGGAAAGCGGCATTAACTCGGTTGCTCTGCTGTGTATGCTGATTGACCGCCTGATTAGTCACAATCACGGGAACAGTGGATACTTGCCTCGGAAACGCAGCCGTCGCTAGTGGATTTGGGCTAGGTTGAGGTGTTGGGTTGGGGACGCTAGGTGGAGTGGGCCTATTCTGGTCGTGGCAGTCCCTGGCAATATGCCCCCAGCGTCTGCAGGCCCTGCATTTGATCTTATTAGTGGAATTGGGCCAAGAGTGATCTGTGAGGAGACAACAGACACAGAAAAGGCCCAAACTACCAGTTTGAATGTGCGTCATTCCCGCCCGCTCTTTAATCCTATTCATGGCATTAACACCTGACCGGTGATCATGCACCGGAGATGGAACATTGAAAGAGTTTGCTAGACGTTCATGGACGGATCTATGATCAGCTCTCTTTGGACTAGAGTAGATACCAGGGGATCTAAGAGCTTGGAGGTAAGATTTACGTGGATGACGACAGAAAATATTAGTCCATTCATCCTCCTTCTCTTGAAGATATTGATCCAATTCCCCGCAAGAGTTCGGAACACTATTGCCCCAAAGCAAGAAGTTGATGTTGAGAAGTGGGAGTGAGATGATACATCCTTTGATGATAGAAGAGCCAAGTTCTTTGGATGAAACCGAGAACTTGAAAGACCAGTTTTGCAACTGTTTGACTTTGAAAAGGGACGATCTACCACCAAAACATGAGAGGATGATTGTGCTTACAGATTCCTCGGTGAGTCTTATCCTGGATTTAGTGAATTCAGCAACCAGGATTAATTCTTCAAGATCTTTGCCCTCCTTGTAGTTGATGGGTACACCTCATTTCCTCCAAACTTCTGATGCAAAATCTTGCCCAATGTCGAAATTGAGATCTGCTAGTGCCATGGGGAGGTGTAGAGGTTTGATGGTGCGCGGCGTGCGTAGTAGTGTGGACGTCGTGGCTGGAGTGGCCACCAGCGATGGAGCGGAGGTGGCTAGGTGGAGGCTAGAAAATAAAAGTAGTACTCCCTCCCAATGGCGGAGCTATGTGCATTTCTGCCCCCCCCCCCCCCCCCCCATGATTAGAGAAAACACTGAATTTTTTTCTAGGAGCCAAGATTAAAGAAAAAAGTAGTCATTAGCCCCCCCCCCCCCCCAAACAATTATATTTTATGCTCTGCCCCCCTGCCATTCTCTGCTAGCTCCGCCACTGCTCCCTCCTCCTCATAATATAGTGCGCATGCATTGGTTTTCGCAAAGTCAGTCTTCACAAACTTTAAATAAGTTTATTGAATACATTATCTATGTTTACAGTATCAAACATATACCATATTAAAGATATATTTCATGAAAAATCTGATGGTATTGACTTGGTATTATAGACATTGATAATTTTTCTACAAATTTGGTCAAAACTTACAAGGTTTGACACACAAAATATATACTCATGTACTTATAAGACGTTCTTAGAGTCCATGACAGTGTCAAAAAACATTTTATATTAAGTTATAGAGGTAGTTAATGCATAGGAGTATGTACCACCTGGTTACTGTATAGTCCATGCAGAGCTGCTTGCTCCTGTTTAAACATGTTGTGCCGAACTTATTCTAGGAGTCGTCACATCAAATTCACCTTCTCCAGCTGCCAATTTCGATCCACTAGCTAACTTTCAAAGCGGAGTGTGTTCATGTTCATGTTCCCTCGCACTTCGGTCGCGAGACCGCGAGTGACTAGTGACAAGAGCTGTAGTCCCTACTTCCTAGTCCCTAGCAACTTGCTCGAGTGCATATAGATTGGTTACCTGTTGCTCTGGCCGGTGATAGTACAGCGTAGCGGCTGGCGTCTTGCCATGGGCTGTCGGGCACGGGACACACAGTAGTATCACATCACGAGTGGCTTGTTGTTAGGGTTAGACGCTGCATTAAACATGATCATCTGCTTCTTGGGTTAACTGTAGGCTCCCGTGACGTACAGATCGGAGTAGGGGAGACTTCTCCGGCGTCCGCCGTCCCGTATGTATAAAGCTAGGGCTACTCTAGCTCCTGTCGCCGGCCTATGATCAGCAACGCATGCTGCTGCAGCGATGGACGACGTGATGCGAACGCAAAGCCAACTTTTATATGGGGAAAATGATGCTTATCGACTGACTGATGATCACGCATCAGCATCGGCAGTCTCGTACGTGTGTGCTACCTGCCCCTCGGGGTGAAACCGTGAAAAAACAGCCACGCTTCAGTACCAGTCCCCACCACTACCTTATCCAGTAGGGTCTTTTTTTTTTTTTTTTGCAAACTTGATGTATGAACGCTATGATTCATTCCAGAAAACAGACACAAAAACCTTCCGTCTTTAAATTTAGGACCGCAAGCGATACCGGACTGACGCTAGTTTGGATCGAGGTTCCCTCGAGCGAACGATTTGCCGGCTAGGGAGGAACGATCCAGCGAGCGAGATGCTCTTTCTCGAGCGTTTGCTTCAGTGGGGATCCAGCGATTTCTTTTTGACGCAAGATTCATCAAATTGTTTTTGACGGGTAACTAGGGACTTTATTAAAGAGTAATAACCATCGGAATACAAATAATGTCTGGTAACGCCCCTAGCCATAAATGGCGCCCTACTGAAAGATATGAAGCTGCCTTCGCCAAAGCATGGGCTTCAAAATTGTTCTCCCTGTGTTCAAACTTGAAGGTGACGTGTTGGAACTTCTTCCTTCGCTCTCTTATTTCGTGTAGAACTGGTGCATACTGAATCGCCGCACCCTTGTCAATATTATTCACCACTTCCAAACAGTCAAAGGCTATAATCATATGGGTGAGATTGAGATCCTTAGCAAGTGCCAAAGCCTCATTACATTCATGTGCTTCAAGGTGAGACGCATCAACAAGACCATCAAAGACCACAATAGAGGCTCCCAAGAATCGGCCCTCTTTATCCCTGCAGATAACTGCCGCAGCTCCGAAGTTGCCCCACCGATCGACCCCTCTGTTGACGTTGAGTTTAGCTTGGTTTCCCTCTGGTGCCACCCAAACTGCTGATTTGGGCCGAGTACTAGAAACAGTGTTGGTGGTAATCTTTTTCCTCTCATGAGCAATCTCCAGATCCTATAGGTACCTCGTAATAAAACACATAGTTGAGAGAGGACTCGGAAATTCATTGTCGTGAATAGCTCGCCTCCGCGCCCATCAAATCGCCCACATGGTGATCAACCTTCGCAAGATCATTTTCATTCAGTGTGTCGAACAGCCAGAAGAGCCACAAACGCGCATCCTCTGTTCTATTAGAATTACATGTTCCAGCACCTCCTCGTCCCCTAAATCCCATACACACCGGGCCATACGACAGTCGAAAAGAGAGTGTCGCCAAGTGTCAGATTCAGCGTGGCATATACAGCAGGCCGGCGATGTGGTCATCTTCATGTGGTGGCGAGCGGTTCCCGTCGGTAATGATGTGTGGGCAAGACGCCAAACAAAAATACAAACTTTGGACGGGATCTTCACGTTCCATAGTCTGGTCCAGTTTCCCTTCGCCGCATGATCAGAATGGCCGCTGTATGCTCGAGCCAGTCCTCCCTCTGGGCCTTGATACTACTTAACAAAATGTTCAGAATAGTGTCCACATCTGGTGCTACAAAATGTTCAGTTAGTACTTGCTTATTCCAGTGAAACGCCCTTTCTCGAGCGTTCGCTTCAGCGGGGATCCAGTGAATGAGAAGCCCTTTCCCAGAGGCCCATATAACTGGCTTTTTACAAAAGAATTGCAACAATAAAGAAACTTATTTTTTATACAGATAAAATTTACAATTACCGTGCACTAATTTATAAAAATAGCCATGCTATACTTTATAAAATTACCATCCTCTAATTTATAATTTTACAATGGTATAGTCAAATAAATGTGCTATGTTATCTGGAAAAAAATTGTCATGCCCTAATTTATAAACAACTGGAATGGTCCGATGACAACTTTAACAGAAAAATATATTTATCTAGGTCATGCAAAAAAAAGATAAAATTTATGGGTGATTAACATGGCAAACTAAGAAAATATTGACTTCTCTAAAAATCATACAAAATTTATAGAATTTCTATAATGTTCACATGGCAAATTCGGTGTCGCAAAAAAAGTTTGTGCTCATGAGAAGGTGGAAATTTTCCATGTCAATAATTTGATAGCAGATAAAATAATAATTTAACATGGTATGTTAAATAGATTTCCCATAGTAAATCTAAAAAATTTCCATAGTCCAAAAAAAAAATAGTTGTAAGACAAAGATTTTTTTTGCCATGGTCTAATTAATATAAATTTTATGGTCTAAATAATAAAATTGTTATGCTACATACAATAGAACAACCATGGTCTAATTAATAGTTTTTTCATGCTCTAAATAATAAATTTGCCATGGTCCGAATGAAAAAATTACCATGCTACATACAATAAAACTACCATGGCCTAATTAATAATTTTGACACTGTCTAATTAATAAAATTGCCATGGTCAAAATAAAAAGTTTATCATGCTACCTACAGAAAAATTATCAAGGTGATAAATTTTACATGGTCTAAATAGTATAACTGCCATGCTACCTATAATGGAAATTTCATATGACATCTTAGGAAGTTTGTTCACTAAAAACACATGCCAACTTTTGGGAGTCTGTAATGGTTACATGGAAAAATTAGCGATTTGTTTCTCTGAAAAGATGGTATATTTAGGGATTTGCCATGGGCACATGGCAATTTTAGGGATTTTGTTCTCTAAAAACATGGCAACTTTTGGAAATTTAAAATAGGTAGATACAAAATTTAGGAGATTTGTTCTTTAACAAAGATGGCAAATGTAGTAAATAATCATTGCCACATGGAAAACTTAGGAGATTTGCTTTTTGAAAAAGATGGTAACAATTGGAATTTGCCACGGGTACATGAAAAATTTAGGATTTTGCAATGCTACATAAAATAAATTTACTATGTGTTCAATAAAAGAGTGTGCCTCGTAATATTCAGATTAAACTTGAATGCCTAAGAAACATAACCATGCAATTAACCAGCTGACCAGTACAAACATTTTTGCCATGATGTAGTAAAACTAAAGGTTTTCTACTTTTCAAAACATTTTTTAAAAATGCCATGTTCTAGAGAACACAATTTTCCTAAAATTGACATGCGACAAGTCCAATCATTTTTAACAAAAAATGACATGTTCCATAGATCATTGTTTCATAAATTTGCCATGAGCTTGGAGACAATTTTTCTCTAAATTGTTTAAGATACAAAACATTATAAAAATCTTTTTTATGTATATAAAAATATACATTATATTGTGTATGAAAAAGATAGATATCGAATTGTGTATTTAAGAAAATGTAATAATGTATTGAAAAATGTTAAATATGTATAATAATATACCTAATGTATACGAGAAATGTAGAATTGTGTTGAAACAACTCTGACGAAAAACGAAAAACAAAAATAATAATAAATAAATAAAATAAAAATCATTGAAAACCGAGAAAAGCAAAAGAAGAAACAAAGAAAATTGAGAAAAATGAAAGCTCCAAAGTTTAACGAAGTAAACCCCAAAAAACCAATGAGAAGGAAAGAAAACTGAAGTATACGGAAAAAGAAATGCTGAAGAAACAAAGAACCCCGAGGAAAAAACAAAAGAAAAAAAATATAGAAAAAAAAATGAAAGAGAACTGAATCGGAGGACCATCTAAGGAAATGGGTTGATACATTACTGTAGCGTACAGGAAAATCGTTCAGGTGAGACCTTCTTCGGTCTTGCTATAAGAACATCTTCAAATAGAAGTCGTAGATGTAAAATTACTTTTGCATCTTTAGAGGCCAAAAACACTTTTCCAGCACATGATATAGATGAAAAAAAATTACATGTCCACCTTTCGAAGATGTAAGCTATAACACTTTGCGGTGCAAATATACATCTCCACCTATATTTGCCAGTCACGTGCCAACCGCCAACTGTCGTTCATTTCCATTCCCCTTCTTCCTCACATCTCCCGCCGCACCGCCGCCGCCCGCCCGCCCGCCCCGCACGTCGCAGTCGCCCCGCCGCCAGATTCGGACCCGCCATCGCCCCCGCCGTTGGTTCCGACACTCGTCCGCCGCCGCACCGCTCGATTCGGCCCCGTCGCCGCATCGCCCCGTCGCTCCCGACGCCGTTGCCGACCCCATCACCGCCCGATTCGACACCGCCACCGCCCCGCCCCCGTCGCCTCCGCCGCCCCGCCCCGCCTCCCGCCGACGCCCCGTCGCCGCCGCCCGCACCATGCCACCGAAGAAGAGCCCGAGGAGCAAGACGGGTTTCTTCGGCGTGAGGGTGAAGCCCTCCGGCAACTTCGGGGTGGAGTTTTGTGACGCTGGCCATCGCTTTTGGCTCGGCACCTACCCCACCGCCCACGAGGCCCGCGTGCCTACGACGTGGCGGTGTGGCATGGCGGGAGGCCGAGGAAGGACCTTAACTTTCCGGAGATCGAGTCCCGGGCGGGAGCGGAGTTGCTCGTGCCGGGTGGCATTCATATGAAGGAGATCGAGAAGACGAAGAAGAGGGCCGGCATTGTTATTGCTCCCGTCAATAGTGACGAGGCGGCGATGGCGTGGTTCGCGTGTGAGCATCCGAAGTATTTGCAGGCCGAGGAGGAGTTCTTCTGGAAGCGCGACGCCGAGCAAAAGAAGAAGAAGGGGGGTGAAGAAGGAGGATGAGGCCGGCCCCTCGACAGTGATCACCGTCGAGTCCTCCTCGGAGGAGGACTGGGGTGACTCGGAGGAGTAGGACGAGGGGTGCGACGACCCAGACAAGGATGAGTTCTTGGGTCAGTTCAAGAGCTCCTCAGGTGAGGAGTAGTTATCTTCGATGGTGTAGTTGAAGTAGTAGTAGCGGTAGCAACTTGATGAATGTAGTAGCTCGAACTAGGAATAGTCATCGTTTAATTTATGTTTTAAATTATAACTATGTATAATTATTATGTTTGAAATGAAGTACTAGTTGAATTTGCTATGTTTGAATTGTAGGTTTGAAATGAAATACTAGTTGAATTATAGTTTTTACATCTTCATTTGCATCTTCTATTGGAGTTGCTCTTTTACATCTCCGTTTTACATCGTATGTTGGAGTTGGCATTTTTTCGGAGATGTAAAAAGTACTTTTTAGAGATGTAAATTGTTACATCTCCTGTTTTACATCTTCTATTGGAGATGCTCTAAGCTGAGAGCTCCTAGTTGGCACGATAAGTAACGCTCACGCGCAGCAGTTGATGGGACAGCTTAGTTTTTTTAAAAAATTGGATAACTAGTGGAGTTGTGACTGTTGACCGGTCCACCAGTGATCGTTGACCATTGACCATGGATAGTTGCCTGTTGACTTTAGCAAAAAATAAACAATTCTACAAAATGGCAAACGGTTGAGAAATTTGAAAAAAAGTTTAACAAATTTGAAAAAAAAAACAATCAACAAATTTGAAGAAAGTTCGTGAAATTTTAAAAAAATGTTCACAGATTGGTTAAAAAATTAACGAATTTGAAAAGGTTTCAGGGCTTGGAAAGTTCATAATTTGGAAACAGTTCCCAAAAATGAAAAAAAAACTCTTGAATTTGAACAAATAAGTTCACAAATTATTTGAAAATGTAAGTAATTTGAAAGTTCACGCATTTGAGAAAAATAAAATCATAAATTTAAAAAATATAAAGTTCACAAAAATTAAAAAAAGATTTAGAATTTGCAAATAAGATCACAATAAGTGTGAAAAGTCCACGAAATTGATAATCAATGTAAAAAGAAAGAAAAACTAAAAACTAAATATAAAATTTAATGAAAAATGGAAAGAAAATGACTAAAGAAATACATGGATCGGCGCACTTAGCTACTAGTGTGGAAGATGGGGTAAGGGGTGCCCCGCTTTGTTGAAACGCCTTTCAATGACGCATAGGGCGATATATGTCATTGGGGGATATAGCTAGCCTATCCTATTGGACATGCGGGTCGCTGATTAGCTACCGCGCGCGCACCCCCTCTCCTCTATCTCCCCACTCCCACACATACATTTCTGGGCCGACATAGTCTTTTTCTTGGTTTTGGGAAGGTTATCCCGTAGGATTTACTTGACAGGAACATAAGCCTAGTCATTAGATCACCTAATTGAACAGATCAGAGAGATGGATTGGGCTCTTACCACCAATGGGAGCAGCCATTGGTGTAGGTGATGCGAGGTCCCGTGCCTGCTCGATGCAGGTGTGATGCAGGCTCGGGGTAGATGGTCGCAGCAGGTAGCGGCGTCCCTCCGGGCGCCACCGGCACTGCCCTGGAACAGGGGCTGAGCTTGGAGGTGATCTTCCCATCGTGCATCGCTCCCCCAGATCGGTTAGGGTTTTAGGGATGTGGGGAGCAGGAGTAAACCGTAGGTGAATTGAGTCTCTCGTAGGTGCCGGCTGCTCCCCCATCTATATTTATGTGCGCTGGCGACAGGGGACCAAAACCATAGTTGGTTAGGGTTGCCCCCGATCAGGGCGCTTCAGTTTGGACGAGAGGAAACGATCATTGGCTTGTGGCCCCCCTCCTTTACGTGAATACTTATCCTTCTGTTTCTTTCTGTTTTTTCTTCTTTTCTTTTCAGCCCATTGGGCCTTAGATCAAATACCAACATTCTCCCGTTTGATCGTTAGGCTCAATAACTTTTGTCCATTCTCTATAGGAATGATATACCAGAGTAAGGTGTTACAATAACAAATGAAATGTCATTGAACCGCAATACTCATAGCACACATCCTATTTTGAAGTGGAATACATATTACTTAATGGGGAGTGGTTATATTAGCGGTCCCATAGAATCAAGAGGCTTCCAATAATCCCATACCGGCTACATGCTCACCAAATATATTGGGTGGTAAGCCTTTAGTGAGAAGATCTGCAAGCATACGTGTCGTACTGATATGCTTAACAGTAATAGTTTGATCCTGGATTCTATGTTGAACAACACGATACTTTAGGTCAATGTGCCTGGCAGCAACACTTGACTTGTTGTTATTAGCATAGAAAACCGCGGGTTCATTATCGCAGTACAATGTCAGTGGTTTGGAAATGCTGTCAACCACTTTAAGTCCGGGAAGGAAATTCTTTAGCCATACAGCCTGCCCAGTGGCCTCAAAACATGCTATAAACTCCGCCTACATCGTAGATGGGGCAAGTATCGTTTGCTTGGAGCTTTTCCACGATATGGCTCCACCAGCGAGTGTGAATATGTAAGCTGACGTGGATTTCTTACTATCCACACACCCGGCAAGATCAGAGTATGAGTAACCAATAACTTCCAGGTTATCGGGCTTTCTATATGTAAGCATGAAATTTTTAGTACCTTGCATGTAATGCAAGACTTTCTTTGCAGCCTTCCAGTGGTCCGATCCTGGATTAGACTGGAATCTGCCAAACATCCCGGTTACGAAAGCTAAGTCAGGGCGTGTACACACTTGAGCATACATGATGCTTCCGACAGCTGAAGCATAAGGAACCGACTTCATCTCATCAGCTTCATTTTGGTTCCTTGGACATTGGAATGTCCCAAACTTATCACCCTTGACTATGGGGGCAGGTGAGGAAGAGCACTGATGCATATTGTATTTCTTTAGTACTCTCTCAAAGTATGCCTTCTGTGATAGTCCTAATGTTCCGTTGGACCTATCTCGATGAATCTCAATGCCAAGTACATACGAGGCTTCACCGAGATCCTTCATGTCAAAATTTGAGGACAAAAATCTCTTGGTCTCATGCAGCATATCTTTATCACTGCAAGCCAATAGAATATCATCCACATATAGGACTAAAATTGTGAACCTACTGCCTTTAAATTTAACATATATGCAATTGTCCACTTCATTTTCGTTAAAACCAAAAGTTCTAATAGCCCTGTCGAACTTGAGGTACCACTGCCTTGAAGCTTGCCTCAAGCCATATATGGATTTCTTTAAACGACATGCCATATGTTCTTTTCCTTTCACGACAAAACCTTCAGGTTGAGTCATGTAAACTTCTTCGTTTAAGTCACCATTCAAAAATGCCGTCTTGACATCCATTTGATGCAGCTCCAAATCATAATGAGCTACAAGTGTCATGACAATTCTGAAAGAATCTTTTGATGACACAGGCGAGAAGGTCTCCTTATAATCGACCCCTTCTCTCTGTGTAAAACCCTTTGCTACAAGTCTCGCTTTGAACCTTTCGACATTCCCTTTGGAATCATATTTGGTTTTGTAGACCCACTTGCAGCCTACCCTTTTGGCTCCATCAGGAACTTCTACTAAGTCCCAAATATCATTCGAGCTCATAGATTTTAATTAGTCTTCCATGGCGACCAACCATTTGGACGAGTCTTCACGTTTAGTGGCTTCTTTATATGAGGTCGTATCTTGTGCCTTCCCTATGTCATTTTCATCCTCACACATGAAAGTGACATAATCGCTGGAGATGGCCTTTTTCTTATCTCGTTGTGATCTTCTCACGGGCTCATTAGTATGTGCATTTATTCTTGCCCGAGAAGGTTGAGGATTATCATTAGGTTGAGGGTCATCATTTGGCTGAGGGTCCTCATCATGCTCAGGATCTTCATTATGCTGAGGCTCCTCGTCTGATTGAGGATCCACTTCAGGTTCCGGATCACCAGTAGGTGTCTCGTGCATGTTAGTCATAGGGATAAAGTTCTCTTGGATAGCCGGGGATGGAACATACACTCGCTTCTCCTCAAGATCAATCGTCCTAACCTCAGTGACTTCATTATCCTCCAAAAACACCGCTTGCCTGGTTTCCACAAACTTGGTGGTATGACCTGGGCAATAAAAGCGGTACCCTTTTCCTCTATGCGGGTACCCAATGGAAAAATAACTAAGTGTCTTTGGGTCCAACTTCTTAATATGTGGATTGAATACTTTAGCTTCAGCTGGGCAGCCCACACACGCAAGTAATTCATGCTCGGTTTCTTTCCCGCCCACATCTCATAAGGTGTGCTCAGTGCTGACTTAGTTGGAGCAAGATTCAGGATGTGTGCAGTTGTTTTCAATGCCTCCATCCAAAGACTTACTGGTAAGCTTGCATGACTAAGCATGCTACGCACCATATCCATAAGAGTGCGGTTGCGACGCTCAGTTACACCATTTTGCTGAGGTTCACCGGGCATTCAATATTGGGCAACAATTCCATTTTCAGCAAGATATTTAGCAAATGGTCCTGGAATTAGCCCATAAGGAGCATGCCTGCCATAATATTCTCCCCCGCGATCAGATCGTACTACTTTGATCTTTAGATCAAGTTGATTTTCAACCTCTGCTTTATAAATCTTAAATTTGTCCAAAGCTTCGGATCGATCACGTATAGGGTAAATGTAGCCATAGCGAGAAAAATCATCTGTGAAGGTAATGAAAGAATCAAAACCATCCATAGATTTTACGTTAAAGGGTCCACACATATCAATATGAATAAGTTCAAGGACCCTTGTGGCTCTTACCGCTCCTTTCTTAATTGTTTTCACATATTTTCCCTTAATGCAGTCAATGCAATTGCCTGCGTCACAGAAATCTAGCGGAGGAAGTATTTCTACTTTAATCAATCGTTCCATTCCCCCCCTCGAAATGTGGCCCAAGCGACGATGCCACAATTTCGAAGAAGGATTGGTACTTCTCCCATTTTTATTATTGCATTCATTCATATTCATCTCACAGAGATTCACACATATAGGATAATCGGAAAGATTTAACATATAAAGTTTGCCTCGTCGGACGGCGAGACCAACATCCTTATTACAATACTTTAAAAAACATTGTTTCTCCCCGAAGGTGCAATGAAAACCAAAATCATCTAAACATGAAACTGAAATCAAATTCCTACTCAATGTAGGTACATAAAGAACATCCTTGAGCTGAAGTAGGAAACCAGTGTGCAACTTCAAGGTGAGGGAGCCCACGGCTTCAACTTCAGCCTCCTTCCCATTCGCAACATTAAGTTTTCTTGAACCCCTTCTTAGGGTATGGCTTGTATGGAATCCCTGCAAGGAATTAGCGACATGAACAGTCGCTCCTGAGTCAATCCACCATGTAGATTCAGAAAAATCAACATATAGAGATTCATCTACTAGAGTGATCTCATCCTTACCATTTTTATTCAGCCACTTAAGAAAACCTGGACAATCCACCTTGACATGATTTGGCTATTTCCAAAAATTGCAAAGTCTTTCTCCAGCGGCATTTGTTAGATTAATTGGAGCACCCGCTGGAGGAGCGGAACGTGAAGAACTTGCCTCATTGCATTGCTTAGGCTTTGGAGGATTCTTTTTGACAAATGGCTTTTTGTTGGGCACATGATTGTTGTGAGCATGGTTCCCATGCTTCCTCTTTCTAGAGTTAACATGGAAAGCTTGATCTTTCTATTCACTCTTCATTCTCTCTTCCTCTTGAACGCAATTTGCGATGAGTTCAGGTAGTTTCCATTTGGTTTCAAGAGAATTGTAGTTTATCTTGAATGGATTGAACTGTGAGGGTAATGACCTAAAAACTAGGAGCACGAGAAGCTCTTCGCTCAAGTCACACTTCATGGTTTTAAGCTTTGCCGCGGCATTGCTCATATTTAATATGTGTTCCCTCACACTTCCGTGCCCATCATATTTTGCAAGCAGCTTGTGCAAAAGCTCATCTGCATACACTTTCTCTGAGCCTTTAAATTGTTCTTCCACTGATTTCAAATATTCGGCGGCATTTTCTTTAGCGGGAATAGCCCCTTTAATCTCAGTTGAGATCGAGAAGTTCATAATTAGGAGCGCCATCCTGTTTGACCTCTCCCACTTCTCAACTTTAGCATCATAGACTTTCTTAAGCTCAGCATACCCAGTGGCACCTTTTTCAGGTTCCACTGGTTTACTTTCCCTCAGCGCGAGGTCAACCTCGTGCCATCCCAAGTGCAACAACAATGAGTCCTTCCATGTTTGGAAGTTGTTTCCCGTGAGTGGCTCGATGTTCTCGAAACCACGAGGACCGGGAGCTGTCATAATTTTAAAATATCATAAGTAAAGGAAGAGAACATCATGATTGAAATTAAATTGCAAGAAAATTAACCTACGTTGGTTGATCAATTTTCATACAAAAATTAACTCCGAATTATATCACCGTTGGGCAGAAAATAATAAGGAATTATCGGGGTGAATCAAAATTGTAAAACAATGTTGGTCTGTATTAAAAAAATGATCACATAGATCCCATGTGTAATATCAATTTTCGAACATTATTAATACACAATTTATTGATATTGCCATGAGATAAACATAAATATGCCATAAAATGACACAAACATTAATTTCATGGGCCGAAACCCAGCCACGAATGTGGCCCGTTAAGGGCTGAAGGCCCGGTCGGAGCGCCGCTTCCTCCCGTCCATTCGATCGAACGGACGGCCCGGATCTCCCTCAGCGGAGCAAAACCGGGGACGGGTCTAACCCTAACCCTCATTTTCCTAGCTCCTCCCGATTTGCTCACTCTCTCCGCAGAGGAGTGTCGACGGCGCGGCGGCTCGAGGCTCGCCGGCCACAGCGGCGTGGCGGCTCGAGGCTCGCTGGCCATGGCGGCGCGGTTGTTGCCCTCGGCGGACGAGCATGCAGCGGACACGTCTGGCGCGCTCCTCCGTCGAGAGTGGCTGCCGGCGACGCACGCATGACCCGTTTGGCGGCGCCGTTGGGGAGCATTTCGCTGGCGACGTGCGAGGCGCGGAGGCCAGGCGACGCACGGGCCCATCAGTGTGCAGCCCAAACGGCTGCTTCTCCATCGTCCTGCGCGCTATCCCGAAAGACGGCAGCGTTCCGGCCATTGATGCACGCACGGCGGCGGCCATGCGGACTCGAAGGCCGGCGTCACTCAGGTGAGCCCCAAGACTTCTTCTCTTCTCAAAAATCATACATTTGGGTTCTGATTATGGGGATTTGATTTTCTAGGGTTTCTAAAATTGAGGAAATTGCTTGATTTCTCTAAAAACGTTCAATTCCCCTCCTTCTTATATGCTACAGGAACTAAAACAGTGCTAAAAAAACCAAACTTGATGCGGAAACGTGGCATAAACGATCTTAACAAAACATCATTTGATCAGAAAAATCTGACTAGCACTTATCCCGTAGCAAAATAGACCTTAACCGAAGCAGAGGGCAATCATCTTTAATCATGAACCATTAATCTTAACCTTAACAGTAATGATCTAGACTTAACTAGGCACATTAACATAACCATACCATCATTAGGGATCTAATCCAGGCTTAAACGGCTCAAGATACCATTGTTAGACATTATCCCGTAGGATTTACTTGACAGGAACGTAAGCCTAGTCATTAGATCACCTAATTGAACAAATCAGAGAGATGGATTGGGCTCTTACCACCAATGGGAGCAGCCATTGGTGTAGGCGATGCGAGGTCCCGTGCCTGCTCGATGCAGGCGTGATGCAGGCTCGGGCTAGATGGTCGCAGCAGGTAGCGGCGTCCCTCCGGGCGCCACCGGCATTGCCTTGGAACAGGGGCAGAGCTTGGAGATGATCTTCCCGTCGTGCAGCGCTCTCCCAGATCGATTAGGGTTTTAGGGATGTGGGGAGCAGGAGTAAACCGTACGTGAATTGAGTATCTCGTAGGTGCCGGCTTCTCCCCCATCTATATTTATGTGCGCTGGCGACAGGGGACCAAAACCATAGTTGGTTAGGGTCGCCCCCGATCAGGGCGCTTCAGTTTGCCCGAGAGGAAACGATCGTTGGCTTGTGGCCCCTCTCCTTTACATGAATACTTATCCTTCTATTTCTTTCTCTTTCTTCTTCTTTTCTTTTCAGCCCATTGGGCCTTAGATCAAATACCAACAATCCCCACTCCCACACATACATTTCTAGGCCGGCATAGTCTTTTTCTTGGTTTTGGGAAGGTTCTAAAACCTTCTCAGACCGGGTTTTTTCTTTTCCTTGTTTTTAGGCTTTTTTATTTTTTCTATTTTATTACCTTTTCATTTCGTTTTATTTTTTCATGTTTCTTTTTCTTTCCTTTTTATTTTACATTGTTTGAACATTTTTTTCAAAATTTACTATTTTTTAAATCAATATTATTTTCTAAAATCATGCAAAATTTTAAAATTCATCAATATTTCTTATGTATTCATGAACATTTTCCAAATTAAAGAATATTTTTCATTAATGTTTGAACCTTTTCAAAAATCGTTGACATTTTTCTAATTCATGAACCTTTTTTTGAAACTGTGATCATTTTTTAAACTTGTGAACTTTTTTGAATCAGCAATTTTTTTTGAAATTGATAAAAAAATTGAAACATCGTTTTGTAATGCATGAGAAAAATCGAATTCATGAGAATTTTTTGAATCAACCAACATATTTAGAATCGATGAACTTATTTGTAATTCACGAATATATTCTAGATTTTTTTGAACATATTTATGAAATTCATGAACATTTTGAATCTGTGAAGAATTGTACAAAATTTTGTATTTTTCTTAATTCTGAACATTTTTTGAAATCATAAAAAAAATTGAATCCACGACCATTTTTCAATCTTTAGAACATTGTTAGAATTCGCGAACAATTCTCCAAACTCGTGAATTATCTTTGAAAATTGTTTTTTAATCCCGACCATGATTTGAAATTCAGAACTGTTTTAAATCCCACAAAAAATTATAGAATGAAAAAGAAGAAAATAACAAAAATGAAACCAAAATAGATGAAGCCCCGCCCGCCCCAGTATGGGTTGGCCTAAAACCAGTGCTGGGGGAGCACGGGGTGCGCGTTAGGTCATTACCTAGCGACCCACGTGCGTAATAAGAGCTTCTCGCGGGTGTATAAAGATTTTGCGGGAGCAGCTAACTAAGGGGTACTCCTTGGGGGGCTTGGCGCGCTCTCGGCCGTCTCCACGTGTTATGTGTTGGGCGCCGTCTTGATTTATTTTTACTTTTCTGTACATGTTTTTTGGTTTTAGAAGTTCTTTTTGTTTTGCCTGGTTTTCCCTAGGTTCTAGAAAAAATGATTTTTTTCGCAAAAGTATGGTTTCTTTTTTCTTTAATGAGAGGCACATATTTACTTCTCATGAAGGCACAAATTTGCTTCTGCGAGAGGCACACCTGTGCCTCTTGGAAAAGAAAAAAAACACATTCCACGAGAGACATAGATTTACTTCTATGAAAGGAACATATTTACTTCTCGTGGAGGCATAGATTTGGTTCCACGAGGGACATAGATTTACATCCCATGGAGGAACCGATTTTCTTCCGCGAGAGACAGAGTTGTGTCTCTCGAAAAAGAAAAAACTGTTGTGCCTTGAAAGGCATAGATTTGCTTCTCATGTAGGTACATATTTGCTTTCATGAGAGGCATAGTTGTGCCTCTTTGAAAAAGGAAGAAAAAGGTAAGAAAATGGGCTTTTGACTATTTTTTGTTCTGTTTTTCGTGGGAAATAATTCATCAAAACCTATCAACATGAGATCTAATTTCGAAGTTCTTGATGCTAGAAATTTAACAGTGAAAATATTTTGGAATTTGGAAGCCCGATGTTTAGAAGATAAAACGTTTTGAATAAACAAATAAACGGAAGAAGGAAAAACTCTCATGTTGCGACAACCGACGCACATATAGTGCGTCACTTGTCGCATCCTGATGAGGTGGTAGGGACCTTTGCATTTCAAGCTTTTGCACCTTTCGGTGTAGTTGGTGTGGCAAGGTTAACTGACCATGGGCCGTGATCGCGGACTTTCACGTAGGTGTCAGTTGCCTGTATTGAGAAAGCAAAAGTTATTGCCTTTCTTTTTTCTCTAAGGCCAACTTCAAGGCAATATTTAAACGGGCGTCCGATTTATTCAAAAATTGTCTGTTTGGGTCGGCAAAAAGGACAGCATCCGTCCTCTTTATGTGGGGGGATGTCTAGAGGGGGGGTGAATAGACTACTAGACAAGTTAAAAACCTACCCTTTTCTCAAGTTAATTGGTTGACAGATTTTAGCAATTCTATAAAGTCTAGTGCACCCTACACATGCTACTCAACAAGTTTGGCAGCGGAAAGTAAAGACAAGCATATGAAAGAGAGTAGACATAGGAAGATCAAACACAATTTGGAGACACGAATATTTTTCCCATGGTTCCGATAGGTGGTGCTATCGTACGTCCACGTTTATGGAGACTTTAACCCATGAAGAGTAACGGTCGCGAGAGTCCACGGAGGGCTCCACCCACGAAGGGTCCACGAAGTAGCAACCTCGTCTATTCCATAACGGCTTCCGTCCACGAAGGACTAGCCTCACTTTGGGTAGATATTCACGAAGTAGGCGATCTCCTTGCCCTTACAAACTTTCTTGGTTCAACTCCAAAATCACGAAGAAGGAGGCTCCCAAGCGACGCCTAACCAATCTAGGAGGCACCATCCTCCAAAAGGTAATAGATGTGGTAGTATGATGAACTCCTTGCTCTTGTGCTTCAAAAGATAGTCTCTTCAACACTCAATCACTCTCTCATAGATTTGGCATGGGTAGAAGAGATTGATTGGATGGAAAACAACTTGGGGAGGCTAGAAATCAAGATCCATATGGTTGGAGTGGATGATCTCGACATCAACACAAGAGTAGGTGGTTCTCTTTCAGAAAATTGGATATGGCAAGTGTAGATCTGTCCTGAGTGCTTCTCTTTCGAGTGAGTGGTGGTGGAGGGGTATATATAGGCATCTCCAAAAATCCAACCGTTACAACATTATTGCCTAACTCGGTGGACCTGAAGTGAAAACTCGATTGCACCGACTAGTGCAAAATGTGGCAACTTTGGCGTTTTCGGTGAGAACGATATATGGATCTCGGTGGAACCGATATGGGTGACCTAGGCAGTTACCAAAACTCGGTGAGACCGATTCCTCAAACTCGATGGTACCAATTTCAAGAAACTGGTTAACAGAGAGTTGGTCCAACACTCGGTGAGACCGATTCTCAAGACTCGGTGGGACCGATTCTTGAAAATGGCTAACAGAGAGTTGGTCACTGGTTTCGGTTGCACCAAATGGAATGTTGGCAGTACCGAGATGCTAGGGTTTGGTTTGGCTTCTGTCTAGGGAAAACTCGATGGATCCGAATGGGAATGTTGGTGTCACCGAATTTTGACTTTAGGCTTTGGACAGAGGATTTGTGTGGGAATGTGGGTGAGTATTTTTGGTGACTAATCTCTAAGCACTTGAGCAACCAGATCATCATATTTACCTCATCCCCTTTTAATAGTATTGTCTTTCCTATGGACTCAAAAGTGATTTCTCACAAAATATAAAATGTGGAGTCTTGAAGGTTGAAGCTTGGCCAATCCTATTCCTTCCTTTCATTGGGGAGGTTCTCCACACAATCCTTAGCCAATCCTATCTTTGGACTAAACCCGAAATAAACTAGATAGAACTATTAGTCCAAGAGACAATGTATGTTGTCATGAATTATCAAAACCACCAAGGGAGCATATGTGCTTTCAGTCTCCCCCTTTTTGGTAATTGATGAAAACATACAATCAAAGATTCAAAAATAAGATATGTAGGAATATGTGATAGCTTTGAAGGATACATGACAAATACAAGCTCCCCCTAAATGTGTGCAATCCATTTTAAAGGATAGTTGTTGTGGAATGCATGAACACACACATAGTAGACATGACATGAGAAGTCATGTATATCTTGGCTATATGCATCAAATATATGTGAATGAGGTATTTCCATGTTCAAGACTTCACCCTTGCAAACAATATGTGCAAGAAGCAAGAGATCATCTTGACCAAGGATATGATGCATATGCTTACCTTGAAGTTCTTGAGCATTCTAGTAGTAGAAACACACTTGAGAAAACAATGTTAGGAAACACAAGAGTATTCTACATATCCAAATGCAAAATGATTCAAGAGTACCAAGATGTGGAAGACATATGAAATAGAGTTTCTCAAGATTGATATGTCTCCCCCAATAGAATATGTAGAACTTTCTCCCCTAAGTATGGATTAGTAAATCTTCCTCTCCCCCCGAATCTTAGCATGTAGATATTGGGAGTATGTAGTGTGAGACAAGTCTAACATAACACATATGCACTCTCTTCTTAAATTAAGTAGCATGAATTTGATCTTCTCTCTCTCCCTTGAACAGATATTTCTCCCCTTTGGGTAAGCATAAGCTTCTTCTTTTCATGATTGTCTCCCCCCCCCCTTGATATTTCTCCCCCTGAAGCATATATGCTTTGATATTGCTCCCCCTTTGGTATGAGCATAAGCTTGAAGCTTTGACATTTCTCCCCCTTTGGCATTAATTTCCAAAAAGGGTCACACAAAGGATCAGATAAAGGGATCATTGAGTGGGAAGGGATCCTAGAGAATAAGGGTCATTGAGAGCATTTGAGACAAGGGTTCCTTAAATGTAATTTTCTCCCCCTTTTATTATCTGAGAAATTTTCTCCCCCTTTGACGTAGGGATCCTTGAGGAAAATTTCTCCCCCTACGGCAAAAAGAAAAAAAACTTTAAGGTTTCTCCCCCTTTTGACAAAGAACACAGAAGATAGCAAAGTCGGTGGCTCCGAGGCAAATGAGTCGGTGGAACCGATATGAGGTTGTGCAGCCTATCTGCATGATCGGTGACACCGAGTTATCTCGATCAGAGGGTCCGAAATGCAAAATAGAAACTTGGCAAAGTTTGTCAAAAGCAATTTTTTAGAAAGTCTCAAATAGATTAAAATGATTTGTAGTGAATTTTTAGAAGAATGTGCAATGAATTTTCAGAAGAATTTGCAATGAATTTTCAAAAAGATTTGCAATGAATTTTCAAAGTGATTTGCAAGGAATTTTCAACTAGATGGAAATTGAGTGGTTCCAAGAAAGCATGCAACTAAAAGATGAACCAAACAAGATTCTTCACCTAGATGATGGGCGGTGACTAGGTCACGTGTATTAGTATATTGACTTAAGGAGCCAAGCAAGAATACTTGATCATAGGTCATACTCTACGTTAAGCTCAAAATGGGGTTGCCATTTTTTGATTAAGCATTTTAATGTT
The DNA here is from genome assembly GCA_039707655.1 of Elymus sibiricus. Classification (NCBI taxonomy): domain Eukaryota; kingdom Viridiplantae; phylum Streptophyta; class Magnoliopsida; order Poales; family Poaceae; genus Elymus; species Elymus sibiricus. The sequence goes on along the minus strand of CM077675.1, from coordinate 380,278,650 downwards.
TTCATATCACTTGAGTTGCTTTAGCTCATGACTTGGAGTAAAGCTTCTTCAAGAATATGAGCACATACCTTTGAGTGATGTGGATGACTTAGCATGTAGGAGAACTTGTTATGGATGCTCATTGTTGATGAAGATCATCTTGAGTGGAGAGCTATCCTTGATCGTTTTGGTTCTCTTTTTCACCTACATTGGTTAGTCATGCAAGGAAGAACAAGATATACCCAAATGACAAGAATTTGATTTTCATCATATGTAGGTCAAGGATATGTTTGGTGTTGTCTTCTTCCTCCATCACAGCAAAGAGATTGTTGATACTTGGTCATGACAAGATTGATTTTGATGTGATTTGTTGGCAATCTTGTGGAATGTAGTTCATCCAAGTACCTACAAAAGGTTAGATGCAATACAAGGTAGCATATATTTCCAAGGTATAAGATAGTGTCATATCAAGTGTAACATGGAATAGTCATGTAAGCTCATGCCCTTGCATGCATCCGAGTGAGTCTACCTCAAGTTTGAAGCATCAATGATGTTCAACTCACTCCTCAAGTGACAAAATACTTTATCATCAAGTGGCTGAGTAAAGATATCAGCCAATTGCTTGTTAGTGCGAACATGTTTGATATTAATGTCCCCTTTGGCAACATGATCACGAATGAAATGATGACGAACTTGTATATGTTTAGTTCGAGAATGTTGCACGGGATTATGAGCAATCTTAATAACACTCTCATTGCCACACAACAATGGAACATGTCTCACATGGATTCCATAATCCTTACGAGTTTGAGTCATCCATAGTAATTGAGCACAACATGATCTAGCAACAATATATTCCGCTTCGGCGGTGGATAGAGATACCGAGTTTTGTTTCTTGGATGACCAAGACACAAGAGATCTACCAAGAAATTGACATGTACCTGAGGTGGATTTTCTATCAACTTTGTCTCCGGCATAGTCAGAGTCGGAATAGCCAACAAGGTTAAAAGAAGATCCCTTGGGATACCAAATGCCAAAGTTTGGTGTATGTATCAAGTAACTCACAATTCTTTTCACGGCCTTAAGATGAAACTCTTTAGGAGTAGCTTGATATCTAGCGCACATGCATACACTAAGCATAATATCGGGACGGGTTGCACATAGATATAGCAATGAACCAATCATTGATCGATAAACCTTTTGATCAACCTGTTTGTCCTCCTTGGTGAGGTCAACATGTCCCCTAGTAGGCATAGGAGTTTTCATACCTTTACACTCTTGCATGTTGAACTTCTTGATCAAATCCTTGGTATACTTAGTTTGAGAGATGAAAGTTCCTTCTCTCGTTTGCTTGATTTGCAACAAGGAAAAATTTCAGCTCACACATCATGGACATTTCATACTTCTCGGACATCAACCTTCCAAATTTCTCACTAAATTGTGGGTTAGTAGATCCAAAGATAATATCATCCACATAAATTTGGCACACGAATAATTCACCATTAACTCTCTTAGTGAGTAAGGTTGCGTCAATTTTACCAATTTGAAACCCTTTTTCGATTAGAAACTTCATTAAGCATTTGTACCAAGCTCGTGGGGCTTGCTTAAGACCATAGAGAGCTTTACGAAGCTTGTAAACATGATTAGGTTTCTTAGGTTTACAAAACCAGGAGGTTGTTTAACATAGACCTCTTCTTCAATCTCACCATTTAAAAATGCATTTTTAATATCCATTTGGTAAAGCGTGATATCATGGTGATTAGCATAAGCAAGAAGAATGCGGATAGGTTCAAGTCTAGCAACGGGGGCATAGGTCTCACCGTAGTCCATACCTTCGACTTGGGTGTAGCCTTGAGCCACGAGACGCGCCTTGTTGCGTACGACTTGACCGTCTTCGTCTTGTTTGTTCCGAAACACCCATTTGCTTCCGATGATGTTTTGCTCGTCCTTGGGCTTCTCCACTAGTGTCCACACTTCGTTCCTCTCGAAGTTGTGTAGCTCTTCGTGCATGGAATTCACCCAATCCGGGTCCTGAAGAGCTTCTTCTACCTTCAAACGCTCAATACTAGAGATGAATGAATAATGCTCAAAAAAGTTAGACAATCGAGTTTTAGACCGAGTTATTCTCCCGGTTTGTATGTCACCGAAGATTTGATCTAGAGGATGATTTTTGTTCACAATTGCTCAAACTCGAGGTAGCTTTTCCTTGTTGGACGGCGGAGCATACTCATCATCATCTTCGTCTTCATTGTTGTTAAAGGTGTTGTTGCCTTGAGGTGGTGGTGAAGGTGGTTGTGGTGGATCATCATGATGAACTTCCTCCTCATCTTCATCTTGTCGTGTACCGCTTGTGGATGCCTCCATGTCGTCTTGAGGTTCGCCTTGACGCGAAGTAGGGGCGTCCACTTGGTTTGATGAAGTACTCTCCTTCACCTCCATGGGACGAATCTTGACGATGGACAAGTCTTGGATAGCTTCCGAAGGTTCCTTATCTCCTACATCATTTGCCAATTGTTCGACTTGCAAACCATTAGATTCATCAAACTTCACATCTACCGTCTCTTCAACTTTTTGAGTGAAGTTGTTGTAGACACGGTAATTGTGAGAGTTTGATCCGTAACCGAGTAGGAAACCTTCATGAGATTTAGGAGCAAATTTAGAACGACGATGCTTATCAAGAATGTAACACTTGGAGCCGAGTACTCGAAAGTATCCAACTTGGGGCATGTTACCGGTGAGTAGCTCGTATGTCGTTTTACCGAGAAGCTTGTGTAGCTAGAGTCGGTTTGTAGCATGACAAGCTGTTTCCATGGCTTCTGCCCAAAAGTGTCTTGGCGTCTTATATTCGTCGAGCATCGTTCTAGCCATCTCTATAAGAGTCCGGTTCTTCCTCTCAACAACTCCATTTTGTTGAGGTGTGTAGGTAGCCGAGAACTCATGTGAAATCCCTTCTTCGTCAAGAAAGGAATACACATTTATGTTCTTGAACTCCGATCCGTTGTCACTCCAAACTTTCTTGATCTTCACTTCAAACTGATTTTGCGCTTTGCGAGCAAAGTTCTTGAAGATCTTTTGCACCTGCGACTTATCATCAAGAAAGAATACCCACGTAAATCTGGAAAAATCATCAACTATAACTAGACCAAAGGAATTTCCACCGAGGCTCTTGTAAGCATTGGGACCAAAAATATCCATATGAAGCAACTTGAGTGGTCTCCTAGTAGTCATGATATTCTTTACGGGATGATTTCCACCTACTTGCTTTCCAGCTTGACAAGCACTGCAAAGTCTATCTTTGTCAAAGATAACATCTTTAACACCAAGTATATGATCACCTTTGATGAGCTTGTCTAGATTACGCATACCAACATGTCCTAGTCTTCTATGCCAAAGCCAACCTTTAGAAGATTTTGCAATAAGACAAGTGCGAGGTTAGGATCTCTTAGTGAAGTCAACAATGTATACATCACCTCTACGGAAACCAGTAAAGACCATGCTATGATTGTCTTGATGAAACACTTGGCAGTCTACTTTGGTAAATAGCACATTAAAACCGAAATCGGCAAGTCTAGATACGGAAAGAAGATTGTAGCCAAGGGATTCAACAAGCCTGACATTTTGAATAGAACTATCATGAGATATGGCCACCTTACCAAGACCGAGTACCTTACCCTTGGAGTTGTCTCGAAAAGTCACATACCTTCGTGGTCCATGGTTTGGTGTGATCTCCTGAAACATGTCTGTATCTTCGGTCATATGATCGGTGCATCCACTATTGAGAATCCACTCTTTTCCTCCAGACATATAATCCTTGAAGTTTGCCATGAGACTTAGATTCTTCATAGTCTGCTCATACTCGATGTCGAACAACTCATCTTCATCATAGTAGCCATGTTCCACATTGTCATCATAGTGGGAAATCCTCGTCATAAGAAACAAGAGATTTGTTAGAGTTGTGATCATGACAATGTTCAAGATTATGAATGTGAATGGCTTTAACAATGATGTTGTTGATAGTTATGACATCTCCTGTAGCACGCATGAGGTCTCTAAGCTCAAATAGATAATCATCAAACTTAGGATCACTAGGCATCATTTTGTGAAAAGCAATAGATTTATGAAGAATTTAATCAAGATTACTCAATGAATAATTTGGATATCGTTTCTCCAAATCATTCCATAAAGTATAAGCACATTCAAAATTCTTCATTTGATCAATCACAATTCTAGGCAATCCTCTAATGATAAGATTAACAGTTCTAAAATTGCGAAGCATATCAATTTCCTCTTCGTGTGTGGGATGTAAAGGATGAATGGGAGGTACATAGGGGTTCTTAACATACTTGCTCAAATGGAATTCATTGAATAACTCAAGCATCTCATATTTCCATTGACTATAGTGCTCCCCATCGAGAACGGGCACTCTACAACTAAGACTCCCTAAACTCGACACATCCATCTTCTTCCAACGATGATGAAACTGAAGCTATGGAGACCAAATCTCTCATGCCAATTGTGGGATCGCTAGAAGGGATGTCTAGAGGGGGGGGGGGTGAATAGACTACTTGACAAGTTCAAAACCTAACCTTTTCCCATGTTAATTGGTTGGCAGATTTTAGCAATTCTAACAAGTCTAGTGCACCCTACACATGCTAGTCAACAAGTATGGCAGCGGAAAGTAAAGACAAGCATATGAAAGAGAGTAGAAGATCAAACGCAATTTGGAGACACGAATATTTTTCTCGTGGTTCCGATAGGTGGTGCTATCGTACGTTCACGTTTATGGAGACTTCAACCCACGGAGGGTAACGGTCGCGAGAGTCCACGGAGGGCTCCACCCACAAAGGGTCCACGAAGTAGCAACCTCATCTATTCCATAACTCCTTCCGTCCACGAAGGACTAGCCTCACTATGGGTAGATCTTCACGAAGTAGGCGATCTCCTTGCCCTTACAAACCCTCTTGGTTCAACTCCACAATCACGAAGAAGGAGGCTCCCAAGCGACACCTAACCAATCTAGGAGGCACCACCCTCCAAAAGGTAATAGATGTGGTAGTATGATGAACTCCTTGCTCTTGTGCTTCAAAAGATAGTCTCCTCAACACTCAATCACTCTCTCACAGATTTGGCATGGGTAGAAGAGATTGATTGGATGGAAAGCAACTTGGGGAGGCTACAAATCAAGATCCATATGGTTGGAGTGGATGATCTTGACCTCAACACAAGGGTAGGTGGTTCTCTCTCAGAAAATTGGATATGGCAAGTGTAGATATGTCCTGAGTGCTTCTCATTCGAGTGAGTGGTGGTGGAGGGGTATATATATGCATCTCCAAAAATCCAACCGTTACAACATTATTGCCCAACTCGGTGAAACCAAAGTAAAAATTCGGTTGCACCGACTAGTGCAAAATGTGGCAACTTTGGCGTTTTCGGTGAGAACGATATATGGATCTCGGTGGAACCGATATGGGTGACCTAGGCAGTTACCAAAACTCAGTGAGACCGATTCCTCAAACTCGGTGTGAACAATTTCAAGAAACTAGTTAACAGAGAGTTGGTCCAACACTCGGTGAGACCGATTCTCAAGACTCGGTGGGACCGATTCTTGAAAATGGCTACCAGAGAGTTGGTCACTGGTTTTGGTTGCACCGAATGGAATGTTGGTAGTACCGAGATGCTAGGGTTTGGTTTTGCTTCTGTCTAGGGAAAACTTGATTGATCCGAATGGGAATGTTGGTGTCACCGAATTTTGACTTTAGGCTTTGGACAGAGGATTTGTGTGGGAAAGTGGGTGGGTATTTTTGGTGGCTAATCTCTAAGCACTTGAGCAACCAGATCATCATATTTACCTCATCCCATTTTAATAGTATTGGCTTTCCTATGGACTCAAAAGTTTTTTCTCACAAAAAAATATGGAGTCTTGAAGGTTGAAGCTTGGCCAATCCTATTCATTCCTTTCCTTGGGGAGGTTCTCCACACAATCCTTAGCCAATCCTCTCTGTGGACTAAACTTGAAATAAACTAGATAGAACTATTAGTCCAACAGACAATGTATGTTGTCATGAATTATCAAAACCACCAAGGGAGCATATGTGCTTTCAATCTCCCCCTTTTTGGTAATTGATGACAACATACAATCAAAGATTCAAATTAAGATATGCAGGAATATGTGATAGCTTTGAGGGATACATTACTAATACAAGCTCCCACTAAATGTGTGCAATCCATTTTAAAGGATAGTTGTTGTGGAATGCATGAGCACACACATAGTAGACAGGGACATGAGAAGTCATGTATATCCTTGCTATATGCATCAAATATATGTGAATGAGGTATTTCCATGTTCAAGACTTCACCCTTGCAAACAATATGTCCAAGAAGCAGTCTTTTGTGCTTGAGCAAATCTCTGCCTCTTCTCTCCTACCAGATTGGATATTGTCTTCACAAGAGTTGACCACTGAGGACTAATCCCGCCAGGTAGGTCGTATCATTTTTTGTAGTGGTGGCCATTAATTTTGAAGTTGACTTCTAGGCTGTTGCCTTCTGCAAGTCTTGAGAACACTTGAGAGCGATGAAGCACCTTGATGTCATTATGAGAACCAACCATGCCGAAAAAAGAGTGCCAAATTTAAAGATCTTGTGAAGACACTGTTCTAAGTATGACTGTGCAATATTACACATGCCCCTTGTATTGCCTCTATCAAGCAAATGGACAGTTCTTTCACTTCCAGTGCATACAATTTATGCTACCTAGCATTCCCAAAAATCCTCTATCTGCATTGACCACCAATAACCGGAGAATATCCGCAACATTTGGCCCTCCAGGTACTCCGGGTTAAACACGGATACCATGACCTTGTAGAACCTATACAATGAGGCAAGACAAGTGGACTCACTCATGCATACATACTCATCCACAAGATAACCGAGAGTTCTGTATTCAAGCATCCGAATAGCGACAGTGTATTTCTGATAAGAGGAGAAGCCAACCTTTTCAAGGGCATCCTCCTTGCACTTAAAGTACTCATAATATGCTACCATCTCCTCCCGAATACGATTGAACACATGTCTCGCCATACATAAACGACGCCAAAAAAGCTTGGGATGGAAGAGTGGGAACGTGCATTGAATGTAATAGGCGAAGAGTAGGCAATGGTCGCTCTCTCTATTGCGATTCAACGCCAAAGCATGGCCCCAGATTGATCACTGAACCTAGGCCGCTGCATAACAACATGGTCATTAACGACCAAAAAAGACATAACCACTAGTCCCTCATCATGCGACCAACGTGGTCATTGGCGACCAAAGCCACAACCAACATGGTCATTGATGAATCATCTGATGCACAAATGAAGTTGTTGAAAAAACCATCCTCACTATCTGTTGTACCTTGCGGAAAAAGCATCAAACACCTTGCGGCCCTGTGGAGATGCGGTCTGTGAAGAGCACCCTGGGCTCCCCGTGCAGGCATCCGCCTTGTCGAAGCAGAGATGAGGAGTGGTAGAAGGCCGTGGAGCATGAGGCCAGGGATACTGGAGGCGATGAGAAGCAGAGATCGTGGTTTCTCATTGAAAGTGCGTTATATCGACTAGAGGGGGGTGAATAGGCGATTTTTACAAGTTCGTCACTGAGGAATTACTAGATGAGGAATTTGCTAAGTGACGAAATACTAGCAGCGGAATAAGTACTCAAGTGCATGTGAAACATAGCAGTAGCATAGTCATCATGAAGAAATGAAACATACATAGAGCATAAGTAGCGTGAAAACAGGATAAGCAGGCGATAGACAAAGTGACTGAAGAATTTGAGATGAGGAAATTCAAAAAGTCTTCAGTCAAAGTCTTGAAATAGTAACGATCAATTTCATCAACAAGTTAACGAGGAAATGAAAGTCTTGAAATAGAACCAGGAGCTCAGTGAAGACAATGATTTGATGACCCAGTTCTAACTAATGTGACAGTCGTACGTCTGGTTTGGAGCGGCTTGGTATTTAAACCAAAGAACATACAGTCCCAGGACACACAGTCCTTACTGTATTCTCCTTGACCTAAGGTCACACAGACCTCGCCCAACACTCATGGTAAGTCTTCAGGGTAGACTTCCAAACCCTCACAAACTCGGTCACCCGGCGATCCACAATTTCTTCTTGGATGCTCTAGACCATGATGCCTAACCATCTGGAAGATGCAGTCTGCAAAGGTAACAAGCGTCGGTTCCATAGAGGAACAATCTCTTCAGTGATGCTCAATCACTTTGGGTTTTGATGGTTTGGGTTTTTGGGTTTTTCCTCACTGGTGATTTTCTCTCAAAGTCCTCAGAGGATGGGTTGCTCTCAAATGACACTTGTCAATCTCTCCGGAGCAGCCAACCAGCTAGTGGTTGAGGGGGCGGCTATTTATAGCCAGGGTGTAACCCGACATGATATGACATAAATGCCCCTAATGATATGACCGTTATGTGGATACGATATCTGGACAGCTGGCGCACGGCACAACAACGGTCGGAGATTTGAACTCTCAAATTCCTCGGGGCTATCATATTCCTCACGGTAGGCAGTTCGCACTGGCGAAATCCTAACTCCTCAGTTAGAACAAATTCCTCAGAGACCAGAAGAAGTTCGTCTCTATCACTGAAGAAATTGACTGAACTGCAAGAGATTTCCAAAGTCTTCACTTGAAGGTTTTGGGTATGTCTAGGCTTTGAGATGACCACCCCTTGGGAAATTTTTCCTTAGTATTACCTCGAACCCCTTTAACAATACGGTGTTTCCTATGACTCAAAGAAAGGAAATGAAACTACGAAAACAAAAGTCTTCACGTGTCATAGTCCTCGTATCAATATCTTCAAGGTCACACCAAATTCTTCATTTTCAAACTCTTCAAGAAAGAATCAAAGTCTTCAGTTGAAGACATTCATTTTGAGGGGTCGACATTCTTTGAATATATCAAACTCCTCAGTGACTTATAGAACCTGTGTATACTCACAAACATATTAGTCCCTTAACATATAAGTCTTCAATACACCAAAATCATTAAGGGGCACTAGATGCACTTACAATCTCCCCCTTGTTGGTGATTGATGAAAAATAGGTTAAGTTTTCAACGGGGATAAACAAATGAAGTGTAAGTATTGAGTTTGAGGACTTTGATTGGAAGATATAGAAGAACTCCCCCTGAAGATGTGCATATTTGAGGAATTTGCTTTGGACTGCAAATGCACATGGCAGGATAAAATCTTGGAGATCTCCCCCTATATCTTGTAATCCATACACGCATTTTACATATAGTATGAGGAAATTGAAATGCATGATGGAAAATGGTGTCTGACGAAATTCAGCATGCGTGCATTAAGGTACTTGAGGAAATAGGCATGCAGAAAGCAGTTCAAAAGAGTCAGACCACCATCGGCCTTAAGTTTACAACTCATCAAACAAACACTTCAAAAGAGCAAGAGTTGTAACTTAAACAAAAACAACCCATATATAAAGACCCGCTTGAAGACTAACTCAAAATTCTCCCCCTTTGTCATCAAGTGACGAAAAAGGGACGAAAATTGAGGACTAACGCCCCTGAAGAATTTCATCCTGAGGTTGGTGGAGGAGCGCCAGTGTTGTTGTCAGGGTCGTTTGGTGAAGCAGGGCCTGCAGCAGTGTCGTCAAGATACTCAGCTTCATCAGTTGCACGCGATGAAGAATATGAACTTGTGACGAGCAGAGGAACTTTGACCTACTTGAATTTGTTCTCAGGAAGATGAGACTAGTCAAAGTTCTGCTGAAAATCCATCTCCTTGAGTTCTTCAGGTGTCTTGAAGTGTGAGAGGATGGCCCATGTGCGGTTGAGGATTTCATGCACATAGTAGTGGTTCTTCTTCACTGAATTCTGCGTCACTGTCATGATTTGAACAATGGAACCAAACTGATGCTTGACCCACTTGTGGTTGCGATCGATCTTCTGATGAAGACTTAGCAGAAGCTCACGATCAGTCATCACACGAGGGGTTGAACCTTGAGGATTTTGGGTTGTGGCCTTGGCTGCAGAATCTTGCGTGGGAGAGTCCTCATTGGTTGCGTAAGATGCAGCCTTGCGGAACTGGCCATCCAATGGACGAGAGCCTTCTTCAACAATAGTTTTGCCTTTTCCTTCCACTGAGGAAAATGTCCTTTTGAGGATTTCAATTGGAGGCAGAAAGCTGAAGTGATTCAGAAAGTCAGCCTTGTAAGGAATTGAAGACCTTGATCTGATGAATTTCATGATCCAGGGAGCATAAGGCTTCAATTCAAATGGTGATAGTGCAATATTGGCCAAAGTCCTCATGAAGAAATCGTGAATTTTTTTGGGTATCCCATGGATGATATTGAATAGCAGATTCTTCATGATGCCAAGAACTTCTTCTTATTCAGAATTGTGGCCCTTGATTGGACTGAGGGTTTTGGTCATAATGCGGTAAACTGTCCGGGCACATACAACAAATCCTTCACAAGGAAGGTGGTTCTTGGAGCTTGTCCTTGAGGCAAAGGCTTCATTAGCACTTGCATCAGATGATTTGGAAGTTCAGGTTCTTCATATATGCGTCTTGCACCGTCTGAGGGAATTCCAACTGGGACAGCTCAAAGCAATTCAGTGGCTGGAGCAGTGTAGTGAGTGTCCTCAGTCATCCAGTCGAGGACCCATGAGTTAACATCAGAGGCATCACTAGAGATGTGCAACGTTGCATAGAACTGAAGAATTAGCTCTTCATTCCAATCACAGATGTCAACACAGAAGGGTAGGAGCCCTACTTCATGAAGAACATCGAGGACTGGGCTGAAGCATGGAATGGACTCCATATCCACATGAGGAATTTGTTGGTGCTGGAAGACTTTGCTCTTGTCAAACAGGACAACAGAATAGAAATTCACTTGAGTGTGAGTCCAAAACTTCTTGCGCCTAATTCTTGGTGAGTCATAGGGATTTGCTCTAGTGAATAAATGATGTTCATCGAAGAAATTGGCCTTGTTGAACTTGGGCCTCTTTGAGCCTTTGAGGGGCAGAAAGGGCTTGGGTTGAAGATTTGGCTTGTAACATCCAACAAACTCCCTTAGCACAATTGCAGCTTCTTCAATCTGAGGAATTTGAGTGACAGGTTCCTCAGGTGCAGTTTGGGTAGCATTTTCTTCAACTGATGTAGTTGGAATTTCTTCAGGAATGGACTGAAGCAAAGTGGTACGGCCTTCAGACCCTGTCAGAATTTATTTAGTCTGAGCAGGCAACTGAGGAATTTTGGTAAGAGGAGTGGTCATTGGCGAATTGGGGTGTGCAGCTTCCCAATATTCATCATTGATAAGTGGAGTAGTATTGCCAATATCCACATCCTCATCCATTTCTTCAACTCCAGCCTCTTCAGCAGTTAACTGAGGCTGGGGCGATGATACCAGAGGGGTTGAAGCATTTGCTTCCACCTCTATTTCTTCATCAATCTGCTCTAAGGAAGCAGCGGAGTGATTATCTTCATCTTCATCATTTGGGATTTCATAGTCTTCACCAAATGGAACAATTTCATAGGCAGGTACAGCAGAGTTAGGAGTTGCATCGATAGGTTCTGTTGAAGAACTTGGCAAAGTCTTCAATTTCTTTGCAGACAAGGAATCTGCAGATGATGATGCTTTCCTTTTTAGTGCGGCTTTCTTCTCCGCAGCCTTTATTTTCTTCACTTTTGATGCAGAAGGAAGTATCACTTTCTTCACCCTTGAAGAATTTGTTGGGGGAGCTTGGGGTGAAGGTGGAGCATTTTCTTCAGTCTCGACTGATGCAGTCGCCCTGACAGATTCTTCAGGCACAACAGTTTCTTTAGCAGGCTGAGCAGATGTTCCAGCCTGAGGAATTTGTGGTTGCAATTGTGCTGCAACCCTTGTGTTGTGACCCTTGATGACTTTGTCAGCCACATTGACGAACCTGACCTTGGCGCCTTGCCAATCAGCGTAGTATCAGTCATATTCATCGCTGAGGCTTTGGATTTCTGCTTGAGTGCTCACGAGTTGGTCAGAAGTTAATTTCAGAACATTATTCTTCAAGAATCGCTCCTTCTTGTACTGATCTTTCTTGGCCTTTCTAGCCTTTTCATATTTCCATTTTTCTTCACCTATGAAGGCAGTTAGTACATGACTTGGACCAGGGGGGAGCTTCAAATCATCAATTGGAGTGTGAGGATCGTTGTGCCATATGTAAATGAAATCGAGCATAGTCCTTGGATCCAGCATAAGAGGAATTTGAGTGCCCTTTGCCTGAGCCACTTTCTCTTGTTTGTTTCTGATGATAGTAGCAAGTTCATCATCATTTGCTTCATCTTCCTCTGATTCTGAGGGAACATGGAAGACCAATTTCTTCGGATGAGGACTTGGTTTCCTGCCTCGTCCTGTAGTTGCTTTTACTTTCAGCAAAGTTGGACTGCTTGGTGAAAGTACTTGGGCTGAGGAAGTTGCAGATGCCCCTGAAGCAATTGAGAATCCTGCAATGCGCTGACACGTGGCAAGATGCACACGTGTTGAGGATTTTGCAGCAGCGGGTGAGGATTGTGCAGCCACAGAAGGCATTGCTGCAGCCTTTGATGAAGTTTCTTGAGGAATTTGCACTGAGGATTTTGATGTTGAGGAACTTGGCCGAGAGGGCATTGAGCTTGAAGACTTTGGCTTAATTGCTGATTTCTTCTTCATAGCCCTCTTCGGAGCAGATTCACTTGCAAAGGCCCCAATAGCTGCTGCAGCAGTAGCAGAGTCTTCATCGAATTTCCTCACTGCGTCCTTAGCAGTTTTCGCCAGTTTGGCTTGACGCTTTGCCCACTCCTTGGGAAAGTCCTCACCACTCATGATGCTAGTGGGATCTGCTTGTTGGCCTTCAGCTAGTGGAGGCCTTTGGCAGGGAGGATTAACAGCGAATTTCTTCATGTACTTTGGAGTTACATAACGATATTCCTTCCATTCCCTTGCCCATCTCCTCTCAATTCTCTGTATGCGAATTTTACGCTTCTCTTTGGTTTATTTTCCATATTTCTCTTCATTAGGAGTACAATACTCAAGGTATATATCCTCAGGTATTTCAAAAGTAGTATTGGTTTTTGCTTTGTTTCCTCCTTTCTGAGGTCTTTTCCCATCTACCATTTTCTTCACTTCAGGATTTTGAACTTTTGAAGATTCTGAAGATGTATGAAATTTTTCTTCGAGGAATGCCACAAATGAGTTAAGTTGATGAGAACCTAGAGATTCATCAGCAGACATTTTGTACCTGTGAACAGAGTATAGGTGCGAAGAATTTGAAGAGGTCATAGGCGTTCTCAGAAATTTTCAAAATATATCAAGTTGAGGAATTTTGACCATAGATGTCTTGAAGAATTTCACTAAGTGTTTGCCACTTCTTGAGCATGCGTTGGTTTCCCTTGAAGAGGAAAGGGTGATGCTGCAAAGTAGATAAGTATTTCCCTCAGTTGTTGAGAACCAAGGTATCAATCCAGTAGGAGATACAAGCAAGTCCCCAATAGATGTTCCTACACAAATAATCAAACACTTGCACCCAATGCTATAAAGGGGTTGTCAATCTCTTCACGGTTACTTGCAAGGATGAGATCAGATAGAGATAGATAGATAGGATTGCTAAAACGAAAAGTAAACTAAAAGTAAAAAGATTGCAGCAAGATATTTTTGGTATTTTTGGTTTATAGATCTGAAAGTATAATATGGAAAATAGACACGGGGGCCATAGGTTTCACTAGAGGCTTCTCTCATGAAGGCAAATAATACGGTGGGTGAACAAATTACTGTCGAGCAATTGATAGAAAAGCGAATAATTATGAAGATATCTAAGGCAATGATTATGCATATAGGCATCACGTCCGTGTCAAGTAGACCGAAACGATTCTGCATCTACTACTATTACTCCACACATCGACCAACTCCTGCCTGCATCTAGAGTATTAAGTTCATTAAGAACAGAGTAACGCATTAGGTAAGATGACATGATGTAGAGGGATAAACTCAAGCAATATGATGAAAACCCCATCTTTTTATCCTCGACGGCAACAATACAATATGTGCCTCGCTACCCCTACTTTGTCACTGGGTGAGGACACCGCAAGATTGAACCCCAAAACTAAGCACTTCTCCCATTGCAAGAATTACCAATCTAGTTGGCCAAACCAAACCAATAACTCGAAGAGACTTGCAAAGATATGAAATCATGCATATAAGAATTCAGAAAAGATTCAAATAATATTCATAGATAATCTGAACATAAACCCACAATTCATCGGATCTCGACAAACACACCGCAAAAGAGTATTATATCGGATAGATCTCCATGAAGATCATGAAGAACATGGTATTGAAGAATAAAGAGAGAGAAGAAGCCATCTAGCTACTAGCTATGGACTCGAAGGTCTGTGGTAAACTACTCACGCATCATCAGAGAGGCAATGGAGTTGATGTAGATGCCCTCCGTGATCGAATCCTCCTCCGGTAGATTACCGGTAAAGGCTCCAAGATTGGATCTCACGAGAACAGAGGCTTCCGGTGGCGGAAAAGTATTTTCGTGGCTCTTTTTAGTATCCAGGGAATATTTGGGAATTTATAGGCCGAAGAATAGGGTTAGGAGGGCTGTCGTGGGGCCACAAGCTAGGAGGGTGCGCCCCCCCCTAGGGCGCGCCCTGGTGGCTTGTGACGCCACGGCAGGTCTCCTGCCTTCATCTCCAAGTCTGGCAGGTTTCTTCTGGTCCAAGAAAAATCATTCCGAAGATTTTATTCTGTTTGGACTCCGTTTAATATTCCTTATCTGCAATACTCAAAAACATGGAAAAAACAGAAACTGTCACTAGGCTCTAGATTAATAGGTTAGTCCCAAAAATAATATAAAATAGCATATTAATGCATATAAAACATCCAAAACAGATAATATAATATCATGGAACAATAAAAAATTATAGATACGTTGGAGACGTATCAAGCATCCCCAAGCTTAATTCCTGCTCGTCCTCGAGTAGGTAAATGATAAAAAACAGAATATTTGATGTGGAATGCTACCTAACATATTTATCCATGTAATATTCTTTATTGTGGCATGAATATTCAGATCCAAGATTCAAAACAAAAGTCTAATATTGACATAAAAACAGTAATACTTCGAGCATACCAACAAGGCAATTGTGTCCTTTCGAAATAAAATGGCCTTAGAAAGTTATCCCTACAAAATCATATGGTCTGGCTATGCTCCATCTTCCCAACACAAAGTATCTAAATCATGCACAACCCCGATGACAAGTCAAGCTATTGTTTCACACTTTTTATGTTCTCAAACCTTTTCAACTCTCACGCAATACATGAGCGTGAGCCATGGATATAGCACTATAGGTGGAATAGAATATGGTGGAGGTGCAAGGAAAAAGGAGAAGATAGTCTCACATCAACTAGGCGTATCAACGGGCTATGGAGATGCCCATCAATAGATATCAATGTGAGTGAGTAGGGATTGCCATGCAACAGATGCACTAGAGCTATAAGTGTATGAAAGCTCAAAAAGAAACTAAGTGGTTGTGCATATGATGAAAAATTCCACTAGCTATATGAAAGTGACAAAATAGGAGACTCTCTATCATGAAGATCATGGTGCTACTTTGAAGCACAAGTGTGGAAAAAGATAGTAGCATTGTCCCTTCTCTCTTTCTCTCATTTTTTTGGTGGGCATCTTTGGCCTCTTTTTTTATTTGGGCTTCGCTGGCCTCTTTTATTATTTATAAAGTCTGGAGACTCATCCCAACTTGTGAGGGATTCATAGTTCTATCATCCTTTTCTCCCATGGGACAAATGCTCTAATAATGAAAATCATCACACTTTTATTTACTTACAACTCGATACCTAGAACAAAACATGACTCTATATGCAATATGAAAGTGATGGTGCATGTCATGAAAAAACGGAACGGTGGAAGTTGCATGGCAATATATCTTGGAATGGCTATGGAAATGCCATAATAGGTAGGTATGGTGGCTGTTTTGAGGAAAATATATGGTGGCTGTTTTGAGGAAGGTGGGTTTGATGCACCAGCGAAAGTTGCGCGGTACTAGAGAGGCTAGCAAAGGTGGAAGGGTGAGAGTGCGTATAATCCATGGACTCAACATTAGTCATAAAGAACTCACATACTTATTGCAAAAGTCTATTAGTTATCGAAGCAAAGTATTAGATGCATGCTCCTAGGGGAGAGGTTGGTAGGAGTTAACCATCGCGCGCTCCCGACCCTCACACAAAGGTTGACAATCATTAAACAAATCATGCTCCGACTTCGTTACATAACGGTTCACCATACGTGCATGCTACGGGAATCACAAACTTCAACACAATTATTTCTCCAATTCACAACTACTCACTAGCATGACTCTCATATTACCATCTCTATATCTCAAAACTATATGCAAGGAATCAAACTTCTCATAGTATTCAATGCACTTTATATGAAAGTTTTTATTATATCCCTCTTGGATGCCCATTATATTAGGACAAAATTCATAACCTAAACCAATTACCATGCTGTTTTAAAGATTCTCAAAATAATATAAGTGAGGTACGAGAGTTCAATAATTTCTAGAAAATATAACACCACCGTGCTCTAAACAGATATAAGTGAAGTACTAGAGCAACATTGCCTAGCTCAAAAGATATAAGTGAAGCACATAGAGTATTCTAATAAATTCACGATTCAGCGTGTCCCTCTCAAAAATAATGTGTGCAGCAAGGATGATTGTGTAAAACTAAAAAGCAAAGACTCATATCATACAAGACGCTCCAAGCAAAACACATATCATGTGGTGAATAAAAATATAGCCTCAAGTAAATTTACCGATGGATTGAAGACGAAAGAGGGGATGCCTTCTGGGGCATCCCCAAGCTTAGGCTTTTTGGTATCCTTGAATATGGCTTGGGGTGCCTTGGGCATCCCCAAGCTTAGGCTCATGCCACTCCTTATTCCATAGTCCATCAAATCTTTACCCAAAACTTGAAAACTTCACAACAGAAAACTCAACAGAAAACTCATGAGATCCGTTAGTATAAGAAAAATAAATCACCACTTTAGGTACTGTTGTGAACTCATTATTTATTCATATTGGTGTAATATCTACTGTATTCCAACTTCTCCATGGTTCATACCCCCCGATACAACCCATAGATACATCAAAATAAGCAAACAACACAAAAAAACAGAATCTGCCTAAAACAGAACAGTCTGTAGCAATCTATAGACTTCGAATACTTATGTAACTCCAAAAATTCTGAAAAATTAGGAAAATCAGGGCAATTTGTATATCAATATTGTGTAAAAATTTCAGATCAAAATCACGTTCCAGTGAATTTACAAAATTCCTGGACTGAGAGAAAAAGTTTCTGTTTTTCAGCAAAATCAAATCACAAACACCGTAGACCATTCCAAAGGTCTTACTTGGCTCAAACACTAAATTAAACAAGAAAACACAATTACTACAGAGGTAATAATGTGTGGAAACTCAAAAACAGAAGCAAAAACAAACCAAAAAAACATAAAATTGGGTTGCCTCCCAACAAGCGCTATTGTTTAACGCCCCTAGCTAGGCATAATGATTTCAATGATGCTCACATAAAAAGTAGTAATTGAAATACGCAAAAGAGCATCATGAATCTTATGACAAACACATTTAAGTCTAACCCACTTCCTATGCATAGGGATTTTGTGAGCAAACAAGTTATGGGAACAAGAATCAACTAGCATAGGAAGGCAAAAGAAGCATAACTTCAAAACTTTGAACACATAGAGAGGAAACTTGATATCATTGCATTTCCTACAAGCATATGTTCCCCCCTCATAATGAATCTCAGTAGCATCATAATCAAATTCAACAATATAGCTATCATAAACAATACTCTCTTTATGATCAACATGCATAAAGTTTTTATCATCTTCCAAAATAGTGGGATTATCATCAACTAAAGTTATGACCTCTCCAAACCCACCTTTATCAAAATATTCATAAGATTGAACACTCTCCAAATATGTGGGATTCTTTTTACCTAAAGTTTAAGCTCTCCCAAACCCACTTTCGATACTATTGCAAACATATTCAACATGAGGCTTAAATAAACTTTCAAGATCATAAGAAGCATTATCACCCCAATCATGATCATTGCAATAAAAAGTGGACATGACAAAATTATCATCCCCAAGCTTGTTATTTTGCATATCATTAACATAATTGACATTAATAGAATTTATAGTAACATCATTGCAATCATATTTTTCAAATAAGGATCTATCATGAACCACCTCATAAATTTCTTCTTTCAACACTTCATCAAAATTTTCAGATTCATGATTTTCAAACAAAACTTCATAGAGATAATCATGTGCACTCAACTCACTAGCAATTGGTTCATCATAATTTGGCCTTTTGAAAAGATTAGCAAGTGTATGAGGATCCATATCAATAGATTTTTAGCATGCGAAGATGCAAGCAAATAGAAGGCACATGGCAACACAAGCAAACAAAAAGAGATCCGGCGAGAAAAATGCTAATAAAACGGCAAATTGGTGAAGTGGGGGAGAGGAAAACGAGAGGCAAATGGCAAATAGTGTAAATGCAAGAGATGAGTTTGTGATGGGTACTTGGTAGGCTTGATGTAGATCTCCCCGGCAACGGCGCCTGAAATCCTTCTTGCTACTTCTTGAGCATGCGTTGGTTTCCCTTGAAGAGGAAAGGGTGATGCGGCAAAGTAGATAAGTATTTCCCTCAGTTGTTGAGAACCAAGGTATCAATCCAGTAGGAGATACAAGCAAGTCCCCAATAGATGTACCTACACAAATAATCAAACACTTGCACCCAACGCTATAAAGGGGTTGTCAATCCCTTCACGGTTACTTGCAAGGATGAGATCTGATAGAGATAGATAGATAGGATTGCTAAAACGAAAAGTAAACTAAAAGTTAAAAAGATTGCAGCAAGATATTTTTGGTATTTTTGGTTTATAGATCTGAAAGTATAATATGGAAAATAGACCCGGGGGCCATAGGTTTCACTAGAGGCTTCTCTCATGAAGGCAAATAATACGTTGGGTGAACAAATTATTGTCGAGCAATTGATAGAAAAGCGAATAATTATGAAGATATCTAAGGCAATGATTATGCATATAGGCATCACGTCCATGTCAAGTAGACCGAAACGATTCTGCATCTACTACTATTACTCCACACATCGACCGACTCCAGCCTGCATCTAGAGTATTAAGTTCATGAAGAACAGAGTAATGCATTAGGTAAGATGACATGATGTAGAGGGATAAACTCAAGCAATATGATGAAAACCCCATCTTTTTATCCTCGATGGCAACAATACAAATACGTGCCTCGCTACCCCTACTTTATTACTGGGTGAGGACACCACAAGATTGAACCCAAAACTAAGCACTTCTCCCATTGCAAGAATTACCAATCTAGTTGGCCAAACCAAACCAATAACTCGAAGAGACTTGCAAAGATATGAAATCATGCATATAAGAATTCAGAAAAGATTCAAATAATATTCATAGATAATCTGAATATAAACCCACAATTCATCGGATCTCGACAAACACACCGCAAAAGAGTATTACATCGGATAGATCTCCATGAAGATCATGAAGAACATGGTATTGAAGAACAAAGAGAGAGAAGAAGCCATCTAGCTACTAGCTATGGACCCGAAGGTCTGTGGTAAACTACTCACGCATCATCGGAGAGGCAATGGAGTTGATGTAGATGCCCTCCGTCATCGAATCCTCCTCCGGCAGATTACCGGAAAAGGCTCCAAGATTGGATCTCACGAGAACAGAGGCTTTCGGCGGCAGAAAATTATTTTCGTGGCTCTTTTTAGTATCCAGGGAATATTTGGGAATTTATAGGCCGAAGAATAGGGTTAGGAGGGCTGCCGTGCGGCCATAAGCTAGGAGGGCGCGCCCCCCCCTAGGGCGCGCCCTGGTGGCTTGTGACGCCACGGCAGGTCTCCTGCCTTCATCTCCAAGTCTGGCAGGTTTCTTCTGGTCCAAGAAAAATCATTCCGAAGATTTTATTCCGTTTGGACTCCGTTTAATATTCCTTATCTACAATACTCAAAAACATGGAAAAAACAGAAACTGGCACTAGGCTCTAGATTAATAGGTTAGTCCCAAAAATAATATAAAATAGCATATTAATGCATATAAAACATCCAAAACAGATAATATAATAGCATGTAACATTAAAAAATTATAGATACGTTGGAGACGTATCAGTGTTCTTGACTTAGGTTCCAGAGTTGTGCAGATTTGAGGATCCACACAATTGAGGAATCTTGAACAAAATCATAACTTAAAGAAACAAATCAAGAGAAGGAAGTTGTTCGGTGTTTAAGAAGTGGATTGCTAAAGAATAAACACCTTTTGAGGATTTTGTGAAAATCATAAGGATTAAAATAGGGAAGTAAAATCAGATTTTAATTACCCTTTTTGAAGAACACGATGAACTGGGAGTTAGAACAGTGAAGTTCGCCAGTCCAGATCTCCCATGCCCTAACTTGGCGGTGGAAGATAGCTACATCGACGGCAGAGTGAAGATTTTTGCAGCCGATGCGAGTATGACGGCGAGGAGGTTGAGGTAGTGAAGCTCTTCCTCTCCGCCGGCGATGAGTCTTAGTGGTGGTGCTAGGGTTGAGCTCGAGAGCGATGGGGGTGAGAGCGAGAGGAGTAACTTTGAACAGTGAAAGGGGGAGGGGTATTTATAGTGGAGGTGAAAAATTGAACGCCCAAAGATTTTGGACATTCATACCCCTGACCCTTGCTATCCTAGCGACATGTGTCACCGACGTACTGAGAAGTGGAGATAGTGGGGGATCGTGGGTTATCTAGTGATACGTCCATTCTGCATCATGATTTCCTACTACTATCTACCTTATTTTTGTCCATTATTCCAGATTATCGTATAATTCTTATGTTTATTCTCTCTGAATATGCAAAGTACATCACAAGGAGGGAAATATCTGGAAACTGGAATTCTGGACCGCAAAACCGAGAAAAAGGCAGAAAAATCACCAGCCTCAGAATGACCTAAAAATTTACGGAGAATATTTTTGGAATATTTAAGAATTTCTGGAGCAAAAATATACCGGAGAGGGGCTGCCAGCAGGCCACAAGCCAATAGGCCGCGCCCCCTGGGGGCGCGACTAGATGGCTTGTGGGCCCCCTGCTGGCCCTCCGATGCCCCTCTTCTCCTATATGGTGTGCTTTACCCTAGAAAAAAATCATAAGCAACCTTTCAGGACGAAGCGCCACCGTCTCGAGGCGGAAACTTGGGTAGAGGCCCTTTTGCACTCCGGTAGTCAGATTCTGCCGGAGAAATCCCTCTCCGGGAGGGGGAGATCGAAGCCATCGTCATCAACAACGCTTCCTCCTTCTTGGGAGGAGAAATATTCATCAACCTCTTCACCAGCACCATCTCATCTCCAACCCTAGTTCATCTCTTGTATTCAATCTTTGTCGCAAAACCATAGATTGGTACCTGTGGGTTACTAGTTGTGTTGATTACATCTCATAGTTGATGCTTGTTGGATTACTTGGTGGAAGATATTATGTTCATATCCTTAATTATCATTATTACTTCTATGATCTTGAACATGTTGATGATGTGTGAGTAGTTACTATTGTTCCCAAGGACATGGGAGAAGTCTTGTTATAAGTAATCTTGTGAAGTTGGTATGCGTTCGATATTTTGATGATATGTATGTTGTTACTTCTCTTAGTGGTGTCATGTGAACGTCGACTACATGACACTTCACCATGTTATGGGCCTAAGGGAAGTCACTGTGTAGTAACAAGTAGATGATGGGTTGAGAGAGTGACAGAAGCTTAAACCCCAGTTTATCCGTTGCTTCATAAGGGGCTGATTTGGATCCGCATGTTTCATGCTATGGTTAGATTTACCTTAATTCTTCTTTCGTAGTTGCGGATGCTTGCGAGAGGGGTTAATCATAAGTAGGTTGTTAGTTCAAGTAAGAACAACACCTTAGCACCGGTCCACCCACATATCAAATTATCAAAGTAGCGAACGTGAATCAACTCAACATGATGAACATGACTAGACAGAAATTCCCATGTGTCCTCGGGAGCACTTGCTTAATATAAGAGTACTTTTAGGCATGTCCTTTGCTACAAAAAGGATTGGGCTACCTTGCTGCACCATTGTTACTATTGTTACTTGTCACTTGTTACGAATTATCTTGGTACAAAACTATCTACCACTGTTACTCACAGCACTTACAGAGAATACCTTGCTGAAAACTGCTTATCATTTCCTTCTGCTCCTCGTTGGGTTTGACACTCTTACTTTTTGAAAGGACTACGATTGATCCCCTATACTTGTGGGTCATCAAGACTCTTTTCTGGCGTCGTTGCCGGGGAGTGAAGCGCCTTTGGTAAGTGGAAATTGGTAAGGAAACATTTTCTATACGTGTTGAAATTTACTGTTGCTTGTCACTATGAGCAGTCACCCTTTGAGTGGCTTGTTCGGGGCATCTTCGCCCCGAATGGAAGATGAGGAAATTGTTCCTCCACCTACCGCACCTACTGAAAATATTTATTATGAGATTCCTTCTGGTATGCTTGAAAAACTATTATCTAATCCTTATGATGGTACGACTCATCCTGATTTCCATTTGATATTCGTCGATGAGGTTTGTAGATTATTTCATCTTTCAGGTTTGTCTAGGGACGAAGTTAAGAAGAAAGTTTTCCCTTTATCTTTGGAGGGAAAATCATTAATGTGGTATAGGCTATTGGATAATATTAAATCATGGGATTGGAATCGCTTGAAGCTGGAATTTCATCAGAAGTTTTACCCAACGCATCTAGTTCACCGTGATCGGAATTATATATATAACCTTTGGCCTCGCAAGGCAGAAAGCATCGCTCAAGCTTGGGGGAGGCTTAACTCTATGATGCACACTTTCCCCAACCATGAGATTCCAAGAGAAATGATTATACAAAAAAAATATGCTCGGCTTTCTCAGGATGATAAAAAATTATTGGATTCTTCTTCCTCGGGCTCATATATGAATGAAACTATTGAATTCAAATGGGATCTTTTGGAAAGAATTAAACACAACTCTGAAGATTGGGACCTTGACAAAGGTAACGAGTCATGTATAAAACTTAATTTTGATTGTGTTAAATCTTTTATGGAAACCAACGCCTTTAATGAGTTTAGCAACAAATATGGTATTGACTCTGAAATAGTAGCTACTTTCTGTGAATCATTTGCTACTCATGTTGATGTCCCCAAAGAAAAGTGGTTTAAATATCATCCTCCCATCGAACCACCATTAAAGAAACCAATTAAAATTGAGAAAGTGGAGATAATTGTTAGTCATGTTGATCCTGTTGTTCCCACTGCTTACATTTAGAAACCTCCTTTTCCTATTAGAATTCGGGAACATGCTAAAGTTACAACTGTGGTCAATAAAAGTCATGTTAGGACATCTACCCCTCCTGAACAAATAAATGTTGAACATGAAGTTTCTATTATTAAGAACCTCTTAGTTGATAATATTGATGGTTAGGTTATCTACCACTGTGATGAAGCTGCTAGAATCGCAAAACCTGTTAGAAACGAGCGAGATGAGCTCGATAAGAATAAGCCAGTCATAGGCATGCCTGTTGTCTTAGTTAAAATTGGAGATCATTGTTATCATGGCTTGTGTGACTTAGGTGCTAGTGTCAATGCTATACCGTTCACCTTATATCAAGAAATTATGAATGACATAGCACCCGCTACTATTGAAGATATTGATGTTACTATTAAACTTGCAAACCGAGACACTATTTCGCCACTTGGGATTGTTAGAGATGTTGAAGTTTTATGTGGAAAGGTCAAGTACCCCGCTGATTTCTTAGTTATTGGTTCAAAACAAGATAACTTTTGTCCCATTATATTTGGTAGGCCTTTCTTGAACACTGTTAATGCTGAAATCAATTGTGGTACTGAAAAAGTTAAAGTAAGATTTGGTGATGTGTCTCATGAAGTTAATTTCACCAAGTTTACTAATCAAATGCCTGAGAAGGAATTAACTAGTAAATATGAAATTATTGGTCTTGCTTCTATTGTCGTACCTCCTACTGACCCTCTAGAACAATATTTGTTAGACCATGTGAATGATATGCAAATTAATGAAAGGAAGGAAATAGATAGGATTCTCCTCGAACAAACACCTATTCTCAAACACAACTTACTAGTTGATATTTTAGGGGATCCTCCTCCACCTAAAGGAGATCCCGTGTTTGAATTAAAGACTTTACCTGATACTTTGAAATATGCTTATCTTGATGAAAAGAAGATATATCATGTTATTACCAGTGCTAACCTTTCAAAGCATGAATAAAGAAGATTACTTAAAACTTCGAGGAAGCACAGGGCTGCTATTGGATATACTCTCGATGATGTAAAGGGCATAAGACCCACTCTATGTCCGCACAAGATTAATATGGAACCAGACGCTAAACCTGTTGTTGGTCACCAATGCCGCATAAATCCTAAGATGAAGGAAGTGAGATGTGAAGAAACTAGTCTTGTCTTGAATTGGGAGAAGTGCCACTTTATGGTTAATGAAGGCATAGTACTTGGGCATAAAATATTTGAACGAGGCATTGAGGTAGACAAGGCTAAGGTTGATGTGATAGAGAAAATGCCATGCCCGAAAGATATCAAAGAAAAAATTCTTTTATGACCTATGACATTACTTTTGGGATGACCCACATCTTTACAAAGAGGGAGTGGACGGTATTATTAGACGATGTGTACCTGAGCATGAACTTGAACAAATTCTTCGGAAATGTCATTCCGAAGCTTATGGAGGACACCATGCCGGTGACCGAACTGCACACAAGGTATTACAATCGGGTTTTTATGGGCCTACTCATTTCAAAGATGCTCATAAGTACGTCCTTTCATGCAATGAATGCCAGAGAGTTGGCAACATCGGTAAGTGTCCGGAAATGCCTATGAACTATTCACTTGCTATTAAACCCTTTGATGTGTGGGGCTTTGACTTTATGGGACCTTTTCCTTCCTCAAATGGGTATACTCATATTCTAGTTGCTGTTGATTACGTTACTAAATGGGTAGAAGCTATTCCAACTAGTAGTGCTGATCATAACACCTTTATTAAAATGCTTAAAGATATTATTTTCCCGAGGTTTGGAGTTCCTAGATATTTAATGACTGATGGTGGTTCACATTTTATTCACGGTGCTTTCCGTAAACTTCTAGCTAAATATGATATCAACCATAGGATTGCATCACCTTATCATCCCCAGTCTAGTGGTCAAGTTGAATTGAGTAATCGAGAAATAAAATTAATATTGCAAAAGACTGTTAATAGATCTAGGAAGAATTGGTGTAAGAAACTACATGATGCACTTTGGGCTTATCGAACTGCTTAAAAGAATCCTATGGGTATGTCTCCGTACAAAATGGTCTATGGGAAAGCTTGTCATTTACCTCTTGAGTTAGAACACAAAGCTTATTGGGCAATTAAAGAACCTAACTATGATTTTAAACTTGCCGGTCAGAAGGGGTTATTTGACATTAGCTCACATGAAGAATGGAGAACACAAGCCTATGAAAATGCTAAGTTATTTAAATAAAAGGTTAAAAGATGGCATGACAAAAGGATTAAAAAATGAGAATTCAATGTAGGAGACCTAATACTTTTATACAATTCTCGTTTCAGATTTTTTGCAGGAAAACTCCTCTCCAAATGGGAAGGCCCATACGTTGTTGAGGAGGTTTATCGCTCCGGTGCTATAAAATTCAACAACTTCGAAGGCAAGAACCCGAGAGTGGTGAATGGGCAAAGAATTAAGCATTATATTTCAGGTGCCCCCATTAATGAAGAAACAAATGTCATCCAAGTCATCACACCGGAAGAACACATCAAGGAAGTCTTCCGGAACACTCCAGAAACCTAAAAAAACAGGTAGGTATGTGGTACCGTAAGTAAACTGACTCCAAAAATTCCATAAAAATAATTTTTGTCATTTTTGGTATTTTAGAAAAATTACAAAAATAAAATGGAGTCGAAAGGACCCACGAGGGAGGCACAAGCCAACAGGCCGCG
Source organism: Elymus sibiricus (assembly GCA_039707655.1). Classification (NCBI taxonomy): domain Eukaryota; kingdom Viridiplantae; phylum Streptophyta; class Magnoliopsida; order Poales; family Poaceae; genus Elymus; species Elymus sibiricus. The sequence continues at coordinate 380,252,511 of CM077675.1, read as the reverse complement.
CCCCCCTAGGGGCGCCGCCAGATGGCTTGTGGGTCCCTCGTGTGTCCTCCGGACTCCGATTTCTTCTGGAACACGTATTCTGACCTAGAAAAAATCATTATATATACTCCCAGATGTTTTGACCACCGCATCGCAAGATTTTCCTCTGTTCTTGTTTCGGGCTGTTTTCTGACATATCTCGATCGCTATGACTTCCCCTTCGCCAACCGAGGATAAGTTCTTCGAGATCCTACCTGCCGGAGGTGATGAAGCACCCTCAAGCTATTGAGATGCATGAGGGGGTGCTCACCATCCGGGATGTTCAAGGCCCCAAGAAGGAGGGAAGCGAGAAGGCCAGGCTTGCACAAGTGGAGCAGGAAATCTTCAAGTGTCAAGGGATGGTTGAATGTGGCTTTAGTGCTAATCACTCTATGATCACATACTTCATCCGTGAAAACAAGATGGACACCAAAAGCGTGGAGGAGGCTCTCGCCAAGCTTCAAGATTGGATTGAACACCTCCAGGATCAACTCTATCAACTCCATCTCCAAAACTGTGAGTATGAATCCAGGTTTAAAAGGATGGGCCTCGCTATTGATTTCAGGATTGATACGTCTCCGTCGTATCTATAATTTTTGATTGTTTCATGCCAATATTATACAACTTTCACATATTTTTGGGAACATTTTATATGATTTATCGGACTAACCTATTGATCCAGTGCCCTGTGCCAGTTCCTGTTTGTTGCATGTTTTTTGTTTCGCAGAATATCCATATCAAACGAAGTCCAAATGTGATAAAAGTTCACGGAGATTTGTTTTGGAATATTTGTGAATTTTGAGAGGTGGAATCTACGCAAACGGAGGCCCACAGCCCCCACAAGACACCAGGGCGCGCCCAGAAGCCCCAGGCGCGGCGTGGTGGGTTGTGCCCACCTCGTACGTCGATTGGAGCTATCCTTCGGGCGCAATGAAGCTAATTTCTGGATAAAAATCCCCTCAAAATTTCAGCCCGATTGGAGTTACGGATCTCCGGGAATATACGAAACGGTTTTCAGCCAGAAAACAGGAACGTGAAACAGAAGTGAACAAAGAGGGAGATCCAATCTAGGAGGGGCTCCTGCCCCTCTGCCGCCATGGAGGCCATGGACCAGAGGGGGAACTCTCCTACCATCTAGGGGGAGGCCAAGGAAGAAGAAGAAGGAGGGGGCTCTCTCCCCCTCTCTCCCGGTGGCGCCGAAACGCCGTCGGGGCAAGGATCGTGACGGCGATCTACATCAACAATCTTGCTACCGTCAACACCAACTCTCTCCCCCTCTATGCAGCGGTGTAACTCCCCTTTTCCCTACTGTAATCTCTACTTAAACATGGTGCTCAACTTCGTATATTATTTCCCAATGATATGTGGATATCCTATGATGTTTGAGTAGATCCGTTTTGTCCTATGGGCTAATTGATGATCGTGGTTGGTATGAGTGTATATTTTATTATGGTGCTGTCCTACGGTGCCCTCCATCTCGCGCAAACGTGGGGGATCCCCTCTGTAGGGTGTTGCAATGTGTTCATGATTTGCCTATGGTGGGTGGCGTGAGTGACAGAATACACAGACCCGAGTAGGTGGGTTGTTGCATAGGGGAGTAAAGAGGACTTGATACTTAATACTATGGTAATATGTGGGAGGTACTATTGGATGATCGTGTTTAGTAAGATATTGGTGTTAAGGTTTGTGATTCCCAAAGCATGCACGTATAGTCTCCCGTTATGCTAGGAAGTTGGAGCACAATTTATCCTTGATTGTCTATCTTTGTGTGAAGGCCGGGGGCGCGCGATGGTTAACTCCTACCAACCTCCCCCCTAGGAGCATGCATAGTAATACTTTGCTTCGAGAGAGCTAATAAAACTTTTGCAATAAGTATGTGAGTTCTTTATGACTAATGTGAGTCCATGGATTATGTGCACTCTTACCTTTCCGCAATTTGCTAGCCTCTACGGTACCGTGCATTGCCCTTTCTCACCTCGAGAGTCGGTGCAAACTTCGCCAGTGCATCCAAACCCCGTGATATGATACGCTCTATCACACATAAGCCTTATTATATCTTCCTCAAAACAGCCACCATACCTACCTATTATGGCATTTCCATAGCCATTCCGAGATATATTGCCATGCAACTTCCACCGCCTCCGTTTTGATGACTTGAGCATTCATTGTCATATTGCATTACATGATCGTAGGATAGCTACCATGATGTTTCCATGGCTTGTCCGTTTTTTGATATCTTTGCTACGCTAGATCATTGCATTCATATAGAGTTATACTTTGTTCTACTATCGTTGTAATATTGAGTTGTAAGTAAATAGAAGTGTGATGATCATCATTATTCATTATTAGAGCATGCCCCAGTGATGAAAGGATGATGGAAACTATGATTCCCCCACAAGTCGGGATGAGGCTCCGGACAAAGAAAAAAAAAGAAAAAGAAAAAGAAAAAAAGAAAAAAAGAAAAAAAAGAAAAAAAAGAAAAGAAATGAAAGAAGAAGGAATAGGGGCATGCTGATTCCACACTTGTGCTTCAAAGTAGCACCATGTTTTTCATATAGAGAGTCTCCTGTGTTGTCACTTTCATATACTAGTGGGAATTTTTCATTATAGAGTTAGATGCATACCCACTTAGTTTTCATATTGAGCTTTCATACTCTTGCAGCTCTTAGTGCATCCGTTGCATGGCAATCCCTACTCCTTGCATTGATATCTGTTGATGGGCATCTCCATAGCCCGTTGATAGGCTGAGTTGATGCGAGACTTTCTTCTCCACTTTTAACCCTTTGAAACCTACCACCATATTCTATTCCACGCATAGTGCTATATCCATGGCTTGCGCTCATGTATTGCGTGAGAGTTGAAAATGTTGAAGCGCGTTAAAAAGTATGAACCAATTGCTTGGCTGACACCGGGGTAGTACATGATTTATACTTTGTGTTAAGAAGACAGAGCATGACAAGGCTGTATGATTTTGTAGGGATAGCGTTCTTTAGCCTTGATATTTTGAAAGACATGATTGTTTGTTGGGATGCCTGAGTATTAATGTCTTTATGTCAAAACTAGACTATTGCTTTGAATCACTTGTGTCTTAATATTCATGCCATGATTCGATATATGATCAAGATTATGCTAGGTAGCATTCCACATCAAAAATTATCTTTTTTATCATTACCTACTCGAGGACGAGCAGGAATTAAGCTTGGGGATGCTGATACATCTCCATCGTATCTATAATTTTTTATTGTTTCATGCAAATATTATACAACTTTCACATATTTTTGGCAACATTTTATATGATTTATTGGACTAACCTATTGATCCAGTGCCCAGTGCCGGTTCCTGTTTGTTGCATGTTTTTTTGTTTCATAGAATATCCATATAAAATGAAGTCCAAATGCGATAAAAATTTACGGAGATTTTTTTTGGAATATTTGTGAATTTTGAGAAGTGGAATCAATGCAAACGGAGGCCCACAGCCCCCAGAAGACACCAGGGCGTGCCCAAAAGGCTCAGGCGCGGCATGGTGGGTTGTGCCCACCTCGTACGTCGGTTCGAGCTCTCCTTCGGGCGCAAGGAAGCTAATTTCTGGATAAAAATCCCCTCAAAATTTCAGCCCGATCGGAGTTACGGATCTCCGGAAATATAAGAAACAGTTTTTGGCCAGAAAACAGGAACGTGAAACAGAAGAGAACAGAGAGGGAGATCCAATCTAGGAGGGGCTCCTGCCCCTCCGCCGCCATGGAGGCCATGGACCAGAGGGGGAACTCTCCTCCCATCTAGGGGGGAGGCCAAGGAAGAAGAAGAAGGAGGGGCTCTCTCCCCCTCTCTTCCGGTGGTGCCGAAACGCCGCCGGGGCAAGGATCGTGACGGCGATCTACATCAACAATCTTGCTACCATCAGCACCAACTCTCTCCCCCTCTATGCAGCGGTGTAACTCCCCTTTTCCCCGCTGTAATCTCTACTTAAACATGGTGCTCAACTCCGTATATTATTTCCCAATGATATGTGGCTATCCTATGATGTTTGAGTAGATCCCTTTTGTCCTATGGGCTAATTGATGATCGTGGTTGGTATGAGTGTATATTATATTATGGTGCTGTCCTACGGTGCCCTCCATCTCGGGCAAACTTGGGGGATCCCTGCTATAGGGTGTTGCAATGTGTTCATGATTTGCCTATGATGGGTGGCGTGAGTGACAGAATACACAGACCCGAGTAGGTGGGTTGTTGCATATGGGAGTAAAGAGGACTTGATACTTAATGCTATGGTTGGTTTTACCTTAATGATCTTTGGTAGTTGCGGATGCTTGCTAGAGTTCCAATCATAAGTGCATATGATCCAAGTATGGAAAGTATGTTAGCTCATGCCTCTCCCTCATTAAATTGCAAGAATGATTACCGGTCTAGTTATCAATTGCCTAGGGACAAATAACCTTCTTGTTTGAAAAAAGCTTTCTACTAAACAACTAACTTTTATTATCTTGCAATTTACTCGTAGTTTTATTCCCGCTAAGTACTTCTAGTTTTATTCTTGCAAACTACCCTATCACCTACAAAATAGTTTCACACTTGTTCTAGGTAAAGCAAGCATTAGCGTGCATAGAGTTGTATCGGTGGTCGATAGAACTTGAGGGAATATTTGTTCTACCTTTAGCTCCTCGTTGGATTCGACACTCTTACTTATCGAAGAATGCTACAAACGATCCCCTACACTTGTAGGTTATCAAGGATCCCGAAGACCACGGTTTCCTTCCATGATGGGGAGTCTATGCGTTGGAAGATGGAAGATTTCCGCACATCACCACCATCACCGAAGAACACTTGAGTACATGGGTATGGGCACAACCCCTAGCTTGTTCCAAGCTTGGGGTAGGTGCCCCGGTATCGTATCACCATCACTTTTTCACCGCCATCTTTTATTTTAGTTTGATCCTTAGCTATTTAGTGTTTTAAGAGAAATAAAGTTTCACATTTGCTTTGCTTAGAATTTTGCTTTGAGATCTACCTATCCTTGTAATCGAGTGTGAGAGTTGTATAATAAAGTTTGTTGAGATCGTGTGTCCCTTCTTCACTTACACCCATCATCTTAGCAAGGCAATAAAAAGAATATAAAAGCAAAATCATATGCCTATCTCTTCATAAGTAATGAGTTCACATAGAAAAAGAGGTATAAGCAATAAGAAGTGTTGGAAACCAACAAACATAATGTTAGTAATTGATATGATCTATGCAAAAGTGTGGTAGAGAAGAGGAGATTTACATATAAATATACTATCATGAACATCTTCTATGATTGTGAGCTTCCATCAAAATATTACATAATGATCAAGTGTTGAAGTGGGACATGGAAGACAACATAATGATCATGTGTGTTTACATTTGCGTAGAAGTTATATGGTATTGAATCCTTTAACATGTGATGCTTGCTTAGGACCTTTTGCTAGCCCAAAGATTCGCACTAAGTACCGATACTACTTGTGCATCCATAACCATTAAACCCAGGTTCTTGCCATGAGAGTCCACCATACCTACCTATGGATTGAATAAGATCCTTCAAGTAAGTTTTCATCATTGCACAAGGCAATCAAAATTGCCTCTAAACATGTAAGATATTTTATTGTAAGGGAAAGTAAGATTTGTACGATCTTCATATGGTGAAGTAATAAAAGCGACGGAATGTACAATACAGTTCGCTATCATAAGGGGCAATATGAAATGATGTTCCTTTATGTTAAGAGATTAAACATATCAAACAAATAAAAGCTCATGACAACTTATGCTTCCCTCTGCGAAGGGCCAATCTTTTACATTCTTACAAGTTTTATTTTCATGCAAGAGTCAATAATATTTCCCTTGTTATTATTCTCCAAACTATTTAGTGTCAAGCATTATATGTTGAGGAAAGATTCAAACAAATATACCCAGCTGAATGTAACGATCATGTTCCATTATTGTTGACATTATCCTTGCGGTAAAAAAAGTTGGGTGGCAAGAGCATTAAAGTCCCCATCTTCCTATGTGTCCCGCGGAGTCACTTGTTCCAAAAATATGCAATGTATGTTAGCAATCATAGAAGATTACATCATAGTTGAATATGTGAACTTGCTAGAAATATAAGCTCTTACATAGACTCTTCTCTTTGTTACAAACGCTATGATCATCTCAAGGACTAATTGCATTGCATGTTGGTCCCTAATAAAGATTTTGCCCTATATTTCTTCAATTGTGAATAGATTGTTACTTGTTCATGGGAGGTTATATGATTGATGACTTGCTGCTATGATGATATTCATGATGCTCTCATGTCCGCATTTTGTTTTTTTATTGACACCTCTCTCTCAAATTATGTGCTCATTATTTTAGAGTTCGGCTTTCGCTTGAGGACAAATGAGGTCTAAGCTTGGGGGAGTTGATACGTCCATTCTGCATCATGATTTCCTACTACTATCTACCTTATTTTTGTCCATTATTCCACATTATCATACAATTCTTATGTTTATTCTCTCCGAATATGCAAGGTACATCACAAGGAGGGAAATATCTAGAAACTAGAATTCTGGACCGCAAAACCTAGAAAAAGGCAGAAAAAACACCAGTCTCAGAATGACCTGCAAATTTACGGAGAATATTTTTGGAATATTTAAGAATTTCTTGAGCAACAATATACCGGAGAGGGGCTGCCAGCAGGCCACAAGCCAACAGGTCGCGCCCGCTGGGGGTGTGGCCAGATGGCTTGTGGGCCCCCTGCTGGCCCTCCGATGCCCCTCTTCTCCTATATGGTGTGTTTTACCCTAGAAAAAATCATAAGCAACCTTTCGGGACGAAGCGCCGCCATCTCGAGGCGGAAACCTGGGCAGAGGACCTTTTGCACTCTGGCAGTCAGATTCCGTCGGGGAAATCCCTCTCCTGGAGGGGGAGATCGAAGCCATCGTCATCACCAACACTTCCTCCTTCGTGGAAGGACCAATCTTCATCAACCTATTCATCAGCACCATCTCATCTCCAACCCTAGTTCATCTCTTGTATTCAATCTTTGTCACAAAACCTTAGATTGGTACCTGTGGGTTACTAGTTGTGTTTATTACATCTCATAGTTGATGCTTGTTGGATTACTTGGTGAAGATATTATGTTCATATCCTTAATTATCATTATTACTCCTCTGATCTTGAACATGTTGATGATGTGTGAGTAGTTACTATTGTTCCTGAGGACATGGGAGAAGTCTTGTTATAAGTAATCTTGTGAAGTTGGTATGCGTTCGATATTTTGATGATATGTATGTTGTTACTTCTCTTAGTGGTGTCATGTGAACGTCGATTACATGACACTTCACCATGTTATGGGCTTCAGGGAAGTCATTGTGGAGTAACAAGTAGATGATGGGTAGAGAGAGTGACAGAAGCTTAAACCCCAGTTTATGCGTTACTTCATAAGGGGCTGATTTGGATCCGCATGTTTCATGCTATGGTTAGATTTACCTTATTTCTTCTTTCGTAGTTGTGGATGCTTGTGAGAGGGGTTAATCATAAGTAGGTTGTTAGGTCAAGTAAGAACAGCACCTTAGCACCGGTCCACCCACATATCAAATTATCAAAGTAGCGAACGTGAATCAACTCAACATGATGAAGATGACTAGACAGAAATTCCCATGTGTCCTCGGGAGCACTTGCTTAATATAAGAGTACTTTCAGGCCTGTCCTTTGCTACAAAAAGGATTGGGCTACCGTTCTGAACCATTGTTACTATTGTTACTTGTCACTTGTTATGAATTATCTTGCTACAAAACTATCTACCACTGTTACTCACAGCACTTGCAGAGAATACCTTGCTGAAAACTGCTTATCATTTCCTTCTGCTCCACGTTGGGTTCGACACTCTTACTTATTGAAAGGACTACGATTGATCCCCTATACTTGTGGGTCATCAAGACTCTTTTCTGGCACCGTTGCCCGGGAGTGAAGCGCCTTGGTAAGTGGAAACTGGTAAGGAACATTTTCTATACATGATGAAATTAACTGTTGCTTGTCACTATGAGCAGTCACCCTTTGAGTGGCTTGTTCGGGGCATCTTCGCCCCGAATGGAAGATGAGGAAATTGTTCCTCCACCTACTGCACCTACTAAAAATATTTATTATGAGATTCCTTCTGGTATGCTTGAAAAACTATTGTCTGATCCTTATGACGGTACGACTCATCCTGATTTCCATTTGATATTCGTCGATGTGGTTTGTGGATTATCTCAGCTTGCAGGTTTGTCTAGGGACGAAGTTAAGAAGAAAGTTTTCGCTTTATCTTTGGAGGGAAAAGCATTAATGTGGTATAGGCTATTGGATAATATTAAATCATGGGATTGGAATCGCTTGAAGCTGGAATTTCATCAGAAGGTTTACCCAATGCATCTAGTTCACGGTGATCGTAATTATATATATATATATACATATATATATATATATAACCTTTGGCCTCGCAAGGGATAAAGCATCGCTCAAGCTTGGGGGAGGCTTAAATCTATGATGCACACTTGCCCCAACCATGATCTTCCAAGAGAAATGATTATAAAAAAAAATTATGCTCGGCTTTCTCAAGATGATAAAAAATGATTGGATTCTTCTTCCTCGGGCTCATATATGAGTGAAACTATTGAATTCAAATGGGATCTTTTGGAAAGAATTAAACGCAACTCTGGTGATTGGGAGCTTGACAAAGGTAATGAGTCAGGTATAAAACTTAATTTTGAATGTGTTAAATCTTTTATGGAAGCCAACACCTTTCATGAGTTTAGCAACAAATATGGTATTGACTCTGAAATAGTAGCTACTTTCTGTGAATCATTTGCTACTCTTGTTGATCTTCCCGAAGAAAAGTGGTTTAAATATCATCCTCCCATCGAACCACCATTAGAGAAACCAATTAAAATTGAGAAAGAGGAGATAATTGTTAGTCATGTTGATCCTATTGTTCCCACTACTTACATTGAGAAACCTCCTTTTCCTGTTAGAATTCGGGAACATGCTAAAGTTACAATTGTGGTCAATAAAAGTCATGTCAGGACATCTAACCCTCCTGAACAAATAAAACTTGAACCTAAAGTTGCTATGATTAAGGACCTCTTAGTTGATAATATTGATGGTCAGGTTATCTACCTCTGTGATGAAGCTGCTAGAATCGCAAAACCTGTTAGAAACAAGCGAGAAGAGCTCGATAAGAATAAGCCAGTCGTAGGCATGCCTGTTGTCTCAGTTAAAATTGGAGGTCATTGTTATCATGGCTTGTGTGACTTAGGTGCTAGTGTCAATGCTATACCGTTTACCTTATATCAAGAAATTATGAATGACATAGCACCCGCTACAATTGAAAATATTGATGTTACTATTAAACTTGCAAACCGAGACACTATTTCGCCACTTGGGATTGTTAGAGATGTTGAAGTTTTATGTGGAAAGGTCAAGTACCCCGCTGATTTCTTAGTTCTTGGTTCAAAACAAGATAACTTTCGTCCCATTATATTCGGTAGGCCTTTCTTGAACACTATTAATGCTGAAATCAATTGTGGTACTGAAAAGGTTAAAATAAGATTTGGTGATGTGTCTCTTGAATTTCATTTCTCCAAGTTTACTAAGCAAATGCATGAGAAGGAATTACCTGGTAAAGATGAAATGATTGGTCTTGCTTCTATTGTCGTACCTCCTATTGATCCTCTAGAACAATATTTGTTAGACCATGAGAATGATATGCAAATTAATGAACGGAAGGAAATAGATAGGATTCTCCTCGAACAAACACCTATTCTCAAACACAACTTACCAGTTGATATTTTAGGGGATCCTCCTCCACCTAAAGGAGATCTCGTGTTTGAATTAAAGACTTTACTTGATACTTTGAAATATGCTTATCTTGATGAAAAGAAGATATATCCTGTTATTATCAGTGCTAACCTTTCAGAGCATGAAGAAAGAAGATTACATAAAAGTCTGGGGAAGCACAAGTGTGCTATTGGATATACTCTCGATGATCTAAAGGGCATAAGCCCCACTCTATGCCAGCACAAGATTAATATGGAACCAGACGCTAAACCTGTTGTTGATCACCAACGCCGCTTAAATCCTAAGATGAAGGAAGTGAGATGTGAAGAAACTAGTCTTGTCTTGAATTGGGAGAAGTGCCACTTTATGGTTAATGAAGGCATAGTACTTGGGCATAAAATTTTTGAACGAGGCAATTAGGTAGACAAGGCTAAAGTTGATGCGATAGAGAAAATGCCATGCCCGAAAGATATCAAAGAAAAAAATTCTTTTATGACCTACAATATTAATTTTGGGATGACCCACATCTTTACAAAGAGGGAGTAGACGGTATTATTAGACGATGTGTACCTGAGCATGAACAGGAACACATTCTTCGGAAATGTCATTCCGAAGGTTATGGAGGACACCAGGCCGGTGACCGAACTGCACACAAGGTATTACAATCTGGTTTTTATTGGCCTACTCTTTTCAAAGATGCTCGTAAGTATGTCCTTTCATGCAATGAATGCCAGAGAGTTTGCAACATCGGTGAGCGTCAGGAAATGCCTATGAACTATTCACTTGCTATTGAACCATTTGATGTCTGGGGCTTTGACTTTATGGGACCTTTTCCTTCCTCGAATGGGTACACTCATATTCTAGTTGTTGTTGATTACGTTCCTAAATGGGTAGAAGCTATTCCAACTAGTAGCGCTGATCATAACACCTCTATTAAAATGTATAAAGATATTGTTTTCCCGAGGTTTGGAGTTCCTAGATATTTAACGACTGATGGTGGTTCACATTTTATTCATGGTGCTTTCCGTAAACTTCTAGCTAAATATGATATCAACCATAGGATTGCATCGCCTTATCATCCCAGTCTAGTGGTCAAGTTGAATTGAGTAATCGAGAAATAAAATTAATATTGCAAAAGACCGTTAATAGATCTAGGAAGAATTGGTCTAAGAAACTACATGATGCACTTTTGGCTTATAGAACTTCTTCTAAGAATCCTATGGGTATGTCTTCGTACAAAATGGTCTATGGGAAAGCTTGTCATTTACCTCTTGAGTTAGAAAACAAAGCTTATTGGGCAATTAAAGAACTTAACTATGATTTTAAACTTGCCGGTGAGAAGGGATTATTTGACATTAGCTCACTTGATGAATGGAGAACACAAGCCTATGAAAATGCTAAGTTATTTAAATAAAAGGTTAAAAGATGGCATGACAAAAGGATTCAAAAATGAGAATTCAATGTAGGAGACTTAGTACTTTTATACAATTCTCGTTTCAGATTTTTTGCAGGAAAACTCCTCTCCAAATGGGAAGGCCCATACGTTGTTGAGAAGGTTTATCGCTCCGGTGCTATAAAAATCAGCAACTTCGAAGGCAAGAACCCGAGAGTGGTGAATGGGCAAAGAATTAAGCAATATATTTCAGGTGCCCCCATTAATGAAGAAACAAATGTCATCCAAGTCATCACACCGGAAGAACACATCAAGGAAGTCTTCCGGAACACTCCAGAAACCTGAAAAAGGGGTAGGTATGTGGTACGGTAAGTAAACTGACTCCAAAAATCCCATAAAAATAATTTCTGTCGTTTTTGGTATTTTAGAAAAATTACAAAAATAAAACGGAGTCGGAAGGACCCACGAGGGAGGCACAAGCCAACAGGCCGCGCCCCCCTGGGGGCGCGGCTAGATGGCTTGTGGGTCCCTCGTGTGTCCTCCGGACTGCGATTTCTTCTGGAACACGTATTCTGACCTAGGAAAAATCATTATATATACTCCCGGATGTTTTGACCATCGCATCGCGAGATTTTCCTCTGTTCTTGTTTTGGGCTGTTTTTCTGATAGATCTAGATCGCTATGACTTCCCCTTCGCCAACCAAGGACAAGTTCTTCGAGAAGGTCATCAATCCCTACCTGCCGGAGGTGATGAAGCACCCACAAGCTATTGAGATGCGTGAGGGGGTGCTCACCATCCGGGACGTTCAAGGCCCCAAGAAGGAGGGAAGCGAGAAGGCCAGGCTTGCACAAGTGGAGCAGGAAATCTTCAAGTGTCATGGGATGGTTGAACGTGGCTTGAGTGCTAGTCACTCTATGATCACGGACTTCATCCATGAAAACAAGATGGACACCAAAAGCGTTGGGGAGGCTCTCTCCAAGCTTCAAGATCGGATTGAACACCTCTAGGATCAACTCTATCAACTCCAACTCCAAAACCGTGAGTATGAATCCAGGTTTAAAGGGATGAGCCTAGCTGCTGATTTCAGGATCCCGGAGACCATGGTTTCTTTCCATGATGGGGATCCTATGCGTTGGAAGATGGAAGCTTTCCGCACATCACCACCATCTCCGAAGAACACTTGAGTACATGGGTATGGGCACAACCCCTAGCTTGTTCCAAGCTTAGGGGAGGTGCCCTGGTATCATATCACCATCACTTTTTCACCACCATCTTTTATTTTAGTTTGATCCTTAGCTATTTAGTGGTTTAAGAGAAATAAAGTTTCAGATTTGGTTTGCTTAGAATTTTGCTTTGAGATCTACCTATCCTTGTAATCGAGTGTGAGAGTTATATAATAAAGTTAGTTGAGATCGTGTGTCCCTTCTTCACTTGCACCCATCATCTTAGCAAGGCAATAAAAGTAATAGAAAAGAAAAATCATATGCCTATCTCTTGCGAAGTAATGACTTCACATAGAAAAGGAGGTATGAGCAATAAGAAGTGTTGGAAACCAACAAACATAATGTTAGTAATTGATATGATCTATGCAAAAGTGTGGTAGAGAAGAGGATATTTACATATAAATATACTATCATGAACATCTTCTATGATTGTGAGCTTCCATCAAAATATTAGATAATGATCAAGTGTTGAAGTGGGACATGGAAGACAACATAATGATCATGTTTGTTTACATTTGCATAGAAGTTATATGGTATTGAATCCTTTAACATGTGATGCTTGCTTAGGACCTTTTGCTAGCCCAAAGATTCGCACTAAGTACAGATAATACTTGTGCATCCATAACCATTAAACCCAGTTTCTTGCCATGAGAGTCGACCATACCTACCTATAGATTGAATAAGATCCTTCAAGTAAGTTGTCATGGTTGCACAAGGCAATAAAAATTGCCTCTAATCATGTAATATCTTTTATTGTAAGGGAAAGTAAGCTTTGTACGATCTTGTGATGGTGAAGTAATAAAAGCGACAGAATGCATAATAAAGTTTGCTATCATAAGGGGCAATATGAAGTGATGTTCCTTTATGTTAAGAGATTAAACATATCAAACAAATAAAAGCTCATGACAACCTTTGCTTCCCTCTGTGAAGGGCCTATATTTTACATTCTTACAAGTTTTATTTTCATGCAAGAGTCAATAATATTTCCATTGTTCTTATTCTCCAAACTATTTAGTGGCAAGCATTATATGATGAGGAAAGATTCAAACAAATATACCCAGCTGAATGTAAATGATCATGTTCCATTATTGTTGACATTATCTTGAGGTAAAAAAAGTTGGGTGGCAAGAACATTAAAGTCCCCATCTTCCTATGTGTCCCGCGGAGTCACTTGTTCCAAGAATATGCAATGTATGTTAGCAATCGTAGAAGATTACATCATAGTTGAATATGTGAACTTGCTAGAAATATAAGCTCTTACATAGACTCTTATCTCGATTGCAAAAGCTATGATCATCTCAAGGACTAATTGCATTGCTTGTTGGTTCTCAATAAAGATTTTGCCCTATATTTCTTCAGTTGTGAATAGATTGTTACTTGTTCATGGGAGGTTATATGATTGAAGACTTGCTGCTATGATGATATTCATGATGCTCTCATGTTCGTATTCTTTTTTTTATCGACACCTCTCTCTCACATTATGTGGTCATTATTTTAGAGTTGGGCTTTCGCTTGAGGACAAGCGAGGTCTAAGCTTGGGGGAGTTGATATGTGATACATCTCCATCGTATCTATAATTTTTGATTGTTTCATGCCAATATTATACAACTTTCATATATTTTTGGCAACATTTTACATGATTTATTGGACTAACATATTGATCTAGTGCCCAGTGCCAGTTCCTGTTTGTTGCATGTTTTTTGTTTCGCAGAATATCCATATCAAACCAATTCCAAACGTGATAAAAATTTACAAATATTTTTTTTGGAATATTTGTGAATTTTGAGAAGTGGAATCAACGCAAACGGAGGCCCACAGCCCCCATGATACATCAGGGCATGCCCCAGGGGCCCAAACGCGTGGTGGCGTCTTGTGCCCATCTCGTAAGTTGGTTGGAATTCTCCTTCGGGCGCAAGGAAGATAATTTTCAGACAAAAATCCCCTGAAAATTTCAACCCGACCGAAGTTACGGATCTCTGGTAATATAAGAAACGGTTTTCGGCCAGAAAACAGGAACGCGAAACAGAAGAGAACAGAGAGGGAGATCCAATCTCGGAGGGGATCCTGCCCCTCTGCCGCCATGGCGGCCATGGACCAGAGGGGGAACTCTCCTCCCATCTAGGGGGAGGACAAGGAAGAAGAAGAAGGAGGGGGGCTCTCTCCCCCACTCTCCCGGTGGCGCCGGAACGCCGCCGGGGCAATCATCGTGACAGCGATCTACACCAACAAATTCGCCGCCGTCAACACCAACTCTCTCCCCCTCTATGTAGTGCTGTAACACCTCTCTTCCCCGCTGTAATCTCTACTTAAACATGGTGCTCAACTCCATATACTATTTCCCAATGATATGTGGCTATCCTATGATGTTTGAGTTGATCCGCTTTGTCCTATGGGCTAATTGATGATCGTGGTTGGTATGAGTGTATATTTTCTTATGGTGCTGTCCTACGGTGCCCTCCATCTCGCGCAAACGTGAGGGATCCTCGCTGTAGGGTGTTGCAATGTCTTCATGATTTGCCTATGGTGGGTGGCGTGAGTGACAGAATACACAGACCCGAGTAGGTGGGTTGTTGCATATGGGAGTAAAGAGGACTTGATACTTAATGCTATGGTTGGGTTTTACCTTAATGATCTTTGGTAGTTGCGGATGCTTGCTAGAGTTCCAATCATAAGTGCATATGATGCAAGTACTGAAAGTATGTTAGCTCATGCATCTCCCTCATATAAAATTGCAAGAATGATTACCGGTCTAGTTATCAATTGCCTAGGGACAAATAACCTTCTTGTTTGACAAAAGCTTTCTACTAAACAACTAACTTCTATTATCTTGCAATTTACTCGTAGTTTTATTCCCACTAAGTACTTCTAGTTTTATTCGTGCAAACTATCCTATCACCTAGAAAATAGTTTCATACTTGTTCTAGGTAAAGCAAACGTTAAAGTATGCGTAGAGTTGTATCGGTGGTCGATAGAACTTGAGGGAATATTTGTTCTACCTTTAGCTCCTCGTTGGGTTCGACACTCTTATTATCAAAAACGCTACAAACGATCCCCTACACTTGTGGGTTATCAATACGTCCATTCTGCATCATGATTTCCTACTACTATCTACCTTATTTTTGTCCATTATTCCACATTATCATACAATTCTTATGTTTACTCTCTCTGAATATGCAAGGTACTTCACAAGGAGGGAAATATCTGGAAACTGGAATTCTGGACTGGAAAACCGAGAAAAAGGCAGAAAAATCACCAGTCTCATAATGACCTGAAAATTTATGAAGCATATTTTTGGAATATTTAAGAATTTCTGGAGCAAAAACATACCGGAGAGGGGCTTCCAGCAAGCCACAAGCCAACAGGCCCCGCCCCCCTAGGGGCGCGGCTAGATGGCTTGTGGGCCCCCTGCTGGCCCTCCGATGCCCCTCTTCTCCTATATGGTGTGTTTTACCCTAGAAAAAATCATAAGCAACCTTTCGGGATGAAGCGCCGCCGTCTCGAGGCAGAAACCTGGCTAGTGGCCCTTTTGCACTCCGGCAGTCAGATTCTGCCAGGGAAATCCCTCTCCGGGAGGGGGAGATCGAAGCCATCATCATCACCAATGCTTCCCCTTCGTGGGAGGACCAATCTTCATCAACCTCTTCACTAGCACCATCTCATCTCCAACCCTAGTTCATCTCTTGTATTCAATCTTTGTCCCAAAACCTCAGATCGGTACCTGTGGATTACTAGTTGTGTTGATTACATCTCGTAGTTGATGCTTGTTGGATTACTTGGTGGAAGAGATGATGTTGAGATCCTTAATTTGTTGGGGAACGTTGCATGTGAAACAAAAAAATTCCTACGCTTGACCAAGATCAATCAAGGAGATGAGCATCTACGAGAGGAGAGTTCGGATCCACATACCCTTGTAGATCGCTAAGCGGGAAGGATTAAGAAACACAATTGATGTAGTTGAACGTCTTCGCGATCCAAATCGCAATCCGTCCCACGATCCAATCATGATCTAGTGCCTAACGGTTGACACCTCCGTGTTCGGCACACGTACAGCTCGATGACGTTCTCCGCCTGCTTGATCCATCAAGCAAGGGCGGAGATGTAGATGAGTTCTTCAGCAGCACAACGGCGTGGTGGCGGTGGTGGTGGAGCTGATCCGGCAGGGCTTCGCCAAGCACTACCGAACCAATATAGAGGAGAAACGATCTATGAGGGAGGGAGAGGCTGCGCCATGGCTTAAGGTGTTGCAGCCCTCCCTCCCCTCACATATATATATGGGGAGAGGAGGAGAGGGCCGGCGCCCTAGGGTTCCCACCCCTAGGGGGCGGCGGCCTAGATGGGGTCGGCGGCCAAGGGGGCGCCTTGGCCCCCAAGGCAAGTGGTGCGGCCCCCCTCTCGGCCAACCCTAGCCCCTAGCCGCATGGGCCTTGGGTGGGAGGGGCGGCCAGCCCACTAGGGGCTGGTGCGCCTCCTCTCACAGCCCATGGGGTCCTCCGGGGCAGGTGGACCCCCCGGTGGACCCCCGGAACACTTCCGGCATCTCCGACATAAAACCGGTAGGTCCCGGAACTTTTCCGGAACTCGAATACCAACTTCCTATATATCAATCTTTACCTCCGGACCATTCCGGAACTCCTCATGATGTCCGGGATCTCATTTGGGACTCCGAACAACTTTCGGTCACCAACATATGAAAGGACATGGATGTCGCCTAGAGGGGGGGGTGAATAGGCTCTTTAAAATAATTACGGTTTAGGCTTGAACAAATGCGGAATAAAACTAACGTTTAATATGTCAAGCACAAAACCTAAAACAACTAGGCTCACCTATGTGCACCAACAACTTATGCTAAGAAAGATATATAACAAGAAACAATATGGCTATCACAAAGTATAGTGCACAAGTAAAGGGCTCGGGTAAGAGATAACCGAGGCACGTGGAGACGACGATGTATCCCGAAGTTCACACCCTTGCGGATGCTAATCTCCGTTCGGAGTGGTGTGGAGGCACAATTCTCCCCAAGAAGCCACTAGGGCCACCATAATCTCCTCACGCCCTCGCACAATGCAAGATGTTGTGATTCCACTAAGGGACCCTTGAAGGCGGTCACCGAACCCGTACAAATGGCAACCCTTGGGGGCGGTTACCGGTACCCGTACACTTTGGCAACCCTTGGGGGCGGTCACCGGTACCCGTACAAATTGCTCGGGGCAATCTCCACAACCTAATTGGAGACCCCGACGCTTGCCCAGAGCTTTACACCACAATGATTGAGCTCCGAGGCACCACCAACCGTCTAGGGTACCAAGGCACCCAAGAGGAACAAGCTCTAGGGTGCTCAAACACCCAAGAGTAATAAGCTTCTCAAACTTCACTTCCACGTATCACCGTGGAGAACTCAAACCTATGCACCAAAATGCAATGGCAAGGGCACATGGTGTGCCCAAGTCCTTCTCTCCCAAATCCCACCAAAGCAACTAATGCTAGGGAGGAAAATGAGAGGAAGAACAAAGAAGAACACAAAGAACTCCAAGATCTAGATCCAAGGGGTTCCCCTCACATAGAGGAGAAAGTGATTGGTGGAAATGTGGATCTAGATCTTCTCTCCCTTTTCCCTCAAGAACTAGCAAGAATCGTTGGAGGGATTGAGAGTTAGCAAGCTCTAAGAATGTCAACAATGGGGGGCAAACACGAGCTCAAGAGTTAGGGACCATTGAGGAAGAAGACCCCCTTAAATAGGTCCCCACAAATCTGCCCGTTATGTGCAGAATTGCATAGGGGCGGTACAACCGGTGGTGCGGGCGGTAGAACCGGGCTATCGAGATATAGCGGTACAACCGCCCAACCACCGGACCACAACAGAAAGATGCAAAGTCCCTAGCACTGGACCGGGCTATCGAGATATACGGTTCCACCAAGATGCAACATCTCGGCCCGAGCACTGGACCAGACAAAGTCCCTAGCGGTACAACCGCTTGGGACACCGGTAGTACCGGGCTATATAATATAGCGGTACAACCGGTCCAGGTCCGCCCAACAACCGGAGCTCAACAGAACCATGTCCGGTTGGAGCCCGGTGCTAGGCCGGTTCAACCGCCCAGAGCTGCCACCCTGGGTCACCCAGCTATGGGCGGTACAACCGCCTGGGGGCAGCGGTACAACCGCTGGGGACCTCTCAGTGATAGCACCTCCAGGGTATCACCTCTGGAGTGGTGGTCAAACCGGATGTCTGGAGCGAGTGGTGCATCAGGTCGGAACAATGGTGTAACCGTATCAAGAAAACGGGTAAGACCAGAACTGCCATAACCTCTGCAAATGAGCTCTGAATTGAGCAAACTCAAGCTCGTTGGATTCAGGACGACAAGAGCTATCCAACAGCTCTAAACATCATGGAAGATGCAAATGATATAGAGATGCCAATGATATAGAGATGTGAAACCTCTATGAATTAAGAACAGGCAAAAACTCCAACATCGAAAACATCATGGAAGATGCATATGGACTCCGTTTTCGATGAACTTGAGCTTGTCATGAAGCTGACCATAAGCTCAAGAAATCACATAGAGAAAAGCCAACCAAGAACCAAGAAAGATGATGATGCCAAGAATGCACTGGTTTGAGCTCTCAACAAACGATACGATCAAGCTACTCACTTGAGAGCCCCCCTTGATAGTACGGCTATCGATCCTATAACCCGGTCTCCCAACTACCACCATGAGACCGGTAAAATAGAAAACCCTATCAAGGTCAAACCGTTGCCTTGCGCATAGTCCACTTGAG
Source organism: Elymus sibiricus (assembly GCA_039707655.1). NCBI lineage: Eukaryota > Viridiplantae > Streptophyta > Magnoliopsida > Poales > Poaceae > Elymus > Elymus sibiricus. The sequence continues at coordinate 380,233,295 of CM077675.1, read as the reverse complement.
CTAGATGATGACAATCTTGTCCTTCTCAAGATGGACCACCTTTCTTGATTGCGCCGGCTCGATGAAGACTAGTAGATTGCTCCCCCATACTCCACTATGGGTGAGCCACTCTTTGGCACATCTTCACAAGTCCATTGTCACCACAATGGACGGCAAGCTTCAAGCCTGATCTCTCCGTGATGCTTCACTTGAACTTGCACACCGCAACCTTGATGACGATCACCACTTGATGTCATCTTCCATGGGTTGTATGGGATCTTCCTCTTGATGCAATCCCATGGAAATATACCTAACCCTACAAAGAACACTCACGTAGACCATGGGTTAGTACACAAAGCGTAATGGACAACCCTTACCATACCATGGGATCACTTGATCCCTCTCGGTGTATCTTGTACGCTTTGTGTGTTGATTGATGTCTACTACGCAACCTTCTTCTTGTAGACTCGTGTTGGGCCTCCAAGCGCAGCGTTTTGTAGGACAGTAGCAAATTTCCCTCAAGTGGATGACCTAAGGTTTATCAATCCATGGGAGGCGTAGGATGAAGATGGTCTCTCTCAAACAACCCTGCAACCAAATAACAAAGAGTCTCTTGTGTCCCCAACACACCCAATACAATGGTAAATTGTATAGGTGCACTAGTTCGGCGAAGAGATGGTGATACAAGTGTAATATGGATGGTAGATATAGGTTTTTGTAATCTGAAAATATAAAAACAGCAAGGTAACTAATGATAAAAGTGAGCACAAACGGTATTGCAATGCTTGGAAACAAGGCCTAGGGTTCATACTTTCACTAGTGCAAGTTCTCTCAACAATACTGACATAGTTGAATCATATGTAAATCCCTCACGTGCGACAAAGAGTTCACTCCAAAGTCACAAATAGCGGAGAACAAACAAAGAAATTATTGTAGGGTACGAAACCACCTTAAAGTTATCTTTTCCGATCAATCTTATGAGCTATCCCTATAAGTGTCACGGACAGCCCTAGAGTTCGTACTAAAATAACACCTTAAGATACACATCAACCAAAACCCTAATGTCACCTAGATACTCCAATGTCACCACGAGTACCCATGGGCTTGATTATACGATATGCATCACACAATTTCAGATTCATCAAGTTCAATCCAACACAAAGATCTTCAAAGAGTGCCCCAAAGTTTCTACCGGAGAGTCAAGACAAAAACATGTGCCAACCCCTATGCATAGATTCCCAAGGTCACGGAACGCGCAAGTTGATCACCAAAACATACATCAAGTGGATCAATAGAACATCCCATTGTCACCACGGATATCCCATCGCAAGACATACATCAAGTGTTCTCAAATCCTTTAAAGACTCAATCCGATAAGAAAACTTCAAAGGGAAAACTCAATTCATCACAAGAAGATAGAGAGGGGAAAACTCCATATGATTCATCTATATTAATAAAGCTCGCGGTACATCAAGATCGTGTCATCTCAAGAACACGAGAGAGAGAGATCAAACACATAGCTACTGGTACATACCCTCAGCCCCGAGGGAGAACTACTCCCTCCTCGTCATGGAGACCGCCGGGATGATGAAGATGGCCTCCGGTGATGGTTTCCCCCTCCGGCAGGGTGCCAGAACGGGCTCCCGATTGGTTTTTCGTCGCTACAGAGGCTTGCGGCGGCGGAACTCCCGATCTAGGTTTCTTTTCGGAGGTTTCTGTATTTATAAGAATATTTGGCGTTGGAATCACGTCAGGGGGGTGCTCGAGGAGTCCACAAGCCAGGGGGCGCGCCCTAGGGGGGGCGCCCCCCAGGCTTGTGACCTCCTCGGTCACTTCCTGGCCCAGCTCCGGTGCTTCGGGGGTCTCTTTTGGTCCATAAAAAATCACCGTAAATTTTCAGCCCATTCCGAGAACTTTTATTTGTGCACAAAAAACGACACCATGGTAGTTCTGCTGAAAACAGCGTCAGTCCGGGTTAGTTCTAATAAAATCATACCAAAATCATATAGAATTATTGTAAACATGGCATGAATAATTCATAAATTATAGATACGGTGGAGACGTATCATTGATCAACTTGGTTCACTCTTTGACTTAATCTTGATCAACCTTGTATTTTATCTTCTCTCTTCATAAAGATGATGTCTTGAAGGTAAACATGAATGCTCACACAATCTTCTTCTTCAAGACATGCTTGCAATAAGCTCAACTCCCACATGACCAATCTTTGGATAAAACCTTGAATACCACCTTGGTCACCATATAAACTCCTTGAAACCAATAGACGGACTTCAAGAAGTACCAACGGACAAATCCTTCGAATATAACTCAAGGCAACCATTAGTCCATAGGGATTGTCATCAATTACCAAAACCACACATGGATAAATGTGCTCTTACAACATATATAACTCAACAATACCTAATCGTCACCGAACTTTAAGTGTGCTGACCCTGCGGGTTCGAGAACTATGCAGACATGACCGAGACACCTCTACGTTCAATAACCAATAGCGGGACCTGGATGCCCATATTGGTTCCCACACGTTCTACGAAGATCTTTATCGGTCGAACCACGATGTCAAGGATTCAGTTAATCCCGTACTCCGTTCCCTTTGTTCATCGGCATGTTACTCGCCCGAGATTCGATCGTCGGTATCTCCATACCTAGTTCAATCTCGTTACAGGCAAGTCTATTTACTCGTTCCATAATACAAGATCATGTGGCTAACTCTTTAGTCACTTTGCTTGCAAGCTCAATATGATATTGTATTACCGAGTGGGCAGTGAGATACCTCCCCGTCACACGGAGTAACAAATCCCAGTCTAGATCCAAGCCAACCCAACAGACACCTTTATAGTCACCCAGTTACGTTGCGACGTTTGATACTGAAAGTACATGTAGTCCCCATGTGTGGTTTTGGTAATTAATGACAATCCTTATGGACTAATGTTTGCATCAAGTTATATATGAAGGTTTGTTCCATGGGTGATGCAAGAAGGAGATTGAATGGATTCGGAATGAATGCCATATACATATTGTTGTGCATCAAGATTGAGCTAAATGATTGAATCAAATATGATCAAGATGAAGTCCATGTGATGAACAAGATGTGGTCTATATGGACTTCATTGGAGGATCTCAAAGGTTGTCATGCTTAGGCTTATAGGTTGAGCCATGATGGATCAAGATCTTGAGAGAATGATTAAAGAGAAGAATTCTACATATGGCTTGAAAATAGGATCATGATGAGCTCATGTGTTGAGTCATGGATGATTATGTCTTGAAGCAAGTAATTCAAGTGAAGAATTCATTGTGCCTCTCAAGAGATTATGTTGGAGCAAGAAAAAGAGCAAGTGATGACCAATATGATATTCATGGAGAAACTTGGTATGATCATGGTGAATTGAGATATTGGTGATCTTGTCTTGAAGCAATGAAGAATAGTGAAGAGTTCTATATGGCCTTCAAGACATCAAGATTAATCATGGAGCAAAGATAAATGTTGACCAAGATGAAGATTGAAGATTGAATTCAAATATGGTCAACACACAAACGCAAATCATATACCACATGGGATCTTGTGGTATGATAAGAATTTGTCAATTGCGCTTTGTGTACTAACCCATTCTATGTGTTTTCTATATCTATGTGGGTTAGGTAATTCTCATGGACCTACATCAAGAGAAAGATTTCAAGTGCCCATGAGGGGATGACATCAAGTGATGATGATCATAGTTTACAAGGGCAAGTTCAAGATAGGCGTTCCGAAGAATTACATGCTTGAAGCTTGCAGATTATCATGTGAAGGTCGTGTGAAGATAGTTCACGAGAAAAGTCTTCCCATAGTATATGGGTGAGCTATTTGAAGTCTTCACCGAGTGATGTGATCAAGATTGCCTTTCCAACTTGAGCCAAGCATAAAAGTCAAGCATCAAGCTCAAGTGAAATGCTCATGTCAAAGGTATTAGTTCCTTTGGTTCTACATGTGTGGATCATGACTACAGAATCGTATATTGCTCAAGAACGAAGAAACAAGATAAATAGCTTAGGCTTTTCGGTTTGTTCTTGAGTATAGGGATCCCGCACTATTAAGAGGGGATCATCGGGGCTCGTGAAGGATTTGCTCAAAACTCATGGTTGCTTCATACTTCATTCTCTCTTTTATACACCTTTCTCACATTCATACACCCACAAAACATCCCTAGGCATTTCACCATGTGACCCACTTCTTATTGCCTAGGATGAACACCCCCTTGGTCTCTGTTATCTCGGATGTCCAACACCTGTCGGACGTCCGGTCACCCGGACGACCGATATTCTCCGGAAATCCGGTGTACCACCTGCTGAGCCAAAATGTCGGATTTCCGGTCTTCACCGGAAATCCGGTCTGTCCCCAACCGAACCAAATTGTCGGTCATCCGATACCTGTCGGTAGTCCGGTGCGTCGGTCGACTGGCATGCGCCGGTAATCAGGTACCCCTTCACAAAACCTAACTGTCGGATTTCCGGTAATTACCGGATGTCCGGTGCCTCCCAAGACACCGGATGTCCGGCATGTGCCGGACGTCCGACAAACCTATGTATTGCCGAAATCACTGCGTTCATCCGTTGGTTTACTTCAGCAGTCGGATGTCCGGTGATCCACCGGACGTCCGGTGCTTGGTTTGCCTCCGGACGTCCGGTAAGTGTCGGACGTCCGACGCCTGTGCAGCTTAAGTGGCTCCAATGGCCACTTATTGGGCGGCACTATAAATAACTCTCTCCCACCCCGTGAGAGAGTTGACCACTCCATTAAACTCGCCCCCAAGAACACAAGTGGCTCCCTCTCACTTCTCCTACACCAAATCTTAGATCCCGGAGAGATTTGTGAGAGTTCTTGAGAGAGATTGCAACCATTGATAGATCCACTCCCTCTCCCTCTTTTGACCAAAGGAATTCGTGATTTGAGCAAGTCTTGAGCATTTCCCCCTTGATCTTGTTACTCTTGGAGGTTGGAGACTCCTAGGCGGTAGGAGTGCTCCGGTGAGGAATCAACTTGTGATTTGTCCCCCGGAAAGTTTGTGAAGGTTTGGAGGCCGCCTCAAGGTCTACCACTAGTGGTTGGGAATCGCCTTCGTGGTGATATCTCAAGGAGAATAGGGTGAGCCTTCGTGGCGTTGGTGTGCCTTCGTGGTAACATCCACCTCTCTAACGGTGACTAGCTTCCCTCCAAGGAAGTGAACATCGGGATACATCCTCGTCTCCGTGACTTTGGTTATCCCTAACCCTAACTCCTTACTTGTGGTTTACTTTGGTCACTTGACCGTGCATTCACTATATCTTGTTGTCCTCATTATATTGTGTTGGCCATCCACCTCTCATTATATTGTGTTTGTGTAACTTACTTGTGCTTGTTAGTATCCTTGTTGTCCTCATTATATTGTGTTGGTTACCATATCATAGAGATTATTTAGGCCAACACTTTATAGTCCGCAATTCATACTTCCTACTATTGTCCTATCTTGTGCTTAGTGTGAATTGCTAGCTTGTAACATTCATTTCCATATCTTGTGACATAACTTGTGTAAGCTTGTAGTGCTTACTTGAGTTTGCTTGTATCATTCAATTCCATATATTGTGATACAATTTGTGTAAGCTTGTATTGCTTACTTGTGGTTGTGTGTATTATTCATTCCCATATCTCATGATATACATTGAGTAAGTTTGTGTGACTTACTTGTGCTTACTCATATCCTCGTTGTTCTCATCTTGTTTATCCTAAGTTGTTGGTGCACTTAGTGAGCCTAGTATATTTAGGATTTGTGCTTGAAAAGTATCCGCTTAGTTTATTTCCGCATTAGGATATAACCAAATCCGTAAAAGATTTTAAAACGCCTATTCACCCCCCCTCTAGGCGACATCGTGGTCCTTTCAGATACACACAAGGTATTCCTTTGGTGTCAGTGAGTTGCATGATCTCATGGTCATAGGAACAGATACTTGACATGCATAAAACAATAGCAATAAACATGACACGATCATATGCTACGTTCATAGTTTGGGCCTTGTCCATCACATCATTCTCCCAATGATGTGATCCTGTTATCAAATGACAACTCATGTTTATGGCCAAGAAACCTTGACCATCTTTGATCAACAAGCTAGTCCTGTAGAGGCTCATTAGGGACACAGTGTTGTCTATGTATCCACACATGTATTTTAGTTTCCAATCAATACAGTTCTAGCATGGATAATAAACAATTATCATGAACAAGGAAATATGATAATAACCAATTTATTATTGCCTCTAGGGCATATTTCCAACAGTCTCCTACTTGCACTAGAGACAAAAATCTAGCTCACATCACTATGTGATTTACATTGTAATGAATCTAACACCCATACAGTTCTGGTGTTCATCATGTTTTACTCGTGGAAGAGGCTTTGTCAACGGGTCTGGGACATTCAGATCCGTGTGCACTTTGCAAATATTTATGTCCTCCTCCTTGATGTAACCGCGAATGGAATTGAAGCGTCGCTTTATGTGCCCGGTCCTCTTGTAAAACCTTGGTTCCTTGTCTAGAGCAATGGCACCAGTGTTGTCACAGAACAGAGTCATTGGGTCCAGTGCACTGGGCACAACTCCAAGATCTATCATGAACTGCTTCATCCAGACACCTTCCTTTGCCGCCTCCGAGGCAGCTATGTACTCTGCTTCGCATGTAGAATCAGCTACCACTGGTGCAGCGACGTGCGATACAAATGGTTTTTAACCCCTTTTTGCGACGTAGTTGTAAACCGTCGCCTTGCATGTGTGGGCGATAGGGGGTCCATCCCACACGACACGGAAAACCCGTCGGCGATGATGACCAACTGTCGGTGTACTAAAGTTTGGGTCTTTAGTACCCCATACTTGTGCACGGACGGTTGTAGCCACACCAGCGGCAAGGCCCGCCGGGGGACAGCTGAATGCAAGTGCAAGAATGTCAAGAAAGCATTCAAGTCAATAATCAGAAGACAGAAGACCAAAGGCTGGGATCCCGGCAAGATTCTTGCCGAGATGGCATGCGAAGCCCCGGTAAGATTCGCACCCGGCAAGACCTCACCACTCTGTCACCGCTCCAGCGCAGCGACCAGCCTGTCATTTAGGTTTTGTCCTCCTGGGTGCGTGTCAAGACGCTAACGGCGGATGGGGTTAAGCGGTGCTGATGGGACGGGCTCTTTTTTCGTCCCCAAGAAAGTTAGGGACACCTAAACGGAGCATTTAATGCATTTGTCCTAAGACGTCAGTGAACGCTGTAGCAACTTTGAACCTCTTGTATGTACCGTGGGCCACTGTTGGTGACCCCTTCGACATATAAAAGGAGGCCCAAGGCGTAGCTACAGAAGAAGGACCTTCTGGCCCAGATAGCATGTGTAGAGGCTGTGTACTGTTCATCACATAGCGCTCCTGGAGCCAGAGTTCAAAGACTCACAATACACTAAAGCAGGAGTAGGGTTTTACACTTCTCAGCGGCCCGAACCTGGGTAAAAATCCCTTGCGTTGATCGTTGGATCTGCTCTTTGTGCATGCCCTTTTCCCTGCCGAACCATAAAAGGGATCCACGCGGTCCCATAGGTGTCATACGCCGACATCTTTGGCACGCCACAGAGCCTCTCCCACTCATCTGCGAACCTGATCTAGCGATCAGCGCGCCAGTTTCTTCATCATCATCATCACCATGGCTCCCAAGAAGAAGGGTTTTACGGCGGTTGATCCATCCGCGTCCGGTATGCCTGTAGCTACACGGACGGGCGACGGTGTGGATGCATGCGGAGGAGGCAGAGGTCCTGAGCTTCCACGACGTTCTGGTGATCAAAGCCAAGCGAGCGGCGTCGTTCGCAGCGGCAACGGCAATCCACGCACCGCTAGATCTAAGGACGGAGCTGTGCTGCCTACGGGCGGTGTAGTGAACTCCAAGGACGGAAGGGCGCCTTCTAAGACACCCACGCCGGCGCATGCGCCGCGGCCTTTTCAAGTCGCATGCGATGAACAGCGCCGCGACGTTGGTGGTTCTAAGCGTCCCCTTGGAAAGACTCCGGAGCATCACTCTCAAGATGTGCGGGGCCAACATGGACGCCGAAATGCTGGTGGAAGCGGCGCGCGGTCGCGGGACCGTGATGGAGCTCCTTCTAACATGGTTAGGAGTCAGAGCACCTCACGTTCCTCGCACCTTTTGCCGCCGGCTACACCAGCAGAAGCGTTGGCGCGAGCACAGTTGCTCTTGGATTTTTCTCCTGCTGCGGAGAAGCTCGAAGAATGAAGAGCTGCTATTCAGAGCCTCGTCGGCCTCGCTAATAGAGATGGGCCGCAGCGGGCGGAGCCTTTACGGCGGCAGTCCATCAAGCCGGCGCGCGCCGATGGCGAAAAGTCTGGAGGTGGTACGACCACGATGCACTCTCCTCCACGGCGGCAACAGCGGTCGCTGGCTCGACGGATCGGCGCATGTGATGACGATTCAACGGCGTCGTCTGACCCGCGAACTCGCCGCGATCAACGTCAAGTTCTCCGGGAACAAAGCAAAGAAGACGCTCGGACTACCATCGAGCGGCGGCGGGAAGCGCGCCATCAATCCGATAGGCGCGTAGGACCCACTGTAGACAAGCCTGCGCCAGGGTATTATGATGACCTACCTTATGAGGTGGGTTGTCCAGCTTTTACCCGTGAGCTGCGGCGAGTCCAGTGGCCCAATTCCCGAACGTTTAAACTGGAGGTCCCGGAGAAGTACGACGGCAAGACTCACCCGTCAGAGTTCTTGAGCGTCTACACCATTGCGGTGCAGGCTGACGGGGCTCGCGACGACAAGATACTCGCCAACTACTTCCCGTTGGTACTTAAGCCCAATGTTAGGACGTGGTTCATGCATCTACCGGAAAATTCCATTTCTTCCTGGGCAGATCTGTGTCATGAGTTTGTTGGCGCCTTTACCGGAGGTCACCAAGCTCCTGGCCAGGAAAGTGATTTGCATCTCATCCCCCAGAAAGAGGGTGAAACCTTGCGCAAGTATATACAGAGATTCAGCCGTATACAGCACAACATCCCAGACGTTCATCCTGCCGCTGTTGTCAGCGCGTTCCATCAGAACGTGTGCAACCGCAAGATGCGCGAAGAGCTGGCGATGAACAAAGTCAGGGATGTTGCCGAGCTCTATGCTTTGGCTGATAAATGTGCTCGAGCTGAAGAAGGGAGGAGATTCCCCGGCGAAGATGCTGGCGCGGGAATCGACTCTGAAGACGAAGACGCCGCCGCCCCGGCAAAGAAAGGCTGACGGCGTAACAGGAAACGCAAGGGCAAGGCCGTGCTTGCTGTTGAGGAATCCGGCAACCTCGACACCGCCAAGAAGATCAAGGTTGACGGCCCCGGCAAGGAGGTTGCCGGGTGCGCCTCGTGTCAGGCCTTGGCGGCTGCCGACAAGCCGGAGGGCTCTGACAAGCAGTACTGCAAGATCCATCGCACCAAGGGCCATGATCTCCAAAACTGTCAGCAAGTTGAGCAGCTTGTCGAGAAGCAGAAAGCTGAGTATGAAAGGCGAGATAAGGAGAAGGCCCAGGATGGTGCAGAGGGGTCCGGCAAGAAACGTGGTGGCCGAGGAGGTTGCCGCGGCAAGGCCAAGCAACAGAAGGAGAGGCCCGCTCAAGGCCGCGACAAGGAAGAGGGGGGTGACGATGACAACGAGGAGGACGACGAGTCCAGCGAGCACGAATTTCAAAAAGCTACAGAAGTCATGTGCATTGACGGGGGCGCCTCGTTGCATTCTTCCCACCGCCAACTTAAACAGTGGGCGCGCGAGGTTAACGCGACAGAGCCATCTGTCGATGCCCGGAAACCATTGAAGTGGTCCAACACACCTATCATTTTTGACGCTGAGGATCACCCTGATCGCACAACTGCGGTCGGGTGTCTGCCATTGTTGGTTTCACCAACGATTCGCAACCTCAAAGTGACGAAAATGTTAGTTGACGATGGGGCCGGTTTGAACTTGATCTCACCTAATGTGATCAAAAGGTTGCAAATTCCTGATGAAGATCTCGAGGAAACGGGCACATTTCAGGGGATCAATCCAGGAAGGAGCCAGCCGAAGGGTAAGATCACACTTCCAGTAACATTTGGTAGTGACCTGAACTACAGAACAGACAAGATTGTTTTTGACGTCGCCAAGATTCCATTGCCATATAATGGGATCCTTGGCCGTCCAGCGCTGGCCAAGTTCATGGCGGCATCGCACTACGCTTATAATACATTGAAGATGCCCGGGCCGATGAGCGTCATCACTGTCAACTCCGACAAGAAGGATGCGCTTATCTGCACCGACCAACTTTACCGGGAGGCAGTTGCAGCACCTGCCGCCAAGGCACTTGCTCCTGCCGCTGAAGCTCCCGGAGGGAAGAAGACCGGCAAGACCTCTAGCACACACTCCGGCAAACGCACCTCCTCGGAGTGTTGCGCTCCTGTTGAGGATGTGCCAGAGAGCTCCACCGGCAAGAGCAAGAAATCCAAGGCAGCTCCACCAGAAACTAAGAAGGTGCCCGTCAAGGAGGATGGTACGGGAGGAACTTTCACCATAAGTTCCACCCTCGATGACAAATAGGAAAGCGCGCTCATTACCTTCCTGCCGGCGAATGTCGATGTGTTTGCATGGCAACCATCTGATATCCCCGGTGTTCCCAGGGAGGTGGTTGAGCACCATCTTGCTGTCTGTCCTCATGCACGGCCCGTCAAGTAGAAAGTTAGGAAGCAAGCCTTGGAGCGGGAAGAATTTATTGCCGAGGAAATCAGGAAGTTGGAAGCGGCTGGTTTGGTTAGAGGAGTGCTCCATCCAACATGGTTGGCCAATCTAGTTCTAGTGCGCAAGGCGAATGGAAAATGGAGGCTGTGTATTGATTATACAGATATCAATAAAGCCTGTCCAAAAGATCCTTTTCCCTTGCCGCGCATCGACCAGATTGTGGACTCCACTGCCGGCTATGATTTGCTATCATTTCTTGACGCTTATTCAGGGTATCATCAGATTTTCATGGCTAAGGAAGACGAAGAGAAAACCGCATTTATCACCCCGTGTGGTACGTATTGCTTCTTACGTATGCCTTTCGGGTTGAAAAGTGCTAGTTCAACGTTTGCAAGAGCGGTTCAGATCGGTTTTGAGCCCCAGCTACATAGAAATATGGAAGCTTATATGGATGACATTGTGGTTAATACCAAGGACAAAGCAACGCTCATACAAGATCTAGAAGAGACGTTTGCGAACCTGCGCAAGATCAATTTGAAGCTCAATCTTGAGAAGTGTGTGTTTGGCATTCCGTCCGGCAAGCTTCTCGGATTCTTTGTGTCTCAGCGTGGGATCGAGGCAAATCCCGACAAGATCAAGGCAATTGAGCAGATTGAAGCGCCAAGATGTGTCAAAGATGTGCGTCGTCTTGCCGGTTGCGTTGCTGCTCTGAGTAGGTTCATCTCCAAATCTGCTGAGCGCGCCCTGCCCTTTTTCAAAATCTTGAAGAAGGCAGGTCCAATGAAGTGGACTCCGGAAGCGGAGGCAGCGCTGCAGGATTTGAAGAGGTACCTCTCCTCTCTGCCGACACTAGTCGCACCTAAACCACAAGAGCCGTTGTTGCTATACCTGGCGGCAACGAATCAAGTGGTTAGTGCTGCATTAGTGGCGCAGAGAGAAGTCGACGAAGAAGCAGCGACGGAGGCAGGACCGTCAAGCAACGAGCCAGGATTTTCTCCGGCAGAGTCTGGTGCCGACAAGGCAGAATCTGCGCAGTCAAATTAAGCGACACAGAGGAAGAAGATGGTGTAGCGCCCAGTTTATTTTGTCAACTCCCTTTTGCGGGGGGCTAGGTCAACATACTCTGGCATGCAAAAATTGCTCTTCGGCCTCCTTATGGCCTAAAGGAAGCTGCGCCATTATTTTCAGGCACATGAGATCACCGTCGTCACTCGCTTTCCGTTGCAACGGATTTTACAAAATCCAGATGCGACCGGCAGGATTATGGAGTGGGCGTTGGAACTGTCAAGCTTTGGTCTCAAATTTGAAAGCACTTCAACTATTCAGAGCAGAGCCTTGGCGGAGTTCATTGCAGAATGGACCCCAACGCCGGACGAAGAAATTCAAGAAACAACCCTCCCCGGCAAGGAAACGAGTCGAGAATGGATTATGTATTTTGATGGGGCTTTCTCGCTGCAAGGCGCCGGTGCTGGCGTGCTGCTTGTCGCACCCACCGGAGAGCACCTCAAATATGTAATTCAAATGCACTTTCCCCGAGAGAGGTCGACAAACAACACTGCGGAATATGAAGGGCTGCTTGCCGGTCTCAGGATCGCGGCAGACCTTGGAATTAAGAAGCTCATCGTCAGAGGTGATTCGCAGCTTGTCGTCAAGCAAATCAACAAAGATTATCAGAGCCCGTTGATGGAAGCTTACGTAGATGAAGTGAGGAAGTTGGAGGAGCGCTTTGATGGTCTGCAAACAAAGCATGTTCCTCGTGCAGAGAACAGCATTGCCGACGACCTCTCAAAACGTGCTGCCCTCAAGTTACCTGTGGAACCAGGGACTTTTGTGCTTCAATTGACTCAGCCATCCGTAGCACCATCAGCGAAGCAAGATAAGAGAACGAAGTTGAATTCCGGCCAGTACTTTCCCGCAGAGCTCCCAGAAGCTGCCGGCAAAAACCTTGCCGGCAAGGAAGTTGCCGGGAACAACGCTAAGCCTGTCGGGGGGCAACAGGCTCCTGCAGGGCCTCGAGCCCTTGCCGTAGAGACAAACGCTCCCACGGCAGAAGACATGCCTTTAGTCCTTGCTGTCGAGCCTCGGGCTCCAGCATGGGCACAACACATTGTTCAGTTCCTTCAAACAGGAGAACTCTCCGAAGAATAGGAAGAAGCGGAGAAAGTAGCCCGTCAGTCTAATATGTACCAGTTTGTGGACAATGTCCTGTACAGAAAGAGACCGAACGGTGTGAAATTGAAGTGCATTCCTCGGGAGGATGGTCTGGAGCTGTTGGCAGAGATACATGGAGGCATATGTGGCTCCCACATAGGATCAAGAGCTCTTGTGGGTAAGGCATTCCGGCAAGGTTTCTTTTGGCGCACTGCTCTCCAGGATGCAACTGCACTAGTAACCAAGTGTGAAGCATGCCAGTTCCATTCAAAGAAATTGCATCAACCAACTCAAGCTCTTCAGACAATCCCTCTTTTCTGGCCATTTTCGGTCTAGGGTCTCGACATTTTGGACCCTTTCCCCCGTGCTACCGGGGGCTTTGAGTACTTGTACGTCGTAATCGACAAGTTCACAAAGTGGCCGGAAGTGGAAGCAGTGAGGAAGGTGACAGCACAATCAGCCGTCAAGTTCTTCAAAGGACTAGTTTGCCGTTTTGGTGTACCAAACAGGATCATCACTGACAATGGCACACAGTTCACAAGCCACACCTTCATGCAGTACGTCCAAGACCTTGGCGGCAAGATCTGTTTTGCTTCTGTTGCTCATCCAAATAGCAACGGCCAGGCGGAAAGGGCAAATGCTGAAGTGTTGCGAGGTCTGAAGACAAGAACTTTCGACAAGCTGCGCAAGTGCGGAAGACGCTGGATTGATGAGCTGCCGGCAGTTCTTTGGTCAATCAGAACGACACCAAATCGAGCCACCGGCGAGACACCCTTCTCCCTAGTATACGGGGCGGAAGCAGTTCTCCCCACGGAACTCACATACAGGTCACCTCAAGTGCTCGCCTATGATGAGCTTGAGCAAGAGTAATTGCGGCAAGATGACGTTACGCTCCTTGAGGAAGATCGTCTTCAGGCTGCTGTGCGAGCTGCACGCTACCAGCAAGCCTTGCGCCGCTATCATAGCTGCAAGGTTCATGCCCCAAGTCTTGAGGAAGGCGACCTTGTTCTTCGGCGCGTTCAGTCGGCCAAGAATTCTAACAAGTTGACGCCGAAGTGGGAAGGCCCTTATCGGGTAGTACGAGTCACCAGGCCTGGTGCAGTCCGCCTGGAGACCGAAGATGGAGCTCCAGTGAGCAATTCCTGGAGTATCGAACATCTTCGTAAGTTCTATCCATAAGGCGCGGTTGCCGGGTCCCCCGGCAACCATCTTTTGTACAAGTTTTGCCGGCAAGGCATATAATCCTTTGTACAAAGCCAGCGCAGACCCTGTGCATAGTTGAATAAGATTAAGTGTTTTGCAATTCTTGTCGATTTTCATGTTTACTTATATGCATGTTTGTCTGAGATATTGTATTACGCTTATTTCCAGTAAGTATTAACGAACCACCAAGGTTCCATATTCCTATTTTCTCTTCTTTCTTTTTCTTAAAGGATAGAAGGTTCCCTCGCGTACAAGTTTGCCGGGGGGATGATGGTATGGACACCAACAGGCGATGTTCGAAATTGGCATCTTGCAGAAAGGAGTACAGCAACGAAAAGCTAAGTTGCAAAACTCTAAGTAAATTTTTTACTATAAAGTTATTTTCCTTGGACGATTTCGTCTTTTGTATGGAAAACCTGCACGCGAAGGAACCTTGTCATGATCGGTTGCGCCCTTACTTTGTTTCGAGTCCGCTCAACAGCTTAAGTGGCTGCACTGAAAATGCCAAGGTATCTTGCCGGCAGCGGCACCTCCAGCAGGCTGCTAAGGATCCATTCCTCAAAGCGCTCGTGGCAAGGCTGCGCGCACCGACAAGTTTCCAATAAAGCATAGGGCGTGTACCATACAGAAAGAAATCAGACAAGAGGAATAGCATGCATTCATTCAAAACACAACCAGTTATATTACATTAATAGTTGCCGCGATTCTGACTTAAGATAAAATTGTCTTTGGCATGGAATGGTGGCGACAAAGAAAAGTGAAGCAGCTAGTCCCTGCGCTGGCCTTCGACCCTCTTGACTTGGTTCACCTTGTCGACGATGGGTGCGACAAGTTCTTCAAGTGCCTTGAGGTCCACATCCTTCGACAAGCGGTCAAGAACGTTGGCGAGGTTGATACCAGGGTTCTTGTACACCACTTTGGGGAGCACCTTGAGGAGGACGGCCCGGCAGAGTTTGCGGGATTCGTTGGCCAGACGGGTTGCTCGATCAGAATGGAGCAGCTTCAGGGCGTCAATCATGCCCTCAAAGAACATGGTCAACCTGGCGCTCGGAGACACCCAATCGTTGGAAGAATAGTTGAAGTTTTGCAGGCCCATGGTGGACAGTTGTGCTGTAAGCCTTTCCGCGACATCGACAAGGCATTCAGTCCAGATCCGCACACCTGCCTCATAGTCATTATAAGTGGCAGCGGCGCTCTTGAGCAGGTCCTTCTCATTCTGGAGATCTTTGATCAAGACCTTCTCACGAGCCTTGCCGTTTTCAAGGGACTCTTCCAGCGTGGCCAGCTTCAGTTTCAGATCAGCAATGGATTCTTTGGCTGAGGTGAGTTGCTTGGTCTTGTCGGATATGGCGATTTGTATCTCCGCCAGGCTGTAGAGTGTCTTCTCTCTTTCGGCATTGAGCGTCGAGATCTCCTTGCCATGATCCTCAAGGTCCGCCTCCAGCCTCTTCACTTTATCGGCAAGCTCGTTCTTGGCGGCCTCTGCAGCTTCGGTAGCATTGACGGCTTCCTTCAGCTTGCCGGCGTGGTCTGTGGCTAGAGCCTCGAGGGCTTCCTTGTGTTTCTGCTCCAGCTCCTGGGTTTGCTGCGCGACAAGCTTTTCAATTTCTTCATCCTTGCCGCGAAGCTTCTCAGCAAGCGCCCTCTCGTGAGCGGCAAGGTCCTCTTCATAGGCATCAAGCCCGACACGGCGTTCCGTTAGGCGAGCTTCCTCTGCAGCAGCCCATTGCGAGGCCTCCTCTTGCGCCTTCTCGATGTCAGACTGCTTTAAGAGGAGTTCGCTCCAGTTTTCACTCAGCTGTTCCCGACCAGTTTTCAACTCTTGAAAAGCTTCGGCGTAGCAGACTTGCATTTCCTCGACGCGCTTCTGAAAATCCGCCTCCGCTGCTCCAACAACTGCTGCCCTGGAGTCCAACTTCTCCTTTCGAGTGTGGTAGAGCGCCTGGAGCTTTTGAAAGTTGTCGCTCATGGTTTGGAGGAGCTGATCTTCCTTGGATTTGCTGCTGCTAGCGCTTGGTTCGTCAACAATTTTGAGTCCGGCGGCGGTGATGACTTCCTCGTCAAAAATTTCCCCTTCGGTTGGCACCCGAGTGCTTGTCGTTCCTGGAATGTTCACAAACAGGTTCTCGCCAACCTTGAGATATCTGCTTGAAGAGGGGGTTTCGGATGTTGACGGCTGATCCTCAACAATCGTCTCACCGGCAACTGGGGGCTCCGTGGCCGGCGTAGCGCCTGGCGCTCTTGCGGCAGGAATGCCGTCAGTATGGTCACTGGACTCCTTTCCGGCCTTCTCAGCAGACTCCTTAGCGGTTTCTTCCTGTACGTACTTGGCGGCCTCGTCAGCGGCAACTCTGTCGGCCTCGGCGGCAGCATTCCTGGCGGTCTCCTCAACGACGACATCGACATCCATTTGTTCCATCAAAGGGAGATCTGAAAGCCAAAGAAAGGGAAACAAGATGAGGCCAAGGTTGAAGTTCAAGAAGACAAAAAAATACATAATATATAAAGACAGAATGACAAGTACTCTGAGGCAAACGGTTTACCTGCGTCAAGCTATTGAGAGGTGTTTTCTCCTTTCCCGGCAACATTGGTTGCCGATGTAGGACCGCCGGTGCCTGTGCTTGCCGGCTCCTCCTCAACAGGAATTGGCTCGTCAGCGGAAACCCTTGCCAAAGATCCGTCTCTGGGCGGCGTAGTTGACGGAGGCGGCGCATCAGGGACGGCCTCTAATGGCTCTCCTTGTTGCTGTTCTCCTCCTGCAAGCTCGGCGGCGTCAGTGGCAAAGATATACGTCTCAACGCTCGCCAGTGGGAAGTGAGTAATGAACTCACACTGGGGGCTATGTTGAGGACTGCGTCGTGGGCTGGGCTCCGGGCTGATGGTGATCGGCTCTGGCGCACCTGTGGAGCTTGTCGGCGGCTCATCGCCCATTGATGTCTTCGCCTTCTTCGCCAACCTTTGCGCCAACGTTTCCGTATCTCTGCGGGGACAGGCCAAAGCAAGACAAACAAGTTAAGAAAAACCAGAAATTCAGAAGTTAAAAGATGTGACAGGACCCTTACTCTTCTCCTTCCGAGCTAAAGGCGGAGAGGTCGAAATCAACTTCCGCCACGGTGTCCGTGTGAGGAGGTGAAGGAGTGGTCCTGGGTCGATTGGCTGTGGCAGAAGCGGAGGGTTGGTGTGACCCTGCTGCTCCGGTTGTTGGTGCCGTCGTACGAGATGCCCCCGCCGCTTCAGTCATTGCCACGGCCGAGTGTCTCGTACGCTGCACGGGTTGCTATTGAGCTTCTTGCCGCTGCGCAGCCTTGCCGGCTGCCCCCTTGCCGGGGGCTGCACCACTCGAGGAAGGTTGGTGGGTTGAGGCACCAGAGGTGGCTTTCCGAAGAACACGCTTCTTCTTCTTCTCGGGAGCTGGGGGCTCCTCGTGCAGCTGCTCCTCGGCTGTATCTTCGGCAGAAGGGTCCCCGGCAGCTGTGCCACTCTGCTCTCCGGCAACCTCACCCTGCCCGGCAAGTTTTTCCTCTGACATCACTTCTTCTTCACTAGCTTCCGCTTCCATGAAGCCAACACTGCCGGCCTCCACGGCAAGATTCGCCTCTTCCACCCAGCTGGTGATATACGCCACTTCTTCATCAGTGGTGGGGCGGATGAGGTTTGTTTCTTCCCGGATGGCCCTCTCCGACAAGTTGTCGAAGAACTCTTGTGCCTGCTCTGCGGATGGTTCGTCCCAAGTTCCGTCAAGGCCGTGAGCATTACACACCGGCATCATGGCGATGATTGAGGCCAAGGCGGAGTTGTTGCACAGAGGAATTACGCTAGCCGGAAACTTGTATCCCGCGTCAGACCTGAACAGTTTGTGGCAGAGAGCTGTGTGCTCCATGACCGTCAACTTGTTATTCAAACCAGTGCGTAGCCTCATGATATCTGCCGCATTCTGGAACTCCCAGGCTGTTCTCCCTTTGTTCTGTAGAGGGGCGATGCGCCGGCGAAGGAAATCAGCGCCAATCATTTCTATTGTGAGCTCGGCAACTTTGAGGCGGTGGATCCTGGTAATTGCAATTGTGAGCTTCTCATCTTGAGGATCGAGGGCGCTCCAGTCATTACCGCGCGCCATTTTTGTTCGTCGAGGCAAACAGAAGGGCTGAGGGTCTTTCTCCTGAATCCAGCACCACTTGGCCCGCCATTCTTCTCACTTCTCGCGGTAGACCCCGTCTGGGTATATCTCTTTGTTCCATGTCCTTGGAATCCAAGTGATAGAACCAGAAAGGGCCTCTCTCTTTTGAATACGGGGAATGAAATAGTGGCGGAAGAGGGCTGTGTTAGGGATTACTCCGGGAAAATTTTCACAAAGATGGGCAAAGACTGACATGCATGTCACCGCATTCGGCGTAAAATCCAAGAGATGGAAGCCGTATGTGTACATGATGTCGATGAAGAAATCAGAAAACGGGGGACAGAGCCCGCAGTAAAAGTAGTCAGCAAAGAAGGGGAATTTATCTGGGCCACCCTTGGAGGAACCTGGGCTCACGTGAGTAGCAGCATGAGCCTTCGTCTCCTTCGCCCACATGCACAGGTACCGGTCCTTCAGAGTGCTCGCATCGAGCACCGAAGTAAAGACGGCGTGCTCCCTCCGCATCATCACCAGTTCGCTCTCCGGGACGGCGGTTTTCACCTCCTTGCCCTTGCTCGCCTTGGGCGGCATGGCGACTATGGGAGCAGAGGCTGAGGACGGTGAGGGCGTGGAGGCGGCGGATGAGTGGGAGAGGCTCTGTTTCGAGCTCGAGGAAGGAGACGACGGCGGTTTCCAGATTGGAAAGGACAGGAGGTAAATGAGCAAGCGCCTCTGCGGATTCCTTTTTATGGGGAAGACGCAAGGCTGTCTCTTTACTAGTCAATATGAAAACGCTTTTGTGAGCGCGCTGCTATTACGGCCGCTCCGCGCACGTATCCCACGTCCCGCATTCAATGTGCGTCGTGGGGGGGGGCGCAGTAAGCGGAATGATTACAACAGCTAACTCCTGCCACGCGTGCCCGTGCACTGTTTGGGCCTAGCCCAACAACGCCTCGCACCCGTGTATGGCCTAGGCCTGGGGGCTCCTGTCGGTGTACTAAAGTTTGGGTCTTTAGTACCCCATACTTGTGCACGGACGATTGTAGCCACACCAGTGGCAAGGCCCGTCGGGGGACAGCTGAATGCAAGTGCAAGAATGTCAAGAAAGCATTCAAGTCAATAATCAGAAGACAGAAGACCAAAGGCTGGGATCCTGGCAAGATTCTTGCTGGGATGGCTTGCGAAGCCCCGGCAAGACCTCGCCACTCTCTCACCGCTCCAGCGCAGCGACCAGCCTGTCATTTAGGTTTTGTCCTCCTGGGTGCGTGTCAAGACGCTAACGGCGGATGGGGTTAAGCGGTGCTGATGGGACGGGCAATTTTTCCGTCCCCAAGAAAGTTAAGGACACCTAAACGGAGCATTTAATGCGTTTGTCCTAAGACGTCAGTGAACGCTGTGGCAACTTTACACCTCTTGTATGTACTGTGCGCCACTGTTGGTGACCCCTTCGACATACAAAAGGAGGCCCAAGGCGTAGCTACAGAAGAAGGACCTTCTGGCCCAGATAGCATGTGTAGCGGGTGGGTACTATTCATCACATAGCGCTCCTGGAGCCAGAGTTCAAAGACTCACAATACACTAAAGCAGGAGTAGGGTTTTACGCTTCTCAGCGGCCCGAACCTGGGTAAAAAACCCTTGCGTTGATCGCTGGATCTGCTCTTTGTGCACGCCCTTTTCCCTGCCGAACCATAAAAGGGATCCACGCGGTCCCATAGGTGTCGTACGCCGACACCAACGAACGCAAATGATCTGCCAATATAATCGTGTGCGGTGCAGGAACATATCACACACATAATATTTTGGGCTTACGTGTGGGATTTGGGATCGATCACACACGTACAAGACGAGTCAAACGCGTCTAATTGCTCATGGAAAA
Source organism: Elymus sibiricus (assembly GCA_039707655.1). Lineage (NCBI taxonomy): Eukaryota > Viridiplantae > Streptophyta > Magnoliopsida > Poales > Poaceae > Elymus > Elymus sibiricus. Next base: position 380,213,227 of record CM077675.1, on the reverse strand, counting down.
CAAACAGAGTTTGACCTTTTACCGTTTTGCGAAACGATACCTAATCCACACGGGCCATTGTATAAACTGTGTGTGATATGTTCATCATAGCACACGAGATTTCTCTGGACACCGTCTGCCATGCATGGCATCATCGGACACGTTTCCCGAGAAAAGTACGCGTGGGATCGTCTTTGCATCAGGCAAGGTTTCCTGTTGGCTCACGTGTGAGATACGGTGCTATCGCAAACATTGAGGAGCTCGTACGCACACGTACGAGTGCTAAAAACCGTTTGCGATTACTTATGTATCACCAACGTTTTAGATTATATCTCGTGTGCTTTTCCTGTGGATCACAGGCGGTTGCGCTATGACTTGTGTGTGCTTTCCGTTCTGGACCGCACACGCTTAGTTGCTTGAACCGTGTGCGCTGAAATTGCCAGGTTATTGTAAATTATCGCATTTATTTCACCCTGCAAATAGCAAATTCGGCACAATATGCAATCGACAAATAGTGTCCACATGAAGAACATTCATCATAATTCGCCACAATATGCAATTCAAGGAATAGTGTCCACAAGCAGAGGATTCATCATAATTCACGACAATATGCAATTGAGCAAATGCTAGCTAAATTCCACAGATGTTAAACCGACATATGCAGTACATAATCATAGTGTATAAAATACGAAGACATGATCACATGGAAAATAGTGCATCCATGTGTATATGTTTAGCTGATAACACTATATGAATACGTACTTATTATTCAGGGATATGAACCTGGAAATCTTCGACGTCATCATTGGGCTTGATATAGTGTTTCACAAAGAAGACGCTGATAAATTTCCTAACAGACAGCAATTCATCTGTGACGAGCGGTGAAGAGGTCATCGGTCCGAAGATCAACTGTAGGACTTTTAGATCAGAATGTGACGTACGTGTGGAGTAGAATATAGTAATTAAGAAGCACACTTACTTGTTTTATCCTGTCAATATCGACACCACATTCAACACGTATGCATAGGTTCATCATGTGTGCACAAGTAGTATCCACATAGGCTGGTACCTTGTTGTTGCTGAGGACACTGAATTTTTTTGTACAGTATTAGTCATGTATTTGCCCTATTAGGAACAACCTAACCGGTGTAAGTTGTTTCTTCTTTTTTCTATGGAGAGAAATAGAAAGAGGTTTACTTAGAAACTTGAATCTGACTAGCATTTTCTGAAAATAACGGATTTCGTTGTCTTACCGGAGAAACGATCACGTGCTGCAGAGGTAGTTGGCGGTCGAACCGATTCCCTCCTAAAGTTATGTTCTTTGACAATACACTGGAAATGAAGATGAATTTTCACACACTCAATTCTGGAACTAGATATGAACACAACGCATTAACATCAAAGAATTCAATACCTATCCATGAAATCCTGAAGATGACTCAGATCCTGAGGCGCATTTGACTCTCTGAGAGAATCCACGTAGTAAACTGTGTTGCGTTTTGGAACAATGACCACCAAGATCCAGTGACCTCTACAGTTTAAGAAAACCATGAACGTACGAACTATGTCTAAAACTGAAAGATGATCAATTTATGCGTGGTTGTATATTTAACTTACCGTTCATGGTATGGCCACATGAAGAATTTTCCTATCTGTAAGTTGAACAAGATCTTGGCGACATACTCAATGGAAGCCTTGCGTGACACATTATCTCGTAACAAAACGCCGTTTGCTAAATCAGGATCTATGAAATATGCATGCACCCTTGATGTTCTCTGCGTCGTCAATCCCTTGAGAGGAATACAATACAGTTAGCTTTTTTGTCATTTACAGCCTTGTATGGAGAAGTTGATCACAGAATTTGTGAAGTACTTACAACATCAAGCATTTGACAAGAGTGCCAGCAAGCTCATCGAAGTTGAAGAAGAGATGAAAGTCCTCGAATTCCACACTGATGATACTTGCATCGTGAGAGAAATGCCAGCTATCGTACTGCACTTGCAGAATGTTAGTATCTTCTCCTTCCGACATTATGTCCATGCAATATTTATGTAACTTGCGACAACTGGAACTGCACTCGTCAAAGTATTCGCCAACAAGGAATGGCTGGCCATGCTTGTACTTGCGTTTCTCAAATGAGTCTACTTCCTTACTAGAAAGTTGCTTTTCAAAGTCTGCTTCAGACATGTGGTCAGAACCGGGATTACATGGGTCTTCATCGGCCATGCCATGGTTCTGCTCGAAGAGTCTTCGTAGTAGGATGCTCTGGTACTCATCCCTCCTCTGTTTCTATCATGTGTAATAACAAAATGCCAATTTTACCAGGAAGCTAAATATAAATGCAACAGTCTTTGTAGTACAGGATGCACATCGGCAGTGCTTGAATGAGATCAAATTAATAGTGACATCTACGTACATTATGCTGTCAAACATTCCAATCTGTTAAAAACTACTATCTTGCACCATGTGTTTTTCACTAAGTCTGAGAATCTTTTTATTTTAGATTGCCATGTTTCAGGTGGTTCAGCCACCTGGCAACTGAGGTGTGTGTATGCTCGAACAGTGTTCATGCTAGCCATGTTTCTGTGCATAATTAGACCTTGCTCGTGCTGAATGAAATGAAGTGCTTCATGTGTACTAACTGGTTGTAAATTTTCATGCAATGATAACTCATGTAGCACATAGTTTTCTTGCTGTCAATATGCCTTTAGGTTAAAACTATGACAGTGTCTTAATCACATCCAGAATCAAATAGCACACGGGAAGTGTCTGAATCACACCTAATATAACAAATGATTTCTAACAACGAGAGTTAGGCTTACCTTCCTTGCACGTCCCAGAAACTTCCTCCCACTGTACCCAGATTTAAAAGCTCGTAACTTCACGGATTGAAATTGATGTTGACCATGAACAGGTAGGTCTTTAGCTACCCATCTCCATTCCTTGGAAGTGATTGTCCTAGGGAGCTACAAGAGAAAGAAATGGCACAACTGGGCCTGCCGCTTTAAAATCCCCAATTCCAAAACAAAACCCTAATCCTAGTTGAGCCAGAGAGAAGAGAGACGAATACCTGGCTGGTGAGAGATTCGTCGTCGTCGGAGATACTGCTTGAGGGGTCACTTAAGGAGACCATGGCGTGTCCGCGGCGGTCGAAAACTAGAGGGAGAGATGTGGGCGGCGGCGCAGGGGGGAGGGGGGTGGGGGGTTGCAGGGGAAATGTGGCCCTTTGGGGGGGGTAGGGGTGTGGATGTAGATATTTCGGTGGTCGGCAAAAAATTTCGCTCGTCGTAGGGAATCTTGGCGCGCAAAGATTCATCAAACACGGTGTTTCTGCTTTTATCGTGTGCGATGATACAGAACATACAAAATTTAGCCCCTCCCCACGTATTCCCTGGTTATAGTGCACATCCACGTCATTGCATGATGTAACATCAACTGCTAACTTGGGTATACAAATTAGCGGACACACATAGCTCACAGTTACTAAACCGAGCAAGTTCACTAAATAGTCAAGCTGCTTGAACTAGACATAGCTCTTACAAAAGACCGGCTCTCTGAACAAAGGCTATTAGTAATACGCATAATTTTAACAAAGATGCCGACGAGCAGCCGCCCTATGCCTCGCCACTGTTCGATGAGATGTCGACGACTTGTCCGGGCGACATTCCGCCGGTGCTGGACTCCGCATCCCCCAGGCTGACTTCGACCGCGGAGATGTGCTCAGCCTCGACGTTGTCGTCGTCATTGATGACCCACAAGTATAGGGGATCAATCGTAGTCCTTTCGATAAGTAAGAGTGTCGAACCCAATGACAAGTGGTTTTCAGCAAGGTAATATCTGCAAGCACTGAAATTGTAGGTAACAGATAGTTTGATAGCAAGGTAATTTGTAACGAGCAAGTAACGGTAACGGTAAACAAGGTGCAGCAAGGTAGCCCAATCCTTTTGAGGCAAAGGACATGCCAGAACAATCACTAGTATTAGGCAAAGTGTTCTTGAGGGTATACGGGAATTTCGTCTAGTCACTTTTATCATGTTGGTTTGATTCGTGTTTGCTACTTTGATAATTTAATATGTGGGTGGACCGGTGCTAAGGTGTTGTTCTTACTTGAACTAACAACCTACTTATGGTTAACCCCCTCGCAAGCATCCACAACTACGAGAAAAGTATTAAGACAAAGTCTAACCATAGCATTAAACATGTGGATCCAAATCAGCCCCTTACGAAATAGCGCATAAACTAGGGTTTAAGCTTCTGTCACTCTAGCAACCCATCATCTAATAACTACTCCACAATGCATTCCCTTAGGCCCATGAATGGTGAAGTGTCATGTAGTCGACGTTCACATGACACCACTAAGGGAATCACAACATACATATCATCAAAATATAGAACACATATCAAATTCACATGATTACTCGCAACATGACTTCTCCCGTGACCTCAAGAACAAAGGTAACTACTCACAAATAATAATCATGCTCAAGATCAGAGGAGTAATGAATAGCATAATGGATCTGAACATATGATCTTCCACCAAATAAACCATATAGTAATCAACTACGCAAGGTAATCAACACTACTAGTCACCCACAGGTACCAATCTGAGGTTCCGGTACAAAGATTGAACACAAGAGATGAACTAGGGTTTGAGAGGAGATGTTGCTGTTGAAGATGTTGATGAAGATTGGCCTCCCAAAGATGAGACGGGTGTTGGTGATGACGATAGCTTCGATATCCCCCTCCGGGAGGGAAGTTCCCCCGGCGGAATCGCTCCGCCGGAGGGCAAAAGTGCTCCTGCCCAAGTTTCGCCTCGAGGCGGCAGCGCTTCATCCCGAAAGTCCTCCTCCTAATTTTTTTAGGTTTTTTGGGAATTTATACCAGAAGATGGGCACCGGAAGCGGGCCAGGCTGGGCACAACCCATCAGGGCGCGCCCAAGGGGGCCTGGCGCGCCCTGGTGGGTTGTGCCCACCTGGGGGGCCTCCTCTGGTAGTTTTCTGCTCCTGTAATTTTTATTAAATACAAAAATAATCTCCGTAAATTTTTAGCTTCATTGGAGTTGTGCAGAATAGGTATCTCTGACGTGCTTTTCTTGGGTCCAGAATTCCAGCTGCCGATATTCTCCCTCTTTGTGTAAACCTTGCATATTATGAGAGAAAAGGCATTAGAATCACTCCCCAAAGCATTATTATTCAACAAAACAAAGTAAATAATAGTAGGAAATCATGAAGCAAAATGGACGTATCAACTCCCCCAAGCTTAGACCTCGCTTGTCCTCAAGCGAAAGCCGATATTGAAAAGCATGTCCACATGGTTTGAGAGAGAGGTGTCGATAAAAACAAAATACGGACATAGAAGCATCATGCTTATTAACATAATAGCAACAAACTCTAACACAAGAACTTATTTCAATACATTTTTATCATAAGGCTTCTCATGAACAAGTAACAATTCATCACAACATAGAAGTATGAAGCATAAACCTTATTGGAAACCAACAAACTATGTTCTCAGTCAAGTTTGCAACTACAATTCATCATATTTTCAGGAAGGGTCTCATGTCGGAGCCTTTTGGCAAGTCCACATACTCAACTATCATTTAGTCTTCTATGATTGCTAACGCTCACGGCATACCCATGAACAAAAAGTTTCAACCGGACACGTAGGAAGATAGGGGCTTATAGTTTGCCTCCCAACTCACTCACCTCAAGGGTGATGTCAACAATAATAACTCATGCCTGCCCATATCCAACTGGATATATGTGCCTAGATCTTTCCTCACCACATGATGCTTGCAAAAGGAAAACAGTAAAAAGGAATAGGGAAGAATACTTTGACTCTTGCATAAAAGTAAGTGCATAAAAGTGAAAGATAGGCCCTTTGCAGAGGGAAGCAGAGGTTGTCATGCGCTTATTGAGTTGTATGCGCAATCCCTTAATGTAAAAGAACGTCACGCTATATTGCCCCCTATGATAGCAACCTTTATTATGCAGTCCGTCGCTTTTATTACTTTGCCATCATAAGTTCGTATAGCGCTCAATTTTCTCTTACACTAATTCATCAAAACACTTTTAGAAGCAATTTTTATTGCCTTGTTGCACCGATGACAACTTACTTGAAGGATCTTTCTCTATCCATAGGTAGGTATGGTGGACACTCAAGGAAAGAGTTTGGGTTTGGGTTTTTGGATGCACAAGTAGTATCTCTACTTAGTGCGGAATTTTTGGCTAGCAAAGATATTGGGCAAGCACCACATGTTAAAGGATCTATGACAATATAACTTCTATGTGGATATGAACAAACATAAATCATTACGTTGTCTTCCTTGTCCAACATCAACAATTTTGACATATAATATTTGATGGGGGCTCACAATCATAAAAGATGTCCAAGATAGTGTATTTGCATGTGAATCTTCTCTTCCCTAATTAGTTCTTTCATGAATTGCATCATTGACCAATGCTATGTTTGTCAATCTCCAATAAATTTTACTGCTTATACTTTTCCTTATGTGATGTCATTACTCACCATAAGATTAGCATATGATTCTTTTCATTTATTTGTCTTTCTTTTATTTGTTTGCAACCAGAAAGTAGAGAAGCAAAAACTCAAACTAAACTTTATTATATAACTTTCACTCGATTACATAGATAGGTAGGCGACGAAACTAACACACGAAAATAGATCATGCTAAACTTTTATTTGACTAAGGCAAAGGGAAACTAAAGATAGAACCAAAATAGGTAAAGGTGAATAAAAGTGATGGTGATACGATACCGGGGCACCTCCACCAAGCTTGCCTCAAGCCAAGGGGAGTGCCCATACCCATATGCTCAAGTCTCCTTTGGTGGTGGTGGTGAAGAAGGTGGAGGTGTAGAGGAAGCCTTCTTCTTCAACTTATATTTAAGCATAAAGTTTTCCTCCCTTAGATCGTCATTCTCCAATTCAAGCTTTAATATCCTTTGGCATAGGGCCTCCTTGCTTTCCTACAGAAAACGAGACGGGATAAATTGGACCTTAGGTTTCTATCTTCTAGGAAGGCTTGACTTCTTGAATTCCACATGCATGTCTCCGGGTTGAGGCAATGGATCATCCTCTTCCTCAGAGCTGTCATCTTTTGTTTCCTGCATGGTAGCATCTTCTTCCTCCTTTGAGGTCCATAGATAGGGGTAAATCTCCCTAAAGATCTTCGGGTCTGGAACATAGGGATCAACATGGCTCTCTCCGTCTGAATCTTGAGACGACATATTTTCAGATCTGTCAGGAAAATAGCACGAAACAAGAACAGGGGATTTTTCTGCGATGCGGTCGTCAAAACAGTCGGGGGGTATATATAGAGAATTTTTATTCTTGGGAAACAAGTATTTGGAAGGAAAACGGAGTCGGGAAGGCATCCGAGGTGGGCACAACCCATCAGGGCGCGCCAAGGGGTGCATGGCGCGCCCTGGTGTATCGTGCTCACCTCGATCACCTTCCGTTTTATTTTATTATTTCTAAAATTCTAAAATATTTCAAAACTAACAAAAAATATTTTTGTGGATTTTTCGGAGTCCGTTTACTTACCGTATCACGTACCTCCTATTTTTAAGTATTCTGGAGTGTTCCGGAAGATTTCTTTTATGTGTTCCTCCGGTGTCATGGTTTGGATAACATTGCTTTCAATGTTAATTAGCGTACCTGAGATATAATGCTTAATTCTTTGTCCATTGACTAACTTCGGATTAGTACCTTCGGCGTTATTAATCTTGATAGCTCCAGAACGATAGACCTCTTCAATAATATATGGTTCTTTCCATTTCGAGAGAAGCTTTCCTGCAAAAAATCTTAAACAAGAGTTGAACAAAAGAACATAATCTCGTATTTTAAATTCACGCTTTTGGATTCTCTTTTCATGCCATCTCTTTACTTTTTCTTTGAATAGCTTGGCATTTTCATACGCTTGGGTTCTCCATTCATCTAGTGAGCTAATATCAAATAGCCTCTTCTCACCGGCAAGTTTGAAATCATAGTTGAGCTCTTTAATTTCCAAAAATGCTTTGTGTTCTAGTTCTAGAGGCAAATGACAAGCGTTTCCATACACAATTTTATATGGAGACATACCCATAGGATTTTTATAAGCTGTTCTATAGGCCCAAAGTGCATCATCTAATTTCTTAGACCAATTCTTACGAGACCTATTGACAGTTTTTTGTAATATTAATTTTATTTCTCTATTGCTAAGTTCTATTTGACCACTAGATTGAGGATGATAGGGTGATGCAATTCTATGGTTAACATCATATTTAGCAAGCATCTTACGGAAAGCACCATGAATAAAGTATGAACCACCATCGGTCATTAAATATCTAGGGACTCCAAACCTCGGAAAGATAACCTCTTTAAGCATTTTAATGGAGGTGTGGTGATCAGCACTACTAGTTGGAATAACTTCTACCCACTTAGTGACATAATCAACCGCAACTAAAATATGAGTGTACCCGTTAGAGGAAGGAAAAGGCCCCATATAATCAAAACCCCACACGTCAAATGGTTCAACAACAAGTGAATAATTCATAGGCATTTCTTGACACTTACCGATATTACCAATTCTTTGACATTCATCACAATACAAGAAAAACTTATGGGCATCCTTGAAGAGAGTAGGCCAATAAAAACCAGATTGCAATACCTTGTGAGAAGTTCTATCTCCCGCATGATGTCCTCGATAACCTTTGGAATGACATTTCCGTAGGATTTGTTCCTGTTCATGCTCAGGTACACAGCGTCTAATAATACCATCTACTCCTTCTTTATAAAGATGTGGGTCATCCCAAAAGTAATGTCTCAAGTCATAGAAGAATTTTTTCTTTCGTTGATATGTAAAGCTAGGTGGTATATATTTAGCGACAATGTAATTAGCGTAATCAGCATACCATGGTGTGTTGTGTGAGACACTTATTGCAGCTAGCTGTTCGTCAGGGAAACTATCATCAATAGGTAGTGGGTCATCATGAATATTTTCTAACCTAGACAAGTTATCAGCTACGGGGTTCTCAGCTCCTTTCCTATCAACGATATGTAAGTCAAATTCTTGAAGCAAAAGAACCCACCTAATAAGTCTAGGTTTAGCATCATTTTTTTCCATAAGATATTTTATAGCAGCATGATCGGTGTGAACAATAACTTTGAAGTCAACAATATAGGATCTAAATTTATCACGCAAACACAACTGCTAAAAATTGTTTTTCAGTAGTAGCATAATTTCGTTGGGCATTGTCTAGAGTTTTACTAGCATAGTGGATAACATTCAATTTCTTATCAACTCTTTGTCCTAGGACAGCACCAACAGCATAATCACTAGCATCAGACATAATTTCAAAAGGCAAGTTCCAATCAGGTGGTTGAACGATAGGTGCAGAGGTTAAGGCTTTCTTGAGTGTTTCAAAGGCTTCCACACAATCGTCATCAAAAACAAAAGGGATATCCTTTTGCAAAAGATTAGTAAGAGGCCTAGAAATTTTAGAGAAGTCTTTAATGAACCTCCTATAAAAACCAGCATGACCAAGGAAACTTCGAATACCTTTAATATCTTTAGGACATGGCATTTTCTCAATTGCATCAACTTTAGCTTTATCCACCTCAATACCTCGTTCAGATATTTTATACCCCAAGACAATACCTTCATTAACCATAAAGTGGCACTTCTCCCAATTCAAGACGAGATTAGTTTGTTCACATCTCTGCAAAACTCGATCAAGGTTGCTTAAGCAATCATCAAAAGAAGTTCCGTAAACGGAAAAATCATCCATGAAAACCTCCACAATATTTTCACAAAAATCAGAGAATATAGCAATCATACATCTTTGAAAGGTAGCAGGTGCATTGCATAAACCAAAAGGCATACGTCTATAAGCATAGGTTCCAAAAGGGCAGGTAAAGGTGGTTTTCTCTTGATCGGATTGTGACACATGTATTTGAGAGAAACCACAATATCCATCTAGGAAACAAAAGTGTGTGTGCTTAGATAGTCTCTCTAGCATTTGATCAATGAAAGGCAAAGGGTAATGATCTTTCCTAGTAGCTTTATTTAATTTTCTATAATCAGTTACCATTCTATAGCCAGTGACAATTCTATGTGGAATGAGTTCATTCTTATCATTAGGAACAAACGTAATACCTCCTTTCTTAGGGGCACAGTGAACGGGACTTACCCATCTACTATCAGCTATGGGATAGATTATACCTGCTTCCAGAAGCCTTAATATTTCAGTTCTTACCACTTCCTTCATCTTGGGATTCAATCGCCGTTGGTGATCAACAACGGGTTTAGCATCAGGTTCCATATTGATCTTGTGTTGACATAGAGTGGGACAAATGCCCTTAAGATCATCAAGATTATATCCAATAGCAGCCCGGTGCTTCCTTAGAACTTTCAATAATCTTCTTCATGTTCTGAAAGGTTAGCACTAATAATAACAGGATATATCTTTTTCTCATCAAGATAAGCATACTTCAAAGTGTCAGGCAATTGTTTCAATTCAAACACAGGATCACCTTTAGGTGGAGGAGGACCTCTAAGGGTTTCAATAGGAAAATTGTGTTTTAGGAGAGGTTGTTGTTCGAAGAAAATTTGATCTATTTCATTTCTTTCACGCAAGTGCATATCATTTTCATGGTCAAGCAAATATTGTTCTAATGGATCAGTAGGAGGCACAGCAATAGAAGCAAGACCAATTATCTCATCCTTACTAGGTAGCGCTTTATCATGAGGTTGTCTACTAAACTTGGAAAAATTAAACTCATGAGACACATTACCAAAACTGACACCGACGGTTTGTTTTTCACAATCTATCTTAGCATTGACGGTGCTCAAGAAAGGTCTACCAAAGATAATGGGACAAAAGTCATCTTGTGGGGAACGAAGGACTAGAAAATTAGTAGGGTATTTTACTTTCCCACACAAGACTTCAACATCTCTATCAATCCAAAGTGGTGTGATAGTGTCTCTGTTAGCAAGTTTAATAGTAACATCAATATCTTCCATTTCAGCAGGTGCTATTTCATTCATAATATCTTGGTATAAGGTAAAAGGGATAACACTCACACTAGCACCTAAATCACATAAACCATGGTAGCAATGATCTCCTATTTTAACTGAGACAACGGGCAAGCCTTCTATAGGTCTATGTTTATCTTTCTTATCAGGTTTAGCAATTCTAGCAGCTTCATCACAAATGTAGATGACATGCCCATCAACATTTTCTACCAAGAGATCTTTAACCATAGCAACACTAGGTTCTACTTTAATTTGCTCAGGGGGTTTAGGTGCTCTTATATTACTCTTACGAACCACAGTTGATACCTTAGCATGTTCCTTTATCCTATCAAGGAAAGGTGGTTTTTCAATATAAGTGGTAGGCACAACTGGATCAACATTGTAAAAGATGGTTTCTTCTTTAGCTATGACCGGTTCTTTAATTTCTTCTTTAATAGGGGGATGATATTTAAACCACTTCTCCTTAGGGAGGTCAACATGAGTAGCAAATGCTTCACAGAAAGAGGCTACTATCTCAGAGTCAAGTCCATATTTAGTGCTAAACTTATGAAAAGTATCGGTATTCATAAAAGATTTGGCACAATCAAATTCAAGCTTTATACCTGACTCATTACCTTCGTCGAGTTCCCAATCTTTATAGTTGCGTTTAATTCTTTCTAAGAGATCCCACTTGAAATCAATAGTCTTCTTCATATAAGAACTAGCACAAGAAGTATCGAGCATGGATTGATCATTATGAGAAAGCCGAGCATAAAAATTCTGAATGATAACTTCCCTCGGAATGTCCTGATTGGGGCATGAATTTAACATTGATTTAAGCCTCCCCCAATCTAGAGCGATACTTTCTCCTTCACAAGGCCAAAAATTATATATATAATTCCAAACACGATGAACTAGATGCATAGGATAAAACTTTTGATGGAATTCCAATTGCAAACGATTCCAGTTCCACGATCCAAGATCATCACATAGCCTATACCATGTCAATGCTTTTCCCTCCAAAGATAAAGGGAAAACCTTCTTCTTAAATTCATCTCCGGGTAAACCTGCAAGCTTAAATAATCCACATATTTCGTTCACATATAAAAGATGCATATCTGGATGTTCAGTTCCATCTCCTGCATAAGGTTTAGCAAGCAGTTTTTCTAGCATACCCGAAGGAATTTCATAAGTAACATTTTCAGTAGGTGCTGTAGGTGGAGGGGTAACTAATTGTGGTTCCGGTCGAGGTGAAGATACCCCAAACAAACCCCTCAAAGGATTGTTCTCCATAGTAGCAAGTAGCAATAAATTTCAGCACGTAGTATAAGTTTTTCCTTACCGATTTCCAGTTACCAAGAGCGCTTCACTCCCCGGTAACGGCGCCAGAAAAAAGTCTTGATGACCCACAAGTATAGGGGATCAATCGTAGTCCTTTCGATAAGTAAGAGTGTCGAACCCAACGAGGAGCAGAAGGAAATGACAAGCGATTTTCAGCAAGGTAATCTCTGCAAGCACTGAAATTATAGGTAACAGATAGTTTGATAGCAAGGTAATTTGTAACGAGCAAGTAACGGTAACGGTAAACAAGGTGCAGCAAGGTAGCCCAATCCTTTTGAGGAAAAGGACAGGCCAGAACAATCACTAGTATTAGGCAAAGTGTTCTTGAGGGTATACGGGAATTTCGTCTAGTCACTTTTATCATGTTGGTTTGATTCGTGTTTGCTACTTTGATAATTTGATATGTGGGTGGATCGGTGCTAAGGTGTTGTTCTTACTTGAACTAACAACCTACTTATGATTAACCCCCTCGCAAGCATCCGCAACTACGAGAAAAGTATTAAGACAAAGTCTAGCCATAGCATTAAACATGTGGATCCAAATCAGCCCCTTACGAAATAGCGCATAAACTAGGGTTTAAGCTTCTGTCACTCTAGCAACCCATCATCTAATAACTACTCCACAATGCATTCCCTTAGGCCCATGAATGGTGAAGTGTCATGTAGTCGACGTTCACATGACACCACTAAGGGAATCACAACATACATATCATCAAAATATCGAACACATATCAAATTCACATGATTACTCGCAACATGACTTCTCCCGTGACCTCAAGAACAAACGTAACTACTCACAAATAATAATCATGCTCAAGATCAGAGGAGTAATGAAAAGCATAATGGATCTGAACATATGATCTTCCACCAAATAAACCATATAGTAATCAACTACGCAAGGTAATCAACACTACTAGTCACCCACAGGTACCAATCTGAGGTTCCGGTATGAAGATTGAACACAAGAAATGAACTAGGGTTTGAGAGGAGATGGTGCTGTTGAAGATGTTGATGAAGATTGGCCCCCCAAAGATGAGAAGGGTGTTGGTGATGACGATAGCTTCGATTTCCCCCTCCGGGAGGGAAGTTCCCCCGGCGGAATCGCTCCGCCGGAGGGCAAAAGTGCTCCTGCCCAAGTTCCGCCTCAAGGTGGCAGCGCTTCATCCCGAAAGTCCTCCTCCTAATTTTTTAGGTTTTTTGGGAATTTGTACCAGAAGATGGGCACCGGAAGCGGGCCAGGCTGGGCACAACCCATCAGGGCGCGCCCAGGGGGGCCTGGCATGCCCTGGTGGGTTGTGCCCACCTGGGGGCCCTCCTCTGGTAGTTTTCAGCTCCATTAATTTTTATTAAATACAAAAACAATCTCCGTAAATTTTCTGCTTCATTGGAGTTGTGCAGAATAGGTATCTTTGACGTGCTTTTCTTGGGTCCAGAATTCCAGCTGCCAGTATTCTCCCTCTTTGTGTAAACCTTGCATATTATAAGAGAAAAGGCATTAGAATCACTCCCCAAACCATTATTATTCAACAAAACAAAGTAAATAGCAGTAGGAAATCATGATGCAAAATGGACGTATCAGTCATCGGCGTCGCCCTCATCTTCGTAGTACTCGTAGTAGTGGCGCCGCCATAGCTTGCGTTGGTACTCCACCGCCGATTCCTCGATGGAAAGGCGCTTCTCGACCTCCTCCTGAGCCACGTGCAACTCCTCCCAGCACTCGGCGCTCCCGGACAGCTCCCGCATCTCCAGCTCTCGCTCGGAGATCTCGTCCGAAAGGGGCTCCATGGCCTCCGCTGTCGCATCGTCGGCATGCATCTCGGCATCCGCAGCAGCCGACTCTTTGGACGTGTGGTGCATGCTGGATTCCGGCGAAGCTTGGAGTATCTTGGTGTGGGCGTTCTCGATGATATAGGCCTGGATGGCCTTCACCCGGGCCAGGGCGGCCTCCGCGGCACGGCACGCTGCTCGAGCGCTCTTGGTGTTTGCAGACGCTGTCATAGCAGCTGCAATTGTCGTCTCCGCGGCTACACACGCCCTTTCGGCCGCCGCAGAGGCCCTGTCGGTCGCCGCAGAGGCCCTTTCGACGGATGTGGCTGTGCTTAAGGCAGATGCGGCCGCGCTCTCATCCGAGGTGGCCGCGCTCTCAGCCAAGGCGGTCGCGTTCTTGGCAGAGGCGGTAGCGCTCGGGGCCGAGGGGACGGTCGTACGCACCCTTACGACGCGTTCCCACGGCGTCATTCTTTGCAGAGAGGGTTTGTTGGGGAATGGGGATCGAGGGTGAATGGAATCCGAGCTAGACGAAGTCGATGAAGTTTCCCTCGTAAGACATAACTAGATCCGTGAATTTTCATCGCTAACGGTTCCTGTATGAAACCGTGTGTACGTAGTTCACTTTTTGTATTGAATTGTAAAACTATTTTGGGGTACAGCGGTAACGGATATTGTTTTATTCGTAAGAAAATGATCCCTACCGTCAAAATCCGCTAACGGCATCCTAAAATTAGGAAATATTCGGGGTTAAATTGGCATTTTATACATTAAATTAGTTTGTACAAATTTTACGGCCATAATTCAAAAGTGTAACACACGAACATGCAAGATGAAGCAAAAACTGCTGGAAAAATCATATTTATGTACTACTTGCTTCCCTATATATGCCGCTTCCAATAAATTTTAAGGAGCTGCAAACATCTTGGGTAACGGTTTGGACACACGTGCATGCATTGGGAATCTAGGTTTTAAAATTCAAAAAATGAAAAAATGCTCTGAAGTACATGATAATAATCTGCATGATTTTCCCACATGGGGCCAAGATATCGTGGTCAAAATAACGGCTTGTTCGAGATAAACTTTGACACATGCCTCTCACAAAACGGAGCATCACACAAAGGGTCGTGGTTCTGAGAGGGAACATGAGAGCCTTGTTTGATGACGAACCGCTAGTCGTTGTCTCATTTGGCCTAGCTTTTTTTAACTCGTTACAATGCACAAATACGTCCGTCATCCTAAAATTTGGACATTTTCGGGGTTCAATGAGCATTTTATACATGAAGTTAGTTTCTAGATATCTAGTGGCCATAATTCAAAACTAAAACACATGGACATGTGCAAGATGAAGCAAAAACTGCTGGAAAAATCATATTTGTATATGTACTAGTGCTTCCGTCTATATGCCATGTGCAATAAATTTGCAGGAGTTCCAGACATCTTGAGTAACGGTTACGACACAAGCATTGAGAATAATCTAGGTTTTTAAATTAAAAAAAATCCTATGAAGTACACGAAAATCAGCATGATTTTCCGCCATGGGGCCAATATGTCGTGGTCAAAGTAATGGCTCATTCGAGATAAGCTTTGACACATGCCTCTCACAAACCAGAGCATCACACGCAGGCTCGTATAGTTTCGACAGGGAACGTTGGGGCGTTGTGTGATGACGAACCGGATCGCTGCCTCTTTCGGCCTAGTTTGTTTTCATCGTCACAATGTACGAATACGACCGTCATCCTAACATTAGGAAATATTCGGGGTTCAATTGCCATTTTTTACACATGAAGTTAGTTTCCAGAAATTTAATGGCCATAGTTCAAAACTGAAACACATGAACAAGCAAGATGAAGCAAAAAATGCTGGAAAATCATATTTATGTACTACTTGCTTCCGTATATATGCCACGTGCAATATATTTGAAGGAGTTCCAAACATCTTGAGTGGCGGTTTTGACACAAAAGCATTGGGAATCTAGTTTTTTAAAGTCAAAAAATGAAAATTGCGCGGAAGTACATGAAAATATGCATGATTTCCCGACATGAGGCCAAGATGTCGTGATCAAAGTAACGGCTTGTTCGAGATAAGCTTTGACACATGTCAAGCTGGCAATGCATGGTTAACTGTTACCCGCGTCCCCATGGGTAATTGATCTATTAGGGCACGGGTGCCAGCTAGAATGCCCATCTGGAAGTTGGTGGGTCAAATACCTTACCGAGCGTGCAGGACGGGGATGAGGATGGGATAGCATTACCAGCCTTACCCATGAATAGAAGTACTTACATGTGGGCTTTGAAATTAGGGTTTTTTACATCTGTGCTCCTGGTTCCTTAGCTCTACTTATTCATCCCCGCGCTCTTAACTTTTGCTCAGGTTTCCCCACTCCCTTGCCCGAAACCCTCAGAACAGGTCACAACAGACGTTGTCGTCGGGTCAATGGCTTGACCGTTAACTCTGACGAGTGGGGCCGCGCTGGACTGTGTCGCCCATTGGACCTGACAAGTGGGGGCGCGTTGGGCAGTGTCGCTGTTCGACCGTTGGGCCATGGTTTCGTTGGGCCGTCCCATGCATTAAACGCCTACGCGCGCTGCCACGACAGAAGCCTGCTATGCATGCACCCAGCAAGCCTGCCTGCATGGGTCGATGCGCGCCGCCACGATGCACCGACCAAGCCTCCATGCGCCGATGCGTGCCGCCACGATGCACTGACCGAGCCGCTTTCGTGCATGCCAGCCGCCACGGATGCAGCGACGGTCGCTGCCGCTGGTTCCTCTCTTCTCGCACGCTTGTCTCCTCGATTTAGAGCATCGGTTTTTTACAATCAGTTTTAGCCTTTTCAATCCACTCGCATCTGCACCCGTTTTGCTATGACAAATAAATTGAACAATATGTTTTATATTTTTGTGGCTGCATGCACTAGCTAGGTGGCTACATATTTGTGGCTTCTGTAAAAAAAAGAGAAGGGTTCGTTGTGGCTGCATGCACTAGGTGGTTACTAACAAAGCGAGCTCTCTAAGAAAACAATCAACAAATATGTAGATAGGGCCAACAAGCCCATAGCATGATCACATAGTTCAAACTAGCAAGAACTTAATAATAGACTAGATAGAAAACTTAATAATAGAACTTAATAAAAGGGCCAACAAGCCCATAGCATCTCCAACATAGTTCAATTACAACTTAATTAACATAACATAGATTCAAAAAAAAGTAAAATAGATAGAGGGTTTAGAACCCTAGCCGCCGCCTTCTCCACCTCGCTCCTCCTCTGGGCGCCCTTCACTGCTCCTCCAGGGCGTTGTCCATGGGGTACGGAAGAGTGTGCATGCGCGACGCGGTGGGGAAGATGTTGGTGTACTCCGTGAACATGTTGTGGGTGGTGAAAGCGATGAACTCGCAGCCACACCAAAACACTCGTCCAGTGTAGAAAGCGTTGAATGGGATGTAGAAGGCGTCGAATGTGTTGGTGAAGTGGGCAAGGAGAGCAACCACCACCCCGTTTTGGATGACCTCCTCGACGCGGAACATCGTTGGAGATCCCCGCGGGAGGTGGCGGTAGCCGACCGCGAGGAAGAACTCGGTGAAGTTCCTTGCGGTCCTCCACCTTGATATCGCCCACACACGTAGTGTGCGCTCAACGTAGACGCTGGTAGGGTAGAGCCTCTCCGGCACGGTGGGTGGGAAGCGGTAGGTTGGTCCGGTGTACTGCATGGCTGAGGTATGTGCAGAAGAAGGAGAAGGGGTCGAAGAGCAAGAAGGGCAGATGGCAGAGGATGGGAGATGGATGAGGGATGGCAGAGGCAGAGGGTGGCTTAAATAGCCGTAGTGCTACGTGTTATTTCGTCGTGGCAATAACGGGGTCAAATGTGAAGTAGCCCGTTTTCACACCCACCGCGGCATCGGGAGTGTACACGCGTGGGAAACTGTGGTTTGAAAAGAAGAAGAAAAAGAAGCTAATTACACGCGTGGGAATCCGTGGTCATATATATTATATGAACAAAAAGAGACAATTTTTGAATAGTTTGTGGCCATTTTACATGATAAAAATAAATTTGGCCCTTATAAATTTGGTCATTTTGCATTTGTATTGAACAAAAAGAACTAAATTTTCTAGGCAATGTCAATTGTTGTGTAATTTCAAACGATGCAAAAAAACAGAGCCAGCGCATTCAATAAAAAAAGAGCAAACGATGCAAAAAAACGACGCAATTCGACGGCCCACCCAGAGCTTGGTTTCCTTTTGGGCCCAATAACTATGTTTTTTTTCGCGGAGTCAATGGTGGGCGAGCAGCCGAGCACAACCAACAGGATCGCCTCTCGCGGATCGCCCCACGATCCAACGATGCAGAGCCGCCCATGTGATCCAACAGCGCGGAGCTTGCACGCAGCCTGCCCACCGAATTCCTTCTAGAAGACCACATCTGAGGGCTGTCGCTTGGCGCTAGGGTATAATCGGACGGCTGACGTTCGGAGCTAGGGTTAGGCGAAACCCCGCGGGGTTTAGAGGGGTTTTGAGCTGGTCAACGGGGTTTCCAAGGCTTTGACTGAGCATAACTAATTTTAAAAAAATCAAAAAAATATGAAACCTTCGTCGTTCGTCATTTTATAAGACACACCAACGAGGAAAAATACTAAACTTGGTATACGGACATTTTCAAAAAAAAACCAAGCTGGCACGATCGACGTCAAAGGAGCACCATTAATTTAAAAAATATATAAAACCTGCGCACAATGGTGTCTTATGTGACATGTTACCAACCAAAAATCATAAACTTGGTCTATGGTCATTTTCATGAAAAAACCTTCACACATATGAGCTATCACGTACAACATTTCATAGAGTTCAAGGAGAGGAGGTAGGGTTACCTTCTGTTTTTGAAAATTTTAAAAAAATCAAAAAAATCACCAAAGCTTTATTTCAAAGTGAATAAGAAGGATATGAACTTAGTTTTCCATTTTCATATTTTAAACGTGTTTTTAATAGTTTTTATATTAAAGCATATTTTTTCAAAAGAAAATGTAAAAAATATGAAGATTAATTCAAAAAATAGTGAGACTTTGAATCTACACTATATAGATTGAATAGGTGTTAATAAAAAAACATTTGTCTCATTTAGAGTAGGTCCAAAAAAAACTTGATTACAAATGGGGCTGTTTACCCTAGCCTGGGAGCTCATTTGGAGCACATTTCTCAAATTCAAATTTCTTTGACCTCCTCTAAATCACCTCAAATTTTGCACACATGAACTCCTACACAAACATAGATAGGTTGCCAAGGTTTTATTTTTTTGCATTTTTTTGAATTTATACTGTCCTGTCGAATGTCAGTTCAAAACATCGGATAATGAGACATGGTGGGAAAAAGCATGCATTTGATTAATAAACATGAGACAAATAATTAGGATAATACTCCTTTATTACAAAAAATCATTACATCTTCATTCAAATGTTGTTTTTTGCTCTGTTATTAGAATATTTGATAAAATGATGGACTATTTGCTCTTTTTTCTTATTCTTTGCAGCATGTCTGATCAGTGAAGCAACACTGAAACAGCATGTGTGATCATTGCAACACCTAAACTCAGAAAATAAACACTGAAACAAATCATAGCAGACAAATTTAAAAACACACAAATACCCAATATAGATAGCCATACCATCATAGTACCATACCATCCATAGATAGTTCACACACAAAGTTCACCAAACAACCAAAAGTAAGTAAAACACATCATCACATCACTTGGGAAGGGGAGTCAGGACTTTTGCGAGGGCACCATGCTGCCCCCTGATCTTGTAGTCCTCGCCGTGGATGGCTACATCTTCTGCATGAGCTAGAAGGTGAACGAAGCGGCCAGACTTTGGCTTTGGCTTGGTGGTGCAGTAGGGGCAGCGCCAAGTGTTGGTCTTGCTTTTGTAGTAGTAATCATCTCCCTTGGCCCTGATCTTCTCCTCTTCCTTCGCTTTGAAGGACGCGAAGTTGCCGTCGTCCACATCCACATCTTCTCCAGAGACATACTGCACACACGAATGAATTACATTAATACATTATAGATTCATATACACCATGTCAAAGGAACTAAATGAACAATCTAAATTTCAAGTAGGCTTACCTCATACTCTTCGTCGTCACCATACCCTAGATCGTACGGGTCCTTGAACCCAGTAAGATCCAGCTTCCTCTTTTTCCCCCAACCATCATCCTCCTGAATATACAATTACATCCATCACTAGTAAATACAGAAGCCAATTGAAAATTTAGATATGCACACATGACACATTGATCATAGGGCTAATATACTATGATCCTATTTGCATTTTCCATTGTCATGCACACACATTGAACAACAGAGCTAATATAACTACATATTGTGGACAAATTTATATACTAATGAATCAAATAACTTCTTAATCAATGGATTCCATTTGGGCATATGACATTCAAAACCCCAATCTGCGTAGCATTCAAAAACAAATCTAATAGGGACCCAATCTAATAAGCATACATGTCTGTAGCATTAAAAACCCCAATCTGTGTAGCATTAAAAAAATCTAATAAGCATACATCTGTGTAGCATTGAAGCACAGAGATCCCTATCTCTCATATAGATATCTCTAGCATTTTTGCAAAGAATGTAATCCAAAAAACCCTAGTACAAAAACCCCAATCCCCCCCCCCATACAGAAAACCCTGGCCCATCCGTCAAACCAACTACTCTAACCATCTGTACTACCGTACGAATCACAATCTAACCAATGCAACTAACTCTAATAGCTAAATATTGGAACTAACAAGCAAGTGCAAATACCTCCTGCTCCTCGCCAGGCTGCGCATCGGGATGGACTGCGCCGCTCGACGCCGTCACCTTCAGCTCCAGCAGCGCTGAGGCGGAGCCCGCCACCTCCTTCTCCACATCCGCAGTGGTTGCGAGTTTCCCCGCACCGCCGTGGACGCCGTCAACGTCCTTCACTTCATCCGCGGTCACCGCGCCCTGCAGCTCCACTACTAGATCTTCGGCCGCTGCTCCGGCGTCACCACGAGCGTCCGCCATCGGACAGATGGAGGCGATGAAGGTGAGGAAGAGGATGCAGTGGGGGAGAGCGAGACGGTGCGGTGGAGGCAGTGGAGGAAAGCAAGACGATGCGGTGGGGGAGAGGAAGACGATGCGGCAGGGAGGGGATTTGGGGGAAATGGTAGGGGCGATGCGCCGGGAGGTGGTTCCTGTTGGGGAACGGAGCATGAATTTCAAAAATTTCCTATGCTCACGCAAGATCTATCCATGGAGATGCATCGCTACGAGAGGGGAGAGTGTGTCTACGTACCCTCGTAGACCGTTCGCGGAAGCGTCTCACAACGCGGTTGATGTAGTCGAACAATCCTTCGAGCTCCACCGATCGAGTACCGAACGTACGGCACCTCCGAGTTCTACACACGTGCAGCTCGGTGACGTTCCTCGCCTTCTTGATCCAGCAAGACGTCGAGGTAGTAGATGAGTTCCATCAGCACGACGGCGTGGCGACGGTGACGGTGAAGTGATTCCGGCAGGGCTTCGCCTAAGCTCTCCGAAAATATGACCGAGGTGGAAAACAGAGATCGGGGCACCGCACACGCCTATGGGACAATTGTTGTACTTTGGGGTGCCCCCTTGCCTCCGTATATAAAGGATGAGAGGGAGGAGGCCGGCCCCCTAGGGGTGCGCCAAGTGTGGGGAGTCCTACTAGGACTCCTTAGTCCTAGTAGGATTCCACCTCCCATACGGAGTAGGAAAGGGGGAAGGGAGAGGGAAAGGAAAGAGGGGGCTGCGCCCCCTCCCCTAGTCCAATTCGGTTTGGGCAAGGGGGGGCGTGCGCCTCCTCACGTGGCCTGCCTCTCCTTTTCCCGTATGGCCCAATAAGGCCCATTACTTCTCCCGGTGAATTCCCGTAACTCCCCGGTACTCCGAAAAATACCCGAATCACTCGGAACCTTTCCGACGTCCGAATATAGCCTTCCAATATATGAATCTTTACCTCTCGACCATTTCGAGACTCCTCGTCATGTCCGTGATCTCATCCGGGACTCCGAACAAACTTCGGCCACCAATCACATAACTCATATAATACTAAATCGTCATCGAACCTTAAGTGTGCGGACCCTACGGGTTCGGGAATGATGTAGACATGATCGAGACGACTCTCCGGTCAATAACCAACAGCGAACCTGGATGCTCATATTGGTTCCTACATATTCCACGAAGATCTTTATCGGTGAACCTCATATGTCAACATACGTTGTTCCCTTTGTTTGGCGGTATGTTACTTGCCCGAGATTCGATCGTCGGTATCCAATACCTAGTTCAATCTCGTTACCGGCAAGTCTCTTTACTCGTTCCGTAATACATCATCTTGCAACTAACTCTTTAGTCACGGTGCTTGCAAGGCTTCTGTGATGCTGTATTACCGAGAGGGCCCAGAGATACCTCTCCGATAGTCGGAGTGACAAATCCCAATCTCGATCCATGCCAACTCAACAAACACTTTCAGAGATACCTGTAGTGCACCTTTATAATCACCCAGTAACGTTGTGACGTTTGATACACCCAAAGTATTCCTACGGTATCCGGGAGTTGCATGATCTCATGGTCAGAGGAACGTGTATTTGACATAGTGAAAGCAATAGCAATAAACTGAACGATCATTTGCTATGCTAACGGTTGGGTCATGTCCATCACATCATTCTCCCAATGATGTGATCCCATTATCAAATGACAACTCATGTCCATGGTCAGGAAACCTTGACCATCATTTGATCAACGAGCTAGTCTAGTAGAGGCATACTAGGGACATAGTATTTGTCTATTATCCACACATGTATTTAGTTTCCGGTCAATACAATTCTAGCATGAATAATAAACCATTATCATGAACGGGGAAATATGATAATAATAAACACTTTATTAATTGCCTCTAGGGCATATTTCCAACAGTCTCCCACTTGCACTAGAGTCAATTAATCTAGTTTACATCTCCATGTAATTAACATCCAATCAGTTCTTGAGCTGATCATGTTTAGCTTGTGTGAGAGGTTTTAGTCAACGGATCAGTAACATTCAGATCCGTGTGTACTTTGCAAATCTCTGTCTTATGTAGATGCGGTCACCATACTCTGCTTTGGAGCTACTCCATAAAAAAACTACCCCACTTTATGTATCCAGTCAGAGACTCATAGTCTTCCGGATTGGTGTTTAAAGCTTGCATCGACGTAACCCCTTACGACGAACTCTTTATTACCTCTATTTCCCGAGAAATTCTTTCTTAATCATCTTAAGGATATACTTTGACCGCTGTCCAGTGATCTACTCCTGGATCACTTTCGTACCTCTTTGCCAGACACATGGCAAGGCACACAGCATGGCATACTTTATAGAACCTATGGCCGAGGCATAGGGGATAACCTTCATCCTTTCTATTTATTCTGCCGTGGTCGAGATTTGAGTCTTACTCAATTTCACACCTTGCACCACAGTCAAGAACTCTTTCTTTGACTGATCCATTTTGAACTTTCTTCAAACTTGTCAAGGTATGTGCTTCGTGAAAGTCCTATGAGGCGTCTCAATCTATCTCTATAGATTTTGATGCCAAACATGTAAAACAACCTTTACCTAGATTTTCAAGTCTTACTCCACTTCACACCAGGCAAGAACTCATTTCTTTGACTTGATCCATTTTGAACTTCTTCAAAAAACTCATCAAGATGTGTGAACTTTTATCAGGCATTTTGATCTATCTCCATAGATCTCGATGCCCAATCTGTGGATAACTCAAAAACAGGTTTTTATTGAAAATCTCCTTTCAATTCTTTATGCTTTCCAGAAATTCTACATCATTTCCAATCAACAATATGTCATCCACATATACTATTAGAAATGCTATAGAGCTCCCACTCACTTTCTTGTAAATACAAGTTTCTCCATAAACTTGTATAAACCCAAACGCTTTGATCACTTCATCAAAGCGAGTATTCCAGCTCCGAGATGCTTGCACCAGTCCATAGATGGATCGCTGGAGCTTGCATATTTTGTTAGCGCCTTTAGGATCGACAAAACCTTCCGGCTGTATCATATACAATTCTTCCTTAAGGAATCCGTAAAGGAATGCCGTTTTGACGTCCATTTGCCAGATTTCATAATCATAAAACGCGGCAATTGCTAACATAATTCTGACAGACTTTAGCATCGCTACAGGTGAGAAAGTCTCATCGTAGTCAACTCCTTGAACTTGTCGATAACCTTTAGCAACAAGTCGTGCTTTATAGACGGTGACATTACCATCAGCGTCCGTCTTCTTCTTAAAGATCCATTTATTTTCAATAGCTCGCCGTTCATCGGGCAAGTCTACCAAAGTCCATACTTTGTTCTCATACATGGATCCAATCTCGGATTTCATGGCCTCAAGCCATTTGTCGGAATCCGGGCTTGCCATCGCTTCTTCATAGTTCGAAGGTTCATCGTTGTCTAGCAACATGACCTCCAAGATTGGATTTCCGTACCACACTGGTGCGGAACGTGTCCTGGTTGACCTTCAACTTGATCCGAAGCTTCATGATCATCATCATTAACTTCTTCTCTGGTCTGTGTCGGTGTCACAGAAATTTCTTTCTGTGGCGTACTACTATCTAGAGGAGGTACAATTACCTCATCAAGTTCTACTTTCCTCCCACTCACTTCTTTCGAGAGAAACTCCTTCTCTAGAAAGGATCCATTCTTTAGCAATGAAAACTTTGCCTTCGGATCTGTGGTAGAAGGTGTTCCCAACGGTCTCTTTTGGGTATCCTATGAAGACGCACTTATCCGCTTTGGGTTCGAGCTTATCTGGCTGAAGCCTTTTGACATAAGCATCCCATCCCCAAACTTTCAGAAACGACATCTTAGGTTTCTTGCAAACCACAGTTCATACGGTGTCATCTCAACGGATTTAGACGGTGCCCTTGTTTAAAGTGAATGCAGCTGTCTCTAATGCATAACCCCAAAATGATAGTGGCAAATCGGTAAGAGACATCATAGAACGCACCATATCCAATAGAGTACGATTACGACGTTCGGACACACCATTATGCTGTGGTGTTCCATGTGGCGTGAGCTGTGAAACAATTCCACATTGTCTTAAGTGATTGCCAAACTCGTAACTCAAATATTCTCCTCCACGATCAGATCATAAGAACTTTATTTTCTTGTTACGATGGTTCTCTACTTCACTCTGAAATTCTTTGAACTTTTCAAATGTTTCAGATTTATGCTTCATCAAGTAGACATAGCCATATCTACTCAAATCATCTGTGAACGTGAGAACATAACGATATCCACCGCGTGCCTCAACACTCATTGGACCGCATACATCGGTATGTATTATTTCCAATAAGTTGGTTGCTTGCTCCATTGTTCCGGAGAACGGAGTTTTAGTCATCTTGCCAATAAGGCACGGTTCACATGTCTCAAATGATTTATAATCAAGAGATTCCAAAAACCCATCTACATGGAGTTTCTTCATGTGTTTAACACTGATATGACCTAAGCGGCGGTGCCACAAATATGTGGTACTATCATTATCTTTTGGCATTTGTGTTATGAACATGTGTATTACTACGATCAAGATTCAATAAACCTTTCATTTTAAGTACATGATCATCAATGATATTATCCAAATAAATAGAATAACAATTATTCTCTGAATTTGAATAACCGTCTTGCAATAAACACTATCAGATATAATGTTCATGCTTAACGCAAGCACCAAATAACAATTATTTAGGTTCATCACTAATCCTGAAGGTAGAGAGGGCGTGGCGATGGTGATCACATCAACCTTGGACACACTTCCAATGCACATCATCACCTCGTTCTTAGCTAGCCCTCGTTTATTCCGAAGCTCCATGTTTCAAGTTGCAAGCAACTGAACAAGTATCAAATACCCAGGTGCTCCTACGAGTACTAGTAAGGTACACATCAATAACATGTATATCAAATATCTTTGTTGACATTGCCAGTCTTATTATCTGCCAGTTACTTTGGGGAACTTCCGCTCCCTGTGACATTTCCCTTTGCAATGGGAGCACTAAGTCTCGGGTTTGGTTCAGCCTTGGGTTTCTTCGCGTGAGCGATAACTGTTTTACCGTTCTTCTTGAAGTTCCCTTTTATTTCCCTTGCCCTTCTTGAAACTAGTGGTCTTATTAACCATCAACACTTGATGCTCCCTTTTTGATTTCTACATCCGCAGCTTGTAGCATCGTGAATAGCTTAAGGATCTTCTATCCCTTGCATGTTTATAGTTCATCACGAAAATCCAGTAGCTTAGTGATAGTGACTAGAGAACTCTATCAATCACCACTTTATTTGGAAGTCTAACTCCCACTTAATTCAAGTGATTGAAGTACTCAGACGTTCTGAGTACATGCTCACTATCGGAGCTGTTCTCCTCCATCTTGCAGCTATAGAACTTGTCGAAGGTGTCATACCTCTCGACCCGGGTGTGAGCTTGAAAAACAAACTTTCAGCTCTTGGAACATCTCATATGCTCCATGGTGCTCAAAACATCTTTCGAGCCCCGGTTCTAAGCCGTAAAGCATGGCGCACTGAACTATCGAGTAGTCATCTTTTCTTGTCTGCCAGATGTTCATAATGTCTTCAGACAAAGCCATAGGGGTTGCTCACCGAGCGGTGCATCAAAGACATAAGCCTTCTATGCAGCAGTGAGGACAATCCTCTGAATACGGACCCAGTCCGCATAGTTGCTTCCATCAACTTTCAACTTAACTTTCTCTAGGAACGCATTAAAATACAGGGGAGTAACAGCGTGGTCTATCGTTCTACAACATAAACTTGCTAAGACACTATTGACTATGTCCATGATAATTGAAGTTCAATTAATCAAATTACTTAAGAACTCCCACTTAGATTAACATCCCTCAAGTTGTCTAAGTGTAACATGATCCACATCAAACTAATCCACGTCCGATCATCACGTGAGGTGGATCAGTTCATCAATGGTGAACATCTTTCATGTTGATCATATCTACTATATGACTCATGTTCGACCTTTCGGTCTCTTGTGTTCCGAGGCCATATTTGTATATGCTAGGCTCGTCAAGTTTAACCCAAGTATTCTGCGTGTGTAAAACTGGCTTACACCCGTTGTATGCGAACGAAAGAATTCATCACACCCGATCATCACGTGGTGCTTAGAAGCGTCGAACCTTCGCAACGGTGCATACTAGGGGAGAACACTTATCTTGAAATTTAGTGAAGGGGTCATCTTATAATGCTACCGTCGTCCTAAGCAAAATAAGATGCATAAAAGGATTAACATCACATGCAATTCAATATATGTGACATGATATGGCCATCAACGTCTTGTGCCTTTGATCTCCATCAGCAAAGCACCGTCATGATCTCCATCGTCACCGGGTTGACACCTTGATCTCCATCGTAGCGTCGTGACACCTTGATCTCCATCGTAGCATCGTGGTCGTCTCGCCGGCTATTGCTACTACTACTACTGCTAACTCATAGCGGTAAAGTAAAGCGATTACATAGCGTTGGCATTGCATACAATAAAGAGACAACCATAAGGCTCCTGCCGGTTGCCTGATAACTTACAAAACATGATCATCTCATATAACAACTTATATCACATCATGTCTTGACCATATCACATCACCAGCATACCCTGCAAAAACAAGTTAGACGTCCTCTACTTTGTTGTTGCAAGTTTTACGTGGCTGCTACGGGTTTGCAAGAACCGTTCTTACCTACGCAAAACCACAACGTGGTGTAGTGATTGCTTTTTGATCTTCTAAAAGAACCCTCTTCATTGAAACCGATTCAACTAAAGTGAGAGAGACAGACACCCGCCAGTCACCTTTATGCAACGAGTGCACGTAGCGGTGAAACCTGTCTCGCGTACGCGTAATGTCGGTCCGGGCCACTTCATCTCACAATACCGCCGAATCAAGTATCAACTAGTAACAGCAAGCAATATGTATACACCCACGCCCACAACTCACTTGTGTTCTACTCGTGCAAATCACATCTACGCATAGACCTGGCTCTGATACCACTGTTGGGGAACGGAGCATGAATTTCAAAAATTTCCTACGCTCACGCAAGATCTATCCATGGAGATGCATCGCTACGAGAGGGGAGAGTGTGTCTACGTACCCTCGTAGACCGTTAGCGGAAGCGTCTCACAACGCGGTTGATGTAGTCGAACAATCCTTCGAGCTCCACCGATCGAGTACCGAACGTACGGCACCTCCGAGTTCTACACACGTGCAGCTCGGTGACGTTCCTCGCCTTCTTGATCCAGCAAGACGTCGAGGTAGTAGATGAGTTCCGTCAGCACGACGGTGTGGCGACGGTGACGGTGAAGTGATTCCGGCAGGGCTTCGCCTAAGCTCTCCGAAAATATGACCGAGGTGGAAAACAGAGATCGGGGCACCGCACACGCCTATGGGACAATTGTTGTACTTTGGGGTGCCCCCTTGCCTCCGTATATAAAGGATGAGAGGGAGGAGGCCGGCCCCCTAGGGGTGCGCCAAGTGTGGGGAGTCCTACTAGGACTCCTTAGTCCTAGTAGGATTCCACCTCCCATACGGAGTAGGAAAGGGGGAAGGGAGAGGGAAAGGAAAGAGGGGGCTGCGCCCCCTCCCCTAGTCCAATTCGGTTTGGGCAAGGGGGGGCGTGCGCCTCCTCACGTGGCCTGCCTCTCCTTTTCCCGTATGGCCCAATAAGGCCCATTACTTCTCCCGGTGAATTCCCGTAACTCCCCGGTACTCCAAAAAATACCCGAATCACTCGGAACCTTTCCGACGTCCGAATATAGCCTTCCAATATATGAATCTTTACCTCTCAACCATTTCGAGACTCCTCGTCATGTCCGTGATCTCATCTGGGAATCCGAACAAACTTCGGCCACCAATCACATAACTCATATAATACTAAATCGTCATCGAACCTTAAGTGTGCGGACCCTACGGGTTCGGGAATGATGTAGACATGATCGAGACGACTCTCCGGTCAATAACCAACAGCGGAACCTGGATGCTCATATTGGTTCCTACATATTCCACGAAGATCTTTATCGGTGAACCTCATATGTCAACATACGTTGTTCCCTTTGTTTGGCGGTATGTTACTTGCCCGAGATTCGATCGTCGGTATCCAATACCTAGTTCAATCTCGTTACCGGCAAGTCTCTTTACTCGTTCCGTAATACATCATCTTGCAACTAACTCTTTAGTCATGGTGCTTGCAAGGCTTCTGTGATGCTGTATTACCGAGAGGGCCCAGAGATACCTCTCCGATAGTCGGAGTGACAAATCCCAATCTCGATCCATGCCAACTCAACAAACACTTTCAGAGATACCTGTAGTGCACCTTTATAATCACCCAGTAACGTTGTGACGTTTGATACACCCAAAGTATTCCTACGGTATCCGGGAGTTGCATGATCTCATGGTCAGAGGAACGTGTATTTGACATAGTGAAATCAATAGCAATAAACTGAACGATCATTTGCTATGCTAACGGTTGGGTCATGTCCATCACATCATTCTCCCAATGATGTGATCCCGTTATCAAATGACAACTCATGTCCATGGTCAGGAAACCTTGACCATCATTTGATCAACGAGCTAGTCTAGTAGAGGCATACTAGGGACATAGTATTTGTCTATTATCCACACATGTATTTAGTTTCCGGTCAATACAATTCTAGCATGAATAATAAACCATTATCATGAACGGGGAAATATGATAATAATAAACACTTTATTAATTACCTCTAGGGCATATTTCCAACAGTTCCCCCTCTTTATACGATGGGACGTTTCGGGCATGTCCCATGGACACGTGCTACCCCACGACCGCGGTTAGTTGCATGCGTGGGAGCGGCCCCACTCATCAGAGTTAACGGTCAGAGGCATTGACCCGACGGCAACGTCCGTTGTAACCTGTTCTGAGGGTTTCGGGCAAGGGAGTGGGGAAAAGTGAGCAAAAGTTAAGAGCGTGGGGATGAATGAGTACAACTAACGAACCAGGGGCACAGAAATAAAAATCCCTTGAAATTAGTAGCCCCCACGTAATTTGCGGCCTCGGTCACCCAAATTTACACACATCCCACCCCTTTGGCCCAAAATTCCCTAAGAAATCCAAAACCTAGGCACAACATATTGTTTATTGCGTTGAAATACTATTTTTGTACTGAAATACGTGAAGGTTGTTCTTAAATGCATGTGTGAGTTTCCCCACGGTGATAAAGAACTAGGTGGGGACGTGATGTCTACTACGCAACCTTCTTCTTGTAGACTCGTGTTGGGCCTCCAAGCGCAGAGTTTTGTAGGACAGTAGCAAATTTCCCTCAAGTGGATGACCTAAGGTTTATCAATCCGTGGGAGGCATCGAATGAAGATGGTCTCTCTCAAACAACCCTGCAACCAAATAACAAAGAGTCTCTTGTGTCCCCAACACACCCAATACAATGGTAAATTGTATAGGTGCAATAGTTCGGCGAAGAGATAGTGATGCAAGTGTAATATGGATGGTAGATATAGGTTTTTGTAATCTGAAAATATAAAAACAGCAAGGTAACTAATGATAAAAGTGAGCACAAACGGTATTGCAATGCTTAGAAACAAGGCCTAGGGTTCATACTTTCACTAGTGCAAGTTCTCTCAACAATACTAACATAGTTGAATCATATGTAAATCCCTCACGTGCGACAAAGAGTTCACTCCAAAGTCACAAATAGCGGAGAACAAATGAAGAAATTATTGTAGGGTACGAAACCACCTCAAAGTTATCTTTTCCGATCAATCTTATGAGCTATCCCTATAAGTGTCACGAACAGCCCTAGAGTTCGTACTAAAATAACACCTTAAGATACACATCAACCAAAACCCTAATGTCACCTAGATACTCCAATGTCACCACGAGTAATCATGGGCTTGATTATACGATATGCATCACACAATTTCAGATTCATCATGTTCAATCCAACACAAAGAACTTCAAAGAGTGCCCCAAAGTTTCTACCGAAGAGTCAAGACGAAAACATGTGCCAACCCCTATGCATAGATTCCCAAGGTCACGGAACCCGCAAGTTGATCACCAAAACATACATCAAGTAGATCAATAGAGCATCCCATTGTCACCACGGATATCCCATCGCAAGACATACATCAAGTGTTCTCAAATCCTTTAAAGACTCAATCCGATAAGAAAACTTCAAAGGGAAAACTCAATTCATCACAAGAAGATAGAGAGGGGAAAACTCCATATGATTCATCTATATTAATAAAGCTCGCGGTACATCAAGATCGTGTCATCTCAAGAACACGAGAGAGAGAGAGATCAAACACATAGCTACTGGTACATACCCTCAGCTACTCCCTCCTCGTCATGGAGACCGCCGGGATGATGAAGATGGCCTCCGGTGATGGTTTCCCCCTCCAGCAGGGTGCCGGAACGGGCTCCCGATTGGTTTTTCGTGGCTACAGAGGCTTGCGGCGGCGGAACTCCCGATCTAGGTTTCTTTCTGGAGGTTTCTCGATTTATAGGAGTACTTGGCATTGGAATCACGTCAGGGGGGTAGTCGAGGGACCCACAAGCCAGGGGGCGCGCCCCCTAGGCTTGTGGCCTCCTCGGGACTCCTCTCCGGTATCTTTTTGCTCAAGTATTTTTTATATTTTCCAAAAATATTCTCCGTAAATTTTCAGCCCATTCCGAGAACTTTTATTTCTGCACAAAAACAACACCACGGTAGTTCTGCTGAAAACAGCGTCAGTC
This sequence comes from Elymus sibiricus, assembly GCA_039707655.1. Lineage (NCBI taxonomy): Eukaryota > Viridiplantae > Streptophyta > Magnoliopsida > Poales > Poaceae > Elymus > Elymus sibiricus. The sequence goes on along the minus strand of CM077675.1, from coordinate 380,181,307 downwards.
CGGGTTAGTTCTAATAAAATCATATAAAATTATTGTAAACATGGCATGAATACTTCATAAATTATAGATACGTTGGAGACGTATCAGGACGTCGATGGGAAACTTTTTATCCCCGCGCACGGGTACGTAGACGGGGACAGGGAAGGGAGGGCGGTGATGGGGACGGAGATGTGACTCTACTCGCCTAAGAGATCCCCAGCTTTAGACACAAGAGCCTCTCACAAACCGGAGCATCACACGAACGCGCGTGGTTCAAAGAGGGAACGTGGGGCCATGTGTGATGACGAACCGCCAATCGCTTTGTCATTCGACCTAGTTTTTTTTCATTGATACAATACACGAATATGACCGGCATCCTATTTTTTTAAAGGGCGTTCTATTGGCATTTTTATACATTTAGTTAGTTTATAGAAATTTAATGGCCATAGTTCAAAACTGAAACACATGAACAGGCTAGATGAAGCAAAAACCGCTGGAAAATCATATTTATGTACTACTTGCTTCCCTATATATGCCGCTTGCAAGAAATTTGAAGGATTTCCAAACTTCTTGAGTGACGGTTTGGACACAAAAGCATTGAGAATCTAGGTTGTAAATTCAAAAAAAATTGAAAAAATGCTTTGAATTCTGAAGTACATGAAAATATGCATGATTTCCCGCCATGGGGCCAAGATGTCGTGGTTACTGCTCTCGGACTTGCTTCCGTAACACAAATGGCATGCATGCATTACATTTGGATAGAAAATGTAAACATTTGGCAAAACAAACGGGTCGCACATGATTGGCGCCGTGTTTCGTGTTTCAAGTTTTGGAAGCCAATTTTCGCGGGCTATTAATCGCACACGGTCATGCATTGGGAACCGTCAGTGATGTTAATTCACACACGGCTGTTGACTAAGAAATCGTGTGCAATCACTGCTGGCGTCGATCAAGATTCCAGCCGCCTATAAATGATGCCCCTCGAGATGTCATCCCGCCTGCATTCTCTCGTCTCTCTATCCCACCCCTCGCAGAAAACTCTGCCATGGCACGGCCGGTCTGTGCACAAGCAAAGGAGGAGGCGCCACCCCATGAGGACATGGAAAAATGCAGCGACGAGGAGGTCCCCTTCGCGCCCCCAGATGAGGTCGCGCCAGACCCCCAACTGAAGATTGGTTTTGGGGCCAGTACGATATGGCTTTGTGGAAGGCGCTGCCGCTGGCTGAGAGAGACAGGCAGGTGGCGTTCAAGAAGGAGCGGGCTGAGGAGCGCGCCAGGAACCTCGCGGCCTGGAATGCCCTTAGTGCCGCAAGGGAAAAGGAGGAGCTGGAGCTTTGGCGGCGGGCGAGTCGACGAGCGGTGGAGGTGTACGAAGACGACCGGTACCACGCAAGGAAAGCCAGAGGCGCTAGGCGCCTCACCGCTGCGTGGGCGTGGGCCAATAAGCTCGAGCGTGCCACCGCCAAAGAGCTCCAGTGGGTGCCCACTGAACTGTCCTGCATGGTCGCGCGCCTCCGTCAGCAAGAGGCTGATCGACAAGTCAAGCGTTGCGAGGCGGATGAGGCGGCGAACTCCCTCCGCGTTGGGAAGCCACCGCGCACCAGGGAGCTACTGGCGAGAGGCTGCCATTTTACTGCCCCCCGCTCCAGGAGGGGTTACTATTAGTTTAGTTTTTATTCAATGTACGTATTAATTAAGTACTATTATCACGTATATGTGATGATATATGTTGTATATGTATCATGTCTTCAATGAGCTATTCAACAATTAATATATATTATTAGTTTCACATTTCTATCTGTTTTCATACTGATTTTCTGGCTCTAACTGTTAGCCTTTTACACATATTGAAACATAACAATAGAACATAAATCATTCATACATCGGAACATATTAATATTGTGATTGTTGTCCAGACATTGGGATCGATATCTAAAGGATTCAACAAAATAAAACGCGTCCATGACTACACCCTAACCTACGAAAGCTCTTGGTTGTGCCTGAACTCGATCAGGCGTTCGTCCATGCGGTTTACACGCTCGTGGTATAGCTGTAGCGCGATCTCGAGCTCCAAGCTAGCTATTTCGTCGGAGATTACCATCTCGAGGATGCGACGGCCATTTTCTTCTACTGCTCCACGCTAGACACCTGGGCCAAGGAGGCGCTCGAGCCTACCAACGAGCCCGTTAGCATCAAGGGGGGCCCCGGACAAGGCGAATGACGCGACCCATGCGAACCGTGCGGCCGGCGTCCGGTGCAAGGACGGTGCGGCTGGGCTCTAGTGCAAGTACGGCGCAGACGGCCGCTGCCCATTCCTGGCGAGAAATAGGGCTACTCGCGTGCTTTGGACACAGCTGCAACGTCATGTCGGGTGGGATAGCAGGCAAGCGGGGATGGAACCGCTCTTGCTCTGCCACGCGCCGCGCCTCTCGCTCTGCGGCCCTCCATCGGTCTTGCTGTGCGGCACGCCTTGCCCTCTCGGCGCGGACGCGCATGTTTGGCTCTACGGAGGACCACCGATGATCTTCTTGTGTGGCGCGCTGCAGCCTCTCGGCGGTGAGGCGGCTATGTTGCTCGGCGGTGCTGCCGCGCCCTGCGCCAAGGGTCCGCTCAACCCTTGCGATGACGCGCAGCACAGCGTTGTCTGGCGCCTTGCCAGACACGCCATCGGCGTCGACAGGCCGTTGCGCCTGCACCGGATCGTTTTCGTCGTCGAGGAGGTTGATGGCAGAGGCGGCGCTTGGTCGGGTTGGCATGCTTCGTAGATGGGCTAGGCTGCACTAGGTGTGCATCCGCGTGTGATGCGCGCAGGCTCTTATGCTCATTCGCTTCTGGCGGGAAACTGATGGGGAAGCTTGCACGGGAACATGCGCGGTTCCGCGCGGGAATGTGGCCAAAAGAAACGCCGGTGCGGTGCCGAAGCGTGCACTGGAATCCTCGGGCAAAAACGCGGTGACAAGACGTGAGAGAGGAAGAAGAGGTGATGTGCAGTCAGACTGGTAATAATAATAAAACGTCTGCGATATTAATACGGGCAAACGGCACTTCCATACGTACCGTCGGTAATGTTTTCATCAATTGCTGACAATTGTTTGGCAACAACCGTCTGCGCACAACAAACACAACTTATCCGGATGAATCGTTTCGGTTATTATTGCTCTTCCCACACAATTCTGATGAATGAACCGATTGTTGCGTACCACACACACCTTCTTATGCTAACCGGTTTGTGTTCTGCTGGATCATCGCAAACAGTTTATCCGAGTGAACTATGTGTCGTACTTCACACACGTACAAAGTTTTGTTAACTGTTTCTGTTATCTTAGCTAATCCCAAACAGTTCATAAGAATAAACTGTCTGCCGTGGATCACACACGCAACTATTTTCTGAATCGTATTTGATGGATGCACCATCGCACACAGTTCGTGCCGTTTGCGACGGAGCTTGAACAATACCGTTTGCGATTGGTGGATCGCACACAGTTTTGTCGAAGGGTCTCTGATTGATGTGTCGTCTTTGGACCATTCTGTATTGTTTGGAACTGCACCAGCTTACCGCTCCTCCATTGAGAATAAATACGTATCGATTTTGAGACTTAGAGTCATCCGGATCAGTGTCAAAGCTTGCATCGACATAACCCTTTACGACGAGCTCTTGATCACCTCCATAAACGAGAAACATTTCCTTAGTACTTTTCAGGTACTTAACGATATTCTTGACGGCTGTCCAGTGTTCCACTCCTGGATCACTTTGAAACCTTCTGGCCATACTTATGGCAAGGCTGACATCTGGTCTTGTGCATAGCATTGCATACATGATAGAGCCTATGGCAGAAGCATAGGGGATGACACTCATCTTCTCTCTATCCTCTGCAGTCACTGGGCATTGAGTCTTACTCAACTTGACACCTTGTAATACAGGCAAGAACTCCTTCTTGGACTGATCCATTTTGAACTTCTTCAAAACTTTATCAAGGTATGTGCTCTGTGAAAGTCCTATTAAGCGTCTTGATCTATCTCTATAGATCTTGATGCCCAATATGAAAGCAGCTTCTCCTAGGTCCTTCATTGCAAAACTCTTGTTCAAATACTCCTTCAAAGACAACCCTATGGCTCCTGTCGGTTGCCGTATCAACATGCAAGTTGATGTAAACTATTACAAAACATGATCATCTCATACATCAAATATATATCATCATGTCTTTGGCCATATCATATAACAACATACCCTGCAAAAACAAGTTAGATGTCCTCTAATTTGTTGTTGCATGTTTTACGTGCCTGCTATGGGTATCTGGCAAGAATGATTCTTACCTACGCAAAACCACAACGGTGATATACAAGTTGCTATTTAACCTTCTACAAGGACCGTCTTTGTTGAAACCAATTCAACTAAGGCGGGAGAGACAGACACCCGCCAGCCATCTTATGCAACAAAGTTACATGTCAGTCGATGGAACTAGTCTCATGTACGTGGACATGTAAAGTTGGTCCGGGCCGCTTCATCCCACAATACCGCTAAATCAAAATAAGACTAAGGAAGGAAGCAATCTGAATATCAATGCCCACAAACTTCTTTGTGTTCTACTCGTGATGCCATCTACGCATAGACCTAGCTCATGATGCCACTGTTGGGGAACGTTGCATGGGAAACAAAAAAATTCCTACGCTTCATCAAGATCAATCTAGGAGATGAGCATCTACGAGAGAAGAGGTCGGATCCACATACCCTTGTAGATCGCTAAGCGGGAAGCGTTAAGAAACGTGGTTGATGTAGTCAAACATCTTCGCGATCCAAATTGCAATCCGTCCCGCGATCCTATCACGATCTAATGCCGAACGGACGGCACCTCCGCGTTCAGCATATGTACAGCTTGATGACATTCTCCGCCTTCTTGATCCAGCAAGCAAGGGCGGAGAGGTAGATGAGTTCTCCGGTAGCATGACGGCGTGGTGGCGGTGGTGGTGGAGCTGATCCGGCAGGGCTTCGACGAGTACTACCGAACCAATCTAGAGGAGAAACGATCTATGAGGGAGGGAGAGGCTGCGCCATGGCTTAAGGTGTTGCAGCCCTCCCTCCCCTCATATATATAGGGGGAGAAGAGGAGGGGGTCAGCGCCCTAGGGTTCCCACCCCTAGGGGTGGCGGCCTAGATGGGGCCGACGGCCAAGGGGGTGCCTTGGCCCCCAAGGCAATTGGTGCGGCCCCCCCCTCTCGGCCAACCCTAGCCCCTAGCCGCATGGGCCTTGGCTGGGAGGGGCGGCCAGCCCACCAGGCGCTGGTGCGCCTCCTCTCACAGCCCATGGGGTCCTCCGGGGCAGGTGGACCCCTGGTGGACCCCTGGAACACTTCCGGCATCTCCGACATAAAACCGGTAGGTCCCGGAACTTTTCCGGAACTCGAATACCAACTTCCTATATATCAATCTTTACCTCCGAACCATTCCGGAACTCCTCGTGACGTCCGGGTTCTCATCCGGGACTCCGAACAACTTTCGGTCACCAACATATATAACTCAACAATACCTAATCATCATCGAACGTTAAGTGTGCAGACCCTGCGGGTTCGAGAACTATGCAGACATGACCGAGACACCTCTACGGTCAATAACCAATAGCGGGACCTGGATGCCCATATTGGTTCCCACACATTCTACGAAGATCTTTATCGGTCGAACCACGATGTCAAGGATTCAGTTAATCCCGTACTCCGTTCCCTTTGTTCATCGGTATGTTACTCGCCCGAGATTCGATCGTCGGCATATCCATACCTAGTTCAATCTCGTTACTGGCAAGTCTCTTTACTCATTCCGTAATACAAGATCATGTGGCTAACTCTTTCGTCACTTTGCTTGCAAGGTTAATATGATATTGTATTACCGAGTGGGCCCTGAGATACCTCTCCATCACACGGAGTAACAAATCCCAGTATTGATCCATGCCAACCCAACAGACACCCTCGGAGATACCTGTAGAGCACCTTTATAGTCACCCAGTTACATTGCGACGTTTCATACACACAAGGTATTCCTCTGGTGTCAGTGAGTTGCATGATCTCATGGTCATAGGAACAGATACTTGGCATGCAGAAAACAATAGCAATAAACTTGACACTATCATATGCTACGTTCATAGTTTGGGTCTTGTCCATCACATAATTCTCCCAATGGCGTGATCCCGTTATCAAATGACAACTCATGTCTATCGCCAAGAAACCTTGACCATCTTTAATCAACAAGCTAGAACTGTAGAGGCTCACTAGGGACACGGTGTTGTCTATGTATCCACACATGTATTTCAGTTTCCAATCAATATAGTTCTAGCATGGATAATAAACAATTATCATGAACAAGGAAATATGATAATAACCAATTTATTATTGCCTCTAGGGCATATTTCCAACAGTCTCCCACTTGCACTAGAGTCAATAATCTAGATCACATCACTATGTGATTTACATTGTAATGAATCTAACAAAGTTCTGGTGTTTATCATGTTTTGCTCGTGGAAGAGGCTTAGTCAATGGGTCTGCGACATTCAGATCCGTGTGCACTTTGCAAATATTTATGTCCTCCTCATTGATGTAATCGCGGATGGAATTAAAGCGTCGCTTTATGTGTCTGGTGCTCTTGTGAAACATTGGTTCCTTGGCTAGAGCAATGGCACCAGTGTTGTCACAGAACAGAGTCATTGGGTCCAGTGCACTGGGCACAACTCCAAGATCTGTCATGAACTGCTTCATCCAGAAACCTTCCTTTGCCGCCTCCGAGTCAACTATGTACTCCACTTTGCATGTAGAATCAGCTACCATGCTTTGCTTGGAACCGCACCAGCTTACCGCTCCTCCATTGAGAATAAATACGTATCTGGTTTGAGACTTAGTCATCCGGGTCAGTGTCAAAGCTTGCATCGATGTAACCCTTTACGACGAGCTCTTGATCACCTCCATAAACGAGAAACATTTCCTTAGTCCTTTTCAGGTACTTAAGGATATTCTTGACCGCCGTCCAGTGTTCCACTACTGGATCACTTTGAAACCTTCCGGCCATACGTATGGCAAGACTGACATCTGGTCTTGTGCACAACATTGCATACATGATAGAGCCTATGGCAGAAGCATAAGGGATGACACTCATCTTCTCTCTATCCTCTGCAGTCACTGGGAATTGAGTCTTAATCAACTTCACACCTTGCAATATAGGCAAGAACCCCTTCTTGGACTGATCCATTTTGAACTTCTTCAAAACTTTATCAAGGTATGTGCTCTGTGAAAGTCCTATTAAGCGTCTTGATCTATCTCTATAGATCTTGAGGCCCAATGTGAAAGCAGCTTCTCCTAGGTCCTTCATTGAAAAACTCTTGTTCAAATACTCCTTCACGCTTTCCAAAAATTCTACATTGTTTCCAGTCAGAAATATGTCATCCACATATAATATTAGAAATGCTATAGAGCTCCCACTCACTTTCTTGTAAATACAAACTTCTCCGTAAACTTGTATAAACCCAAACGTTTTGATCACCTCATCAAAGCGAAGATTCCGACTCCGAGATGCTTGCACCTGCCCATAAATGGATCGCTGGAGCTTGCAAACTTTGTCAGCATTCTCTGGATCGACAAAACCTTCTGGTCGCATCATATACAACTCTTCCTTATGGAAACCATTAAGGAACGTTGTTTTGACATCCATCTGCCAAATTTCATAATTGAAAAATGCAGCTATTGCTAACATCATTCTGACGGACTTAAGCATCGCTACGGGTGAGAAAGTCTCATCGTAGTCAACTCCTTGAACTTGTGAAATACCCTTTGCCACAAGTCGAGCTTTATAGACGGTGACATTACCGTCCTCGTTCGTCTTCTTCTTATAGATCCATTTATTCTGAATGGCCTTTTGCCCTTCAGGTAATACTTCCGAAGTCCACACTTTGTTTTTATACATGGATCGTATCTCGGATTTCATGGCCTCTAACCATTTGTTGGAATCCGGGCCCACCATCGCTTCTCCATAGCTCGTAGGTTCATCGTTGTCCAACAACATGACCTCTAAGATAGGGTTACCGTACCATTCAGGAGCAGTACGTGTCCTTGTCGACCTATGAGGTTTGATAGTAACTTGATCCGAAGCTTCATGATCACTATCATTAGCTTCCTCTTCAACTGACGTAGGTTCTGCAAAAACATCTTTCTGCGCTGCGCTACTCTCTGTTTGAAGCAAAGGTTCAACAACCTCATCAAGTTCTATCTTCCTCCCACTCAATTCTTTCGAGAGAAACTCTTTCTCATGAAATGACCCGTTCTTAGCGACAAACACTTTGCCTTCGGATTTGAGATAGAAGGTGTACCCACCCGTCTCTTTTGGGTATCCTATGAAGACGCATTTGTCTGCTTTGGGTTCCAGCTTTTCTGGCTGAAGCCTTTTGACATAAGAATCGCATCCCCAAACTTTAGGAAACGACAACTTTGGTTGCTTGCCAAACCACAGTTCATACGGCGTCGTCTCAATGGATTTAGATGGTTCCCTATTTAAAGTGAATGCAGCTGTCTCTAACGCATAACCCCAAAATGGTAGTGGCAAATCGGCAATAGACATCATAGTGCGCACCATATCTAATAAGGTTCGATTATGACGTTCGGACACACCATTACGCTGTGGTGTTCCAGGTGGCGTCAACTGTGAAACAATTCCACATTGTCTTAAGTGATTGCCAAACTCATAACTCAGATATTCTCCTCCTCGATCAGATCGTAGGAATTTAAACTTCTTGTTACGATGATTCTCAGCTTCACTCTGAAATTGCTTGAACTTTTCAAACGTTTCAGACTTGTGTTTCATTAAGCAAATATACCCATATCTACTTAAGTCATCGGTGAAGGTGAGAAAGCAACGATATCCACCGCGCGCCTCAATGCTCATCAGACCGCACACATCAGTATGTATGATTTCCAACAAGTCACTTGCCCGTTCCATTGTTCCAGAGAACGGTGTCTTAGTCATCTTGCCCATGAGGCATGGTTCACATGTGTCAAGTGATTCAAAATCAAGTGACTCTAAAATTCCATCAGCATGGAGCTTCTTCATGCATTTTACACCAATATGACCTAAGCGGCAGTGCCACAAGAAAGTGGTACTATCATTATCAACTCTACATCTTTTGGCATCAATGTTATGAACATGTGTATCATCACTATCGAGATTCAATAAGAATAAACCCCTCACAATGGGTGCATGACCATAAAAGATATTACTCATATAAATAGAACAACCATTATTCTCTGATTTAAATGAGTAACCGTCTCGCATTAAACAAGATCCAGATATAATGTTCATGCTCAACGCAAGCACTAAATAACAATTATTCAGGTTCATCACTAATCCCGATGGTAATCGAAGAGAGAGCGTGCCGACGACGATCGCATCAACCTTGGAACCATTTCCCACGCGCATCGTCACTTCGTCCTTTGCCAGCCTCCGTCTATTCCGTAGTTCCTACTTTGAGTTGCAAATGTGAGTAACCGAACCGGTATCAAATACCCTCGCACTACAACGAGAGTTGGTAAGGTACACATCAATAACATGTATATCATATATACCTTGTTTGGTGTTGGCCGCCTTCTTGTTGGCCAGATACTTGGGGCAATTCCGCTTCCAGTGGCCAGTTCCCTTGCAATGAAAGCACTCAGTTTCTGGCTTGGGTCCAACGTTGGGTTTCTTCACGGGAGGGGCAACTGCTTTTCCACTCTTCTTGGAGTTACCCTTCTTGCCCTTGCCATTCCGCTTGAAACTAGTGGTTTTATTGACCATCAACACTTGATGCTCCTTCTGGATTTCTGACTCAGCGACTTTCAGCATCGCAAATAGCTCGGCGACTGATTTGTTCATCCCTTGCATGTTATAGTTCAATACAAAGCTCTTGTAGCTAGGTGGCAGTGATTGAAGAACTCTGTCAGTGATCGTCTCTAGCGGGAGAGTAATTCCCAACTCAGCTAGACGGTTGGAATACCCTGACATTCTGAGTATGTGTTCACTGACAGACCCGTTCTCCTCCATCTTGTAAGCATAGAACTTATCGGAGGTCTCATACCTCTCGATCCGGGCATTTTTCTAAATAATAAACTTCAACTCCTGGAACATTTCATATGCACCATGACGTTCAAAACGCCTTTGAAGTCCCGGTTCTAATCCATACAACATAGCACACTGAACTATTGAGTAGTCATCCGAACGCGCCTGCCAGGCGTTCGCAACGTCTGCAGACGACACTGGAGCGGGTGGCGCACCGAGCGGTGCATCAAGGACATAATCCTCAGATTACGGGCCCAGTCTACAAAGTTACTTCCATCATCTTTCAACTTGGCTTTCTCTAGGAACACATTGAAATTCAGGGGAGCTACTGCGCGAGCCATTGATGTACAACATAAATTTGCAAAGATTACTTAAACTATTGTTTAAGATTATGAGTTGAGTTAATCATATTACTCAAAACTCCCACTCAAATTGACATTCCTCCGGTCATCCGAGTGTTACATGATCCAAATTCACCAACCCAAGTCCGATCATCACGTGAGATGAGGTGGTTTCAATGGTGAACATCTCCATGTTGATCATATCTACTATATGACTCATGTTCGACCTTTCGGTCTCTTGTGTTCCGAGGCCATGTCTGTACATGCTAGGCTCGTCAAGTTTAACCCGAGTGTTCCGCATGTGCAAAACTGTCTTGCACCCGTTGTATGCGAACGTAGAGTCTATCGCACACGATCATCACATGGTGCCTCGAAACAACGAACTTCCGCATCGGTGCACACTCGGGGAGAACACAATTTTATCTTGAAATTTTAGTGAGGGATCACCTTATAATGCTACCGTCGTCCTAAGCAAAATAAGATGCATCAAAGGATTAACATCACATGCAAATCATAAGTGACATGATATGGCCATGAACTTGTGCTTTTGATCTCCATCTCCAAAGCACTGGCATGATCTCCATTGTCACCGGCACAACACCATGATCCCCATCATCATGATCTCCATCATCGTGTTGCCATCGGGGTTGTTGCACCCACCATGCTTCTACTACTATGGCTACCGTTTAGCAATAAAGTAAAGCATTACATAGTGCTTAATGAGTGACATGCAAGCCACATAATAATTAAAGACAACCCTATCGCTCCTGCCGGTTGCCGTATCAACATGCAAGTTGATGTAAACAATTACAAAACATGATCATCTAATACATCAAATATATATCATCATGTCTTTGGCCATATCATATCACAACATACCCTGCAAAAACAAGTTAGACGTCCTCTAATTTATTGTTGCATGTTTTACGTGGCTGCTATGGGTATCTAGCAAGAACGATTCTTACCTACGCAAAACCACAATGGTGATATACAAGTTGCTATTTAACCTTCTACAAGGACCGCCTTTGTCGAATCCGATTGAACTAAGGTGGGAGAGACAGACACCCGCCAACCATCTTATGCAACAAAGTTACATGTCAGTCGATGGAACCGGTCTCATGTACGTGGACATCTAAAGTTGGTCCGGGCTGCTTCATCCCACAATACCGCTGAATCAAAATAAGACTAAGGAAGGAAGCAATCTGAATATCAATGCCCACAAACTCCTTTGTGTTCTACTCGTGATGTCATCTACGCATAGACCTAGCTCATGATGCCACTGTTGGGGAACGTTGCATGGGAAACAAAAAATTTCCTACGCTTCACCAAGATCAATCTAGGAGATGAGCATCAACGAGAGGAGAGTTCGGATCCACATACCCTTGTAGATCGCTAAGCGGGAAGCATTAAGAAACGCGGTTGATGTAGTCGAACGTCTTCACGATCCAAATCGCAATCCGTCCCGCGATCCAATCACGATCTAGTGCTGAACGGACGGCACCTCCGTGTTCAACACACGTATAGCTCGATGGCATTTTCCACCTTCTTGATCCAGCAAGCAAGGGCGGAGAGGTAGATGAGTTCTCCAGCAGCACGACGGCGTGGTGGCGGTGGTGGTGGAGCTGATCCGGCAGGGCTTCGCAGAGCACTACCGAACCAATCTAGAGGAGAAATGATCTATGAAGGAGGGAGAGGCTGCGCTGTGGCTTAAGGTGTTGTAGCCCTCCCTCCCCTCACATATATATAGGGGGATAGGAGGAGGGGGCCGGCGCCCTAGGGTTCCCACCCCTAGGGGGCGGCGGTCTAGATGGGGCCGGCGGCCAAGGGGGTGCCTTAGCCCCCAAGGCAAGTTGTGCGCCCCCCCCCCCCCCCGTCTTGGCCAACCCTAGCCCCTAGCCGCATGGGCCTTGGGTGGGAGGGGCAGCCTGCCCACCAGGGGCTGGTGCGCCTCCTCTCACAGCCCATGGGGTCCTCCGGGGCAGGTGGACCCCCCCAGTGGACCCCCGGAACACTTCCGGCATCTCCGACATAAAATTGGTAGGTCCCGGAACTTTTCCGGAACTCGAATACCAACTTCCTATATATCAATCTTTACCTCCGGACCATTCCGGAACTCCTCATGACGTCCGGGATCTCATCCGGGACCCCGAACAACTCTCGGTCACCAACATATATAACTCAACAATACCTAATCGTCACCGAATGCTAAGTGTGCAGACCCTGCAGGTTCAAAAACTATGCAGACATGACCGAGACACCACTACGATCAATAACCAATAGCAGGACATGGATGCCCTTATTGGTTCCCACACATTCTATGAAGATCTTTATCGGTGGAACCACTATGTCAAGGATTCAGGTAATCCCGTACTCCGTTCCCTTTGTTCATCGGTATGTTACTCGCCCAAGATTCGATCGTCGGTATCTCCATACCTAGTTCAATCTCGTTACTGGCAAGTCTCTGTACTCATTCTGTAATACAAGATCATGTGGCTAACTATTTAGTCACTTTGCTTGCAAGCTCAATATGATATTGTATTACCGAGTGGGCCCTGAGATACCTCTCCGTCACACGGAGTAACAAATCCCAGTATTGATCCATGCCAACCCAATAGACACCCTCGGAGATACCTCTAGAGCACCTTTATAGTCACCCAGTTACGTTGCAACGTTTGATACACACAAGGTATTCCTCTGGTGTCAGTGAGTTGCATGATCTCATGGTCATAGAAACAGATACTTGGCATGCAGAAAACAATAGCAATAAACTTGACACGATCATATGCTACGTTCATAGTTTGGGTCTTGTCCATCACATCATTCTCCCAATGATGTGGTCCTGTTATCAAATGAAAACTCATGTATATGGCCAGGAAAACTTGACCATATTTGATCAACAAGCTATTCCTTTAGAGGCTCACTAGGGGCACGGTGATGTCTATGTATCCACACATGTATTTCAGTTTCCAATCAATACAGTTCTAGCATGGATAATAAACAATTATCATGAACAAGGAAATATGATAATAACCAATTTATTATTGCCTCTAGGGCATATTTCCAACAGTCTCCCACTTGCACTAGAGTCAATAATCTAGCTCACATCA